>OX375867.1:33818286-34347281 GCA_947359475.1 Heligmosomoides polygyrus bakeri
CTTTGAAAACAAGACCTCTGTTCTAATTTGAAGTTCTACATGGAAAATATCTAATTTGGCATGAAAATGGTATACGCGCAAGAGACGGAATTGTTAGGTAGTGTGAATAAAAAGATGAAGCAAACGGCACCTTCCGGTTTCGAAGATCTCTACCATGATGACCTTGGTCTCCAATGATGCAAATAGTTTTATTGAGAATTCCAAGGGTTCCATGATAAGAGGTCCTTTGGTAAGCCGAAAAGGTGGATGCTCGGGTATCCCGCAAAATTGGTATTATATACAACGGTAAGCGCTTTACCATACACCTGCTAAATCCTGTGCGATTTTATCTGGCCCTTCATTGGGATAAGGTAAGATATGGTCTTTGGAAATTATCAGTCGATGGTTTCAAGAAACAAAACTAAACTTTTTAAGGGCGCAATGTTTGATTTGATGACCCATAACATATTATATTTCATCCTTTCAGGCATAGAAGAATTCGGTGGAAATATGATTCCATGAAAACTTCGTTAAAAGCTTTACAAACAAATGTAAATTTCCTACTACATCAGAGTGAACCGTCTATTGGTCATTGCCACCAAAGCACCAGTTACATTTTCTTCCTTTACGGAACCCAGCGTTCCATTCGAAAATGTTTGAATATTCGAGTAGAATATTCGAATCAATATTCGAATTCGAATCTTCAAAAAATTGCGTTTTTCGAATGCATTCGAAATTCAAGTGCTCGAATACTGCGGGTATTCGAAACCATTCGAATAATCGAAAATTTTGCAAGGGCACAACTATACCTAGCACAGATTCCGCCCCTAACCATACCCAGTTGTGGGTTCTCTCGATGCTCGACGATAGCAGAGGTACTCGGAGCCTGTGTTGACCATATCATATCATTTTGACGATTGTCCTGCTCCACGGTGAACAGCTTCTCATCCGTGAACAGAATTCGTTCCCAGCCACGACCTCCGGCCCATCGTCCCCATGCCTCGCGAAACGTTGGTCCTCTGCATCCGCTCCTAGTGAGGCCACTTCGAAACCACTTGAACATGGTGTACCTTAATGTTTGTATTGTTGTAAATTAGTCGTTGTTTTCTCGAATTGTTGGTTGTTTTATATTTTTGATTTTAAAAAGTTGTCCACATTATTTTGGTACACGCTGTACATACGATGTGAATCATCTAATTATCCGGAGCAGCGAAGAACCGTCCATATCTATTTCACACAATTATTCGGGCCCATAAAACCTTGCTATCTGACTTGCTCAAAAGTCCGGATTCCCAAAAAAGGCCATTCTTCGGAAAAAAATCTGATAAAAATTGGGTGGCACGCTCTGTAGCTACAGTTTCCTCGATCTAGATCGAAACCTTAGCACACCTTAGTTAACAGCATCTTTGGATTTCGAAGTGATCTTGCCAAGTTCGTGAAATCACTCTGATTCAATAACTCCTTACATGGACAAGTCGATAGCTATGTCATAACGGCACTATTCCGACCAAATACGTGAAAATAGTAGCACACCAGCGATAGCAAAAACTGTAATACCAAAACAAAAACCAGTAGCAACGTGTACCTTGCTCAGTGAATACCGTAGCAGCAACAGCTATTAGACGTTCGCTCTGCTCCTGTTTTGTTTATTTATAAAAATTTGTATATAAGTCCATTGTGTACACTGAACGGCTATCTATGTATGTTGCCTAAAAAGGCTTTCAGCACTTCCTGCTATGTCGTTCCTTCAAGGCACATTTATGATTGCGCTCGAGCCGCATAGTAAGAAACGAGTTGCGAGGATTAAACTGTTGCAAGACCTCCTATGTTCATAAGTCCTCCAAACCATGGTTTATTTGAGAAAGGTAAAAACATTTGAATCGTCTCTTCGAGATCTACACAACCTTACCAGGCCGCCGCAATTTCCAAAAAATACTGAAGTAGGCTTTTTGCGACTGGAGCACCTGATTTTCCAGAACATGCATGCTTTCGGAATATCAATAATTTTTAAATACTTCGAAGGCTTTGAGGAATTTCATTGGAAACCTCCGGTCGCCCTACTTGTGCTAGGCAATCAGGATTGTGCGTAATTACGATTTACGATTTAGGATTTTACGATTTACGGCTATTTTTGCCGACTTTTTTTACGATATACGATTTACGACATTTTGGGTCGTAAATCGTAAATTTTCGTAAATGTGATCTTCGATCGACAACCAAATGGCGCCCAAATTTGTGTAGACCGGGTTATGAAGGTGTGCACGCTGTAATGGTCTTCTCTTATAGCTCATTCCCACTTCCCTTTAGAGTTGTTTTTTGATGTTCGTATGTACATATTACTGTGGCAGACGACATTGCTATGTGCACAGTCTCCTCGAATACGACTTATCTCCTCGCTTAACCAACTTTTCCATTTCTCTAACATTGTGAGGGTTGCCATTTGGAATAAGACCAATTCGAGAGGAAAAACAAGTGCAACACATCATTAAAAATAACTTCCTCTCTAGGAGGCTAGGCTGCTCTATTTCCGTTCCAGAGCTAGCAAGGCACATCAGATTTCTACTGTCGAAGGTTGCCCCACCCAGCCTACAGAACGACATTGGAGGCAGCTCCTTAAGTTAGAGGAAGAGAGACGAGCATTCTAGATTCGCGTCCTATTTGGTAATAACGCATAGTCGATTTGTTTATATAAGGTTGTCGGAATAGAAATGTCGCCTGCTTTCAATTTGTCATTTCTCTGCTGTTGTTTTCTCTTGGATCATGTAACTTTACGCGTTTAACAAGCGTTTTCGAAGGCATTTTAAGCCAAAAGTTCTTTCCAATTCGTGGAACTTTTTAAAGCATTTTTTAGATTAACGATGATCGAGCAAAAGTACCGAGTGCTGGTTTGCTTGCTGCACGACTTCAAGACGGAAGGACTGCTGCAGAATCCCATCACATCTTGTCTGAAATATTTGGTAACGAAGTCACATCATTCCGTCAATGAAGAGCCATGAAGACGAAGAACATCACCGGCGTCCTGAAGTTGTGGACAACCAGGAATTAAAAGAAGCTGTTGAGTCGGATCCAACACAAACTACACTTGAGCTCGCCAGCGGTTTGGATGTCACCATTCTGTGCCTTTGCCGATCGTTTCAAGGCAATCGGAAAGTGAAATCGGTGGGTGCCACATCAGCTCAGCGACACAAATAAGACAGCAAGAGTCGCAAAATCGCTGGAATTCTCATCCGCAAAACCAAAAAATAGCGGTTGCTATGACTCCGTCGTGACATCGGATGAGAAGTGGATCCACTACAACAATACCACACGGAAGCGGTAATGGTTGAGCTCCGGTGAGGTTCCGAAGACAAGGACGAAGCCTGACATTCACAGAAAAAGTCATGCTTCCTGCTTGGTGGAATAGTAGAGGTCTGGTGCATTCTGAGGTTCTGGATCCAGGCCAAGCAGTTACGGCAGACCTTGGCAAAGAACAAATGAGCCGCGTGGACCAAGCACTGCATCAACAAGGAGTGAACCCAGCAACTGTGAGATTCCTCCCTGATAACGCTTGACCGCACGCCGCAAATATCACGCTGCAAAAAATTGCTGGGTTGGGCTGGGAACTTCTGCCTTACCGGCGCTATAGCCCAGATCTTGCGTCATCAGAATACTAACTTTTCCGATCGATGCAAGTTACCTTGGCGGAGAAAAGATTCAAGAACTGTGACGAAGTCGAAATTCGGGTGTCCAACTTCTTCGAGTCGCCAGAGTTCATCAAGAAAGACATCCATTCTTTGCGAGACGTTGGGGTCATGTCATCGATAAAGTTGGCAACTAAATTCGTAAACTCTTAAGCATTTTCAACAAAAGTGTTTATTAACAAATAACTAATAGCAATCTTTAATCGAAGCAGCATACGTTGGAACGCAGAACCGCTTCCCATTTATCAGTTAGCTGGTTTATTCCACACCTTTTCCTGTGGTTTTGAGGCAAAAAATCCTTGGAGTTGTATTTTGACCTGGTCCAAAATGGTAAGTTGTCTTAAAGCCAAGGAATACTGCAGCGCACGAAAGAAGTGGTAGTCACTCGGCACACAGTCTGGGCTGTGAGGTGGATGAGTAAGTCACTCCCCAAAGGCTTCGATTTTTTGAAAAGCCCTCTGTATTACCTCGTGTGGAGCTCAGTCAAAACAACGCTACAAGCTGTGCAGAACACCGAGCACCTGAAGTCGAGTGCCAACATGCGCGTTGTCAAGCTCGGATTTCCTTAGATGACGCTAATTAAGCTTGACGATTGATGCAATCGGTCGCTTGGTGCGTGGTTTGTCTTCAGTTTCAACGTTGCCCTCACGGAACCTCTTGAACACTGTCGATCGTTGGACAACTTCATCTCCTACGTCTACATATAGATTTTGACGGGCTTCAGTTGAAGAGCGGCTAAGATAGTGACTCTATGCCCTCCCACTCAGACTGAAAAACTTTCCACTAAATTGAACGGCAAGACAGCAAAAATAGCATCGGGAGTGCAGACTAATTGCTTTCAAATAGTGGAAAGAGCTAAAGAATTGATGCCGAAATACCCTGATAATCTCTGGCGGAAAAAGTGACTACGAATTAGTCTACGAATTTAGTTGCCAACCTAATAATGGTGGAGATTACCTCCTGTCCTAAGGTATGGTCTTTCTCATCTTGTAGCGAAATTTCTTTTTGAGCAAAAACGACATTTATAATCCGACAACCTAATAGAAGATCCATGTTAATCCCAAACCACATCACAGATACCGAATAGAATTGAGGCAAGTCCACGATTGAGTGTCATTCCTGGTAGGAAGCGGGGTCTAGAAAGTTGCTACACTGATGTGGAAAGGATAAACCACTGATGTTTCTATCGGGCTGCATTGCACTTCATAGGGCGGAGCAACATGATATACAAAGTGCGGTCAAAGCGAATATCTCAGAAGAAGATCGAACTGGTTTGGACACTTTTGTTGTCCCTTCTCAGTGGTGGGATTGAGATTATTGCTTTTACCCAATCTAATTCGGGCGAAGAATAGCCCGAGTGAGTGCAGAAAAGTGTTAAACAGTAGTGCCATATTTTATCGTTTTCAAAACCGGACAAGTGCAGACAAACTTGCGTAGGAAACTGGCGCTCTAGGTAGGTTTAGGTTACCGCAATGGCAGATCGATAACAAAAGAAACGTCTTCGTTGCAACCTCCCTATAATTAACAGTGCTTCTGAATCGAGTATCGCGCTGTGGTTATTGCTTGATATCCTCTCGTTGAGTAATGAATGTTAACTACCATCCTTCAGCAGTCTATATACAGATTTCATCTGTTGCGTTTAAAATGCACTTCTACACACTCAAACTGAACCTATTTCAACTTAAACCGCGTCCTTCCCAATTCACAAAGTTTATACCCAGTATCTGAAGGCTGACGTTTCGACAACTCTACTGATCATCCGCTGCACCGGCGCTGAGCGGTTGGTTACGCCTAGCGATCCTCGACCGTGGCAAATCCCTTCGTTGCGATCCACCTACAGCTTACAACAACTTCTGTTCGCTGCTGTGATACTCATAGTGGCAAGTGAGTACGTGGTGCTGTTTCTATTGCCACCATCAAAGGTAAATTTTTCACACGCCGCTCTTGAGTTTCGCGTACGGACTCTTCGATTAATTTTTGAACTACATAACGATCGAGGAATCGAGATGATCGATGCGGTGTCGAGCGCTTCCAACGAATCGGGCACGCTCTCGGCGGAACTTCAGGATCAGCTAAAGGAGCTCTCAAAGTCTGCGCGTACCTGTGGTGGTAAGGAAAGTCCTTGATGCCATGGCATGCGAGATAGTAAGTGCTCTGCGTGGTGAGAATGAGCGGCTGAAACAGGAACTTTCTGCGGTCAGCAATAAATGCGACCAGAAAGCTCTTGAACCCTTATCTCCTAATAGTACTATAGCCGATGTTCCGGCTAAATCTCCATTGCCTTTTGAGGAAGTTGAAAGGCTCCGCCCAGTTGTAATAGGAGGAGTGCCGGAGCTGAAGTCGTCAAATACTAGGGAGCGAGTTGCGTTCGATTATCAAAGTGCTTGTAACATCTTTGATTTTCTAGGCGTGGAATGTAATCCGATTGCGTTTAGGTCGACCCAACCAGGGACGTGACCGATTGCTTAAAGCGGTATTATCGGCCCGTGTTTTCCAGCGCTTTGCCGTATTACGGGCTCCTCGCCTACGCTTTTACCCTGGTGGAGGCGTTTCTCTTCGGAAGTCGCTCACGCCAGAGCAACGAAAGCGGAGGCGGGAAGAACGTATGGCTGGATCTGGAAGCGGTACCGGGGCACTGCCGCCGGGCACTGTCCTGGGTGAGTCATGCACTCAATCTGCATCCACTTACGCGGCTTCTTCTGTACCTGGGTCTCAGGGAAACTGATGATCACTCCTCGGACCTTCTATGATGTCTTGAAAGTTCTATATTCCAACGTTAGATCAGTTGCAAGAAACTCAAGCTATGTCAACTTAGTCTTAGCGAACAATTATGATGTGTATGCCTTTTCCGAAACCTGGCTTAACCCAAGCCATGGCACTCCATCTGCATTGGGCAGCTTAACCCTAGATTATGATATATACTGATGTGATAGACCTAACAAAAAAGGCGGAGGTGTAATGTTGATTATTAGTCACAGGTTCTCCTTTTCTTTTATTTATAAGGAATCTGTAGAGGATGCATATGAGGTACTCTGCGGCGACATTTCTTGCGTTAATTCAAGTTTTCGAATGATAGTTATTTATAGAACACCTTCCTGCTCTGTAATTAAAACGGAGCAATTCTTTAAGGTTTTGAGCGATTTAGCAGCAAATGAGAAGCATGTTGTCATTGTAGGTGATTTCAATATACCTGATTTCCATCCCTACAATAAGCCTAATACGTCTGGTGCAGCTGCCTTACATGATTTTGTTTGCTCTCATGACTTCACCCAGTACGTAACGCAACCCACCAGAGGTGTAAATATATTGGACTTGGTGTTCTCCAGCTCCAAAAATCTTAGTAATAATGTGAATGTTTGCACACCGTTAGGCATGAGCGATCATAACAGCATTACATCTGACATAAGATGTGAGGCTGTCGCTCCAACACCAGTTTATAGCAGATTATATTCCCAGTGTAACTATGATGAAGTGTGCACAGCTTTAGCTCAATTGAGATGGAGGGAGCTTCTTGAGTCCAGAAGTAGTGTAAATGAAAAGTACGAGCTTTTTCTGTCCATGCTTCAAACATGCATCGAAACATACGCCCCTCTCAAAATGGTTTCGTCATTAAAGTCCACTATTCTTCCCAAACATTTGCAAAATATGTTATCTCATCGTGAATGCTTGTTTGTTGAGGCAAGGCGTACTGGGAACTGGAACTTATACAAAAAGTACAATGAAAAATTTTCGGCCCATCTCAAAAAATACAATAACTATTACGAGAAAAAAGCTATTGAGTCTAATAACATTCGTAGGTTTTACACGTTCATTAATAGCAGAAATCGTGAGACGAGCTTGGTCAGTTCTCTTGTTGAGGGAGGTATCATAGCAACCTCCGCTGTGGAGAAAGCTGACGTTTTAGCAAATCAATTTGAGAAAAGCTTCCAAAGAGATGACGGCAGAATTCAGCATTTTGATCCAGATCGATGAAGGATATCCCGTGGTTTGCTGCTAATCAACTCTATGAGCTGATTAATAAGTGGCCTAACTCTTCGTCGGTTACTCCAGATTTGGTACCTTTATATTTCATTAAGAAAGAGGCTGCTGTCATATGTGGTCCCCTTTCTTATATTTTTAATCAATCACTTATGTATATCGAGATTCCTCAACGTTGGAAGCACTGCTTTCTCACCCAAATTCTTAAAAAAGAGCCAGCCACCAATCCTGGAAACTCCTGGAGCATTACATCTGTATTCTGCAGACTTTTTGAGAAGATACTTAAGGAGCACATGCTTATCCACATTCAAGCCAATGGCATTATCTCTCCAAATCAGCATGGCTTTTCCTCTGGAAGGTCTGTTCAAACCAATCTCTTAGAATGTCTGCATGATTGGACGGAGAGTGTGGACAGGAAACACAGATGTGATGTCATTTACCTCGACTTCGCCAAGGCATTTGATAGAGTGTCTCACCAAAAGTTGGTTTTCAAACTAGAGAGATATAAGTTCCACCTCATTGTAATTAAATGGATCGCTCAGTATCTCACTGGTAGGACATTTCAGGTTAAGGTTAATAATTCTTTTTTAAGCGTAAGGTGGGTAGAAAGTGGTGTTCCACAGGGAATGGTACTCTCTCTTATACTTTTCAATATCTACACTGCAGAGCTTCCAAATATTGTGCAGCAATGTGATGTTACTATGAAAATGTATGCTGATGATGTCAAGATCTTTAGAACTATAACAGGCCCCGAGGACGTTTGTTTGCTGCAGGGCGCAATAGATTTGTTGGCGAGTTGGGCAGACAAATGGCAGCTTCCTCTCTCTCCACAAAAAACTGTTGTTTTGCAAATAAATTCCGATACATCAACCCATCCTTATACGTATACCATAAACGGGTGTACGTTATCAGTTGTGAACTCTGTTAAAGATCTGGGCTTTCGTTATGATAATAACTTACATTTTGGGAAGCATATCCGAGAAATTTGTAATTCAGCCATGCTACGAACGTCAAACATCTTTAGGGCTTTATCTACTAAGAATAAATTTATTCTACTTAAGGTGTATAAAACGTATGTACGCTCTATTGTTGAATCTAGTACTTCTGTCTTCTCTCCTTATAAGAAAAAGGACATATGCAGAATGGAGAAGATACAAAAAAATTTCACTCGCAAACTTCTCCTTCGAACAAATAGCTTCTTATATTCGCGAGTACCAAAAGCTTCAATTAGAAACAAATATCTCGGTATATCGACCCTGGAATCTCGTCGCAAAGCATTCGATGTGTGTCTTGTACATAAACTGCTACATTTCACACCTGCTTCTGGGCCTTGTAAATTCTTTAAAGCGAAAAAATCTCTAACGCGAGGAGAACCTGATAAGTTATCTCTTTCTCGTCCCAGAACCCGACTGTGAGCCACGACGTTCACATACAGAGCTGGTAGTTTGTACTTAAAAATCGCTAAGCACATTTAGTCTCCCTTAACTCCGGGACAAATGAAAAGCCGTGTATGTGCTGCCTTGCTTAGAAACGAAATTTCTTAAACTGTATATTACTTTGCATGCTGGCGTTGTTGTTAACTGGTTCTTTGTTCTGGATTTTTTTCGTTTTGGATAGTTTTACGTGCAGTTGTCGCTGTACTTTGACTGCTTTTCAACGATTGCCTTATGCAAGCGTAATAAACATAAACATGAACACAAACAACTCAAATAGGATTACTTTCGTGTCAAACTAGACACCTTCTAAATCAAAATTGTCTCGCCTATAGAATCAAACTAGATGCCTCAAGAAAGTGATGCGTTAACCTTCCCACTTTAAAGAGACTACAAAAAATGTTCAAAAAATATGATCCTACTGTTTCGGCGAACAAAAGTTTTTTTACTCGCCTGCAATGGGAATTTTTCAGTACTTTTTTCAAAATGTAGAAAAGCGGAGATCTTTTACTGCGACACACGTTAGGATTGCGCCATGCATTCAATCAGTACACAAGGTGCAGTCCCATCGTATGACTCAGTATGTTTGCTAGATTATTACATGTGTAGATGATGTTTTCGCCGCATCGGTCAATGGTGAAGTGATGTTTTTAAATTTAGTTTTTAGTTTTGATAGCTGCTTTTTTCTGTTGCTACTGCTAAATTCTAGATTAATGCGCAAGTTTAAAAAATTGATATGTAAGTTAGGAATTTAACGACTATTCAAACGACTTAGGCTTTTGTTTGAACATCAAGCGAGGCTAAAGTGAAGTTTTTGAATCGACAGATTCCTCGACCTTCTTGAAACGTGTAAATTTGATTTGAAATATGTTTTACTAGCAAGAACATGTGAAAAAACTTTAGTAGGAAAACTGTTCAGCTGGAGCTGAAAACAACACCCCAAATAAATAAATATTAAACCGCATCTTGTTAGCATTAGCAGAAAAAGCCTCTGAAAATAGCTTCTTTTAGTTTTACTACTTTACATGTCAGGGCACTCTTACAATTTATTGTTAAGGGTTTACGATCTACGACGGTTTTTTCGCAATTACGATTAACGATTTTCAAAATTTTAAATTTGATTTACGCACACCCCTGTGGCCGATACCTTTACATCATTACGCGGTCTCTGGACTGCACCTTGCCTAACTCATGTAGAGCCGACCGAATCAATGCGAGTAGGCGATTCGGGGTCGATCATTTCATCTGTTTCTCAAATGGCACTGGGACTTAAGTAACAACGAACATGCTTATGTACTTAAAACGCCTCTGCGCTGTAATTGGATCTGAAAACGTCTTCAACATTTTCACTTGCGCTTCACGTGATCACGGCCATTTACTGCGCAAATGTCTTCGATGCGCCATTACTCTGACAAAGAGAGCTTCCAAGTTGGCGGTGGGTTTTTGCGATGCAATTTTTACAGGATGTAGTGTCCCGTGTGGGAAGTACAAAACCATTGTTACTTTTTTCACAATACTCTTCCGTGGTCAAAAAAAAAGCGTGTGGACGCGTGAGCGCGAAGTTCATGACGCCTTGTCGCCACCCAGCCCAACGTGCTCGGTTGGCGTAGTGGTATTGTTGTAGCTTTATAGATGCATGGTCGTGGGTTCGATTCTCACTTGCACTCCTAATTTTGCGTTTTGCGATATGTCGTCTGTGGGGCCCTTTATCCTCATTTCCAGCACGTTTTTGAACAAAAACACGGCAACAGAAGTCGTTTATGTTCATCTAGCTCTTTGAAAATGGAAAGGAGAAAACTTTTGACTTCCAGGTTAAGCAAGTAAAAAACTGATGCCAGATTGGTGATCAGCACCCCAAATAACCTCCACGCACAATGTTTGGGCGAAATTGGTGGATCTGACCTCACCACCCTCACTTATTCACACCTTCTGTAGACATGTCATAAGAAAACGGAAATCCAGAAACTGTTGTCAGATTCATGATCAGCACTCCAATTAACACCCGTAACCGGAGTATGAATATCTTTTTTTCAACCTTGCTAGTACAGTGCATGGCCTCTTGATTTTCGAACAGTCAAGCTGTTTCATGATGACAAGGCATTGTATATAGCAAATTCTAATACATTCTTTACATAGATGGAGTCAAAAACGTAGTAACCAACTGGTAAGAATAACTAATGATGTACCAACCATCTTCAACAGTGATAGAGGATTGCAAGCATGCATGTAAGCGAAATACACTGCTCACTAACTGAACATCTACGGTTTCTGTCTACCACCCGATCAAAAAAGATCGTAGCACCGAGATTTTACTTTCTGCATAGCCCTCCATCACTTAAAGCATTCAATTGGTTTCCACCTCGCATGGCTTCACACCTCAATGACCGCCTTTGCTTGACCATGAAGACCGAGGTGCAAAGCCCGCTCTAGGCCCAGGCCAGGGTCAAGTACGACCCCCCTCCAAGGCCGAATTCGTACGACCCCCTCCCTCCCTCTTCCACTGTTTTATTCCTTATATTTCTTGATTTCTTCAAGGTTCTATGTGCATTTCGAATCCTTTAATAGGTTTTCTTTTCATGAGCGGCTTCGACACAATAGAACAATGAAATGAGGTCACTGAACAATACATGCTTTGATAACGCAATATACAACACATTTTTCTATCTGAAAAAACAACGTCTGCATCTGAAATCGTGATCTGAAGTTGTGTTATACAAAGTTTCGATTGTTACTTTCTGACGACGAATTAAGTGCTTTTCCTAGTTTTTTTGAAGCGCTCATCGAATTAATTGCGGAACGGCAAACGAATGGTGGGCGATGGAATTCCAGTGGAAATGATGTTCTCCCATCCTTAGGAAACATAAAAAAATCAAAATGAACCCTACAGAAGTCCAAGCCCTGTGTATCGTTCAGCAAAAAACAAGCTACTCCGCCGCAATAACGGAGTTGCAATAACGATATGATGAGGATGGATCGCATACAAAATCCTTGTTTTTCATGAAAAAAAATTAATTTAAAAATATCGACACACTAATCACATGCAGGATGTTACTTTTAGAACCTGCTTTTTAAAGCATAGAACACACATTTACTAAAGCCATGTGAATTTTCCACGAGCCCCGAAAAATCTCCGAATTACGACAGTTTACGTGCGGCTACTACGTTCTCTGACATGATCGATCGCAATTGAAGGATGGAAGGACCCCTCGCTGAAAAAATTTTCTGCTTTCTGAAGGAAAGGACAACAGAGAGAGAGGAATTATAACATACTAAATTTTAAGTCGTGCTTAATATATAGCTATCCGCTGCGGTGAAGATATGATTAGGATGGATCGCATAAAAATTCTCGTTTCTCATGAAAAAATCGATTTTTAGCCGAAGCAGACCGTTCATACGGATAAAAGGATCTATCCAAGCCCGGGGAGGGCCACATAACTGAAAAGTATGCAACAAAATAAATTGGAACCTACCGAGCGGTTCCTAGAGAACGAGCTGTGACCTAAAAGAAACCGAGAACGAGCAAACGAACGAAAAAAATAAAAAATCGCCGCGGTTTACAACCGTTTCGACGGACAAAGAGCGACGGAATGGAGACATGCCGCGTGTGGCCGGCGGCTGACATGGTATAACCAGGATCTAACATGGTGAGGAGGGCACACGACTTTGCCTGCTTACAACCGCAACGAATGTAAATTTTTCGTTTTTTTTCTTCATGACTTTTCTTGTTTAGGTCTCATGTTGTTCTGTAGGAGCCGGTCGGTAAGTCTTAAGTGGATTTGTAACATATAATAACTTTTAGCTATGTGCCCCCCCCCGGACTAGGATAGATCCGGATAAAACTTTGCCACAAAAGCCTGGAAGTCCTGATCAACTCACTGTGAAAAAATCGTGATTTTCTGGATCGAACAGGTTGAATCGACTTCTGCTGTGCAAGAATCATTTTCTAAAAAAGAGCTTCGTGCGTGTTGGACGGTTCAATTTTTGAGCAAAAAATTGCAGTAACTTCACAAAAATGCTCATAGCTCGGTAGGTTTTTCGAAGTTTTAAAATCCCAATAGTTTTCTCAAAATTTGATAAAATGCGCTTTCTTACCATTTAAAAACCGGTCTGCCAAAAAGGGGTAACCATGCGCGACGGGGGGGGGGGGTCCCATTTCTGGTCCATTTCGCGAAAATCGACCCCCCCCCCCCCTTGCGCGCATGAAGACTCCTTTCCTTGAAATCGGTTTTTATATCTTTAGAAAGTATCTTTGCCTTATTCTTTGATGGCCTAGCGGGATTTTTGAATTCTGGAAAACGAGTCGAGTTATGATCAATTTTGTGAAGTCGTGAACTGAACCCATCATCGCCGTCATAAGAGTGATTTCACAGAAATGTTCATAACTCAGCCAATTTTTCGAAAAAGAAAAATCTCGCTCAGCTGTCAAAAAAAGGAAATTAGCTTTCTTACGGTTTGTGGACGAATTTTGGCAAAAACGACCACAGACCGTACTCTCCCCACCGCGGATGAAGACCTCTTTTTAAAAAGAGTTTTTGTAACCATAAAGAAGGAAAAATTGGCTGAGTTATGATCATTTTTGTGAAATCACTCCGATGACGACGGTGAAGGATTCAGTTCACAACTTCACAAAATTGATCATAACTCGGCTCGTTTCCGAAAATTAAAAACTCCGCTTGGCCATCAAAAAACAGAGCAAAGACACTTTCTAAAGGTATAAAAACCGATTTCAAAGAAAAGACCCGGCAAGGGGGTTCGATTTTCGGTACGTATTTTCGAGAAATGGACCAGAAATTGGACCCCTCCCGCCGCGCATGAAGACCCTTTTTGGGTGAACGGTTTGTAAGGAAGCGCATTTTATCAAATTTTGAAAAAACTATTGGGATTTTAAAACTTCGAAAAACCTACCGAGCTATGAGCATTTTTGTGAAGTCACTGCAATTTTTTGCTCAAAAATTGAACCGTCCAACACGCACAAAGCTCTTTTTTAGAAAATGATTCTTGCACAGTGGTGAAGCGCTTTTCCATTAGTTTTTGAAAATCTAGGGTAATTTCCAAAATTCGAAAAACTTACCGAGTCATGAACTTTTTTGTGAGCGTTCAATTTTAGGCTCCGATGACGTTGATGCAAAGTCGACCAGAGATCGATTCATTCTGTTCGATCCAGCAAATCATGATTTTTTCACAGTGAATTGGTCAGGAATTCAAGCTTCTAATGGCAAAATTTTAACTGCATAGGTAGTTTGTTTTAGGTGGAAAATATTTTTTTTAGGAAAAACGAAAATTTTGAACACAATTCGCCCTAATCATATCGAAGATCGCTGCAAAGAAGTTTGGCTTTTTACTGTACAATAGCCACGACCTGAAATTTCATACGTTACAGTTTCAATCGCAGTTGTTCTTTCCGAAGGAAGGATTGTAAAAAAAAATTCGCGAGAAGTCCATACTTCTGCTGTGATCAGAGATGTGCGGAATTTCCGTTTCCATGTTCCGGATTCCGGTTTCCGGCTATTTTGGGCTCTTCCGTTCCGTGTTTCATCTGTTTTTGCACTGGAAGGCGGAAACGGAAATGGGCACCGTTACACTTCTCATTGGACACAACCAGCGTAACAATTAAAAAGATTGCTCCTTCATATCTCCTTTCTCCTTGAGGGAAATAATGTTTGACAACTCTAGTATTAATATTCTTAAAATTGGTTAGACTACCAAAATGACAACGGCTGAGTGCAGGGCAAAATTAATGTGCGACAAAGGCTATCAAAAGCTATGTGTGCACTATATACTGAGAAAATGCTCTCAACATTTGAGTGATCATAAAATTCTTGATCCATTAGTTACAAATAGGTACAAAAACTTAGTAAGCATATAGCGCATTGTCATGAAACAAAGAGTTCAGTGAAGGTTGTGGCATGCGGTTTGTGCTCCAAGATTACATCAGTGTTCCTGACCAAAGGTGCAAATTTCAATTTTTGATTTCGTTTGTGTGATATTCATCCATATGGAATTATGCGATTCATTTCTTAATGAAGCAACACGACTATCTACCAGGAGAGGTTATTTTGATTGACTATGATGACTTATTGAATTCTGTTATAAAACTATTGCTTCGAGAGCCATTTGGAACTGTCCAGCTGTGGCATGTTGGGCGTAGGGGTTCTAGGCTGGCACAGACTGAATATTCCTGTGGAAGTGTGGACCCATCATGACTAATCAGTTATCATCCAGTTATCATCTTAGATGCCAGAATCAACCCTGAATACTAGTTTTGGTGATTGCAATGTAACTGCTAATGTTGAATATGCAGATATTTGTGCGGTCACCACGTCATCCATGATGCAGCTGGTTTCTAAAAGTGTTGAGAGGAATCTCTTTCCTGGTATGAAAATGGATCAGTTGGCTACTCCAGCTTTAGACTTCACCCGAGTCAGTTTTTTTTAAATGCCGGTGATTAAGTCGCTTAAGTCTACCGCTTAAAAATATCAGTATCAAAAAAAGCCCGTCGCTGAAACTTGATATGGAAAGACTGCATGCTGAAATAGAGAGAAATAGTGAAATAAACCCCTGAATTTGTTTTCGTTTATTGCTCAGCCATGGCTAAAAGGTTACTATAGCAATATTATGAATTCGTGCTTTGTGTTATGTTATGATGAGGATGAGCATTAATCTGTGGAAGATTCTGCTGCTCGTAAAATTCTGAGCAAGAAAAGGTGCAATAGAAGCAGCCTCTGACGCCGTTTCAGATGCAATTTTTGAAAAAATGGCGAACATGTGTCATTTCCGTTTCCGCGTTTCATATTCCGGTTTCCAGCCATTTTTGGGCGTTTCCATTTCGTCTCTCGTCTTTCGCCTTTCTCAGAAAATTTCCTCACATCCCTGGTTGTGACATCAAAGAACGAGGTAGACACACGTAGACTGCCATAACTCGAAGATTTTTGAGGCCTCTGAAAAACGCACAAGGTCTTAATAAATGTGCATTCTATGCTTTAAAAAGCAAGTTCTAAAAAACAAAAAACAGCTCCCATGTGATTAAAGGAGCAGCCGATATTTTTTCGGCAATGATGCAAAATCGGGACGTCTGATCATATAGAGGATCGTTTCAGAAAAAACTTTATCACTTGTGTCAAACGGATTTAAACTTTGTAGAAAGTACGATTTCACTTTCTGATGCTGTGCCCTGCAGAAGAGAGAAAATTATTTCCGTAGCAAGTTCATCCTTCGTTTCCACTCCATCATCGATTCAAAGAGCACTTCGACAATCTTGTAGGGAAAGCACTTAAGTCGTCGGCAATAGTTAACACTTGAAATTTTGTGGAACATTTTATGCAATTTGGACGTAGATGTCGCAGCCTTCAGGTAGAAAAATGTCCTGTCCATGACATCCTGGAAAAATCTGAAAAAAGTGAAAACCTCTCGTTGTCTCTAATTATTCGGACAGAAAATCTTTATTTTTTACTGTACAACAATCGGCATTTAAAAATTTAATATTCAGTTACATTCTCCACATTGTCATGGCCACACCTGAGAAAAATAACTTATTAATAGATGCAAACATCATCTAAAAAGCTGAATTTGAAGAGAATCCTCTGCCAAAACCGAGAGAGTACGACCACCCCCCCCCCCACCCCACCTCCAGACGAAGCCACAGTACGACCCCCCTTTGATTCCCGAACAAGCTTGACCCTGGTCCAGGCTCGAGTGAGGATGATGAGGTCAGAAGCACCAATATCACCCAAACTTTGTGCGTGTTATTTAGGGTGCTGATCACGAATCTGGCATCAGTTTTTTACTTGCATGATCTGGACGGCAAAAATGCTCGCCTTTCCACTTTCAAACAGCTAGATGAACGTAAACAACAGTTT
This sequence comes from Heligmosomoides polygyrus bakeri, assembly GCA_947359475.1. Taxonomy (NCBI): domain Eukaryota; kingdom Metazoa; phylum Nematoda; class Chromadorea; order Rhabditida; family Heligmosomidae; genus Heligmosomoides; species Heligmosomoides polygyrus. The sequence continues at coordinate 33,835,213 of OX375867.1, forward strand.
TTGAAATGTTTTTGGTCAAAAATGTGTTGGAAATGAGGATGAACAGTCCCACTGAGATAAATCGCAAAATGCAAAAGCACCAGTACAGGGGAATCGAACACGCGACTATGCACTTGTGAAGCTGCAACACTACCACTACATTGCGCTGGGTGGGAGCAGGGCGTGACGAGCTTTGCGCTCACGTCCGTCTCAGTTTTTTCTACTACAGAAGAGCATTGCGAAAAAAGTAACTATGGTTTTGGACTCCCTACACGGGATCCTACATCCTGTAAAAATTGCATTGCCAAAGCCCCCCGCCAGTTCGGAGGCTCTCCTTGTGAGGCGTTGAAGTCTTAAAGTTGCCCGTTTTGAGCACAGGTCACTGTTATAGCAGACAGCCTTACTCATAGGCACAAGTTGAAAAGTTGAAAAATTGTCGCATTACGATATCTCACGTTACCGCTTATTCGAAAATTCAGTCAGAGGCAGGCAGCTTCGTGAAGCTGGCGGTTTGTAAGCGCTCTATCTACGGTGGTAGGTGGCTTGATTGAAATTCTCCTCGCGGGTCCACGCTCATATGGTAACCTTCTCGTACTGGAAACATGCCATTTTATTCAGCTTTAAAATCAGTATAAAACGATTCTAGATTTGGCCAAATGGGAAAATTAAGTTTTTAGAGTTTTCACTTGTATCATGCTTCACAGAGTGCTACACCACGGAGAGTATGATGATGTCATCTCAGTTCTAATTGACAGTGCTTCCTGCCTTTTAAATAGTTACTCATCTCTTAAGTAAGTAGGATCTACAGCTGAAGCCTTCTTTGCTGGATTTCACTATAGGCAGTAGAGTAATCTACAACACGGCATGAAACTATATTATAGGTTCACTTTGATTCATTGGTGTAGTAGTTTTTCCCCATTAGTAGCAAAAGATTCCCATAGAAAGGATCAACAATGTTACCTCACCAGCTAAAACCTCTATAGGAAAATCTTTGGCAACAAACCTTATCATTGCATAATACCGTGAATATGTGTTGGAATCTAGAAGAAGTTGACCAGTGCAAAAGTGTAGGTCCATCTGGACTTTTTACCCTAAACGTTTTCCCCGCGCCAACAAGACAGGGCTAAGGTAGCTTAAAGTATACATTAATTAAGTAAGGTAGGTTAAAACGCAATAAAAAGCACAACTGTCATCGTCTGAGAAAGGGCCCAGATGCACGAAGTTCAACTTGATGCTCTTCACGCAGCCGGTCTTTTAAACAGGAAGACCGCGGATCAAGTAAGGCATTCTCGCATCTGCATCAACCGCTATTTGAAGGACACAGAAGTCTGCAAGGAAAAATCAATGGCCGTTCATCCAAGAAAGTTATCCAGAAGAGATAAGGGTCGCTTTTTTCGTATGGCTTCCAAAAGCATCCAGTCCACGAACGATGTACGACGCCATCTAGACGTTTCAGTATCGAAATGGACGAATCTATGCAGTCTAAACCGCAGTCTAATTCTTACTCATCAACATATTAAGCTTCACGGGCCGCCATGTAGCTGCAAGACTTGAGTTCGCACATGCACCACATGAGGATTACCAGCTCTTCCTTGTGAACTAACGGCGGTGAACATCGGCCTTCGCGGTAGATCCATTTGGTCTCTGAATAGAAGGTGATATCGGAGTGTCGGGTCCTGCTAAATAAAGATGCATCTAAAAACTTCATGTGGCACAAAATTCGCTAGTTGGCAACTTATAGGGTGATGTTTCAATAAGTGGGAAGATGGAAATTTCTTCCATTATGGTGTCACTACATTATGGAGGCTGTACGGAATTCTCAAGAAAGGTTTATGCGATGGGTAGATTTGCCGCTTGTGAGCTCTGCGAACCAATTTCAGGTTTATTTGTTTATTTATGAGGACTCTGCTCAGTCGAAATTTTAGCATTGCTGTCTTTTTTAACTGCCTTGAAAAGAGATAAGCTTGAAAGATTACTTGCCCGAGAATCGTTTCATGATAGGGAGCTTCAAGTGATAGTGGTAGTGGCCAAGCGCAACGAAGTGTTTGCGATACAGAGCAGTTGACCGTGTGCTAACAGTCGAAAGGCTGATATGTCAACCCGGATGAAGACAAAACGAGACTCGTTCATCACCTCACTCTCATCTGTCTTCATAAGGAAGTGAGATACCCGCCTTCGGCTGTTTTCATACGATCGTTATCTCGGGCTTATCTCAATGATCCTCCGCCTTGTTTCCCACTTTAGAATGTTGTGCACAAGTACAATACCGCTCCTGTCTTTTGGTTTTTGGGCGAAATAGACGGAAAAAAACCGCCTTTTCCGCCGCTTTTCCATAATTCCCTTCAGTATATTTTGAACAGGAAATAATTGCATTCCTTCGAATCTACTCTGAATGGCCTATTCAATGATGTAAGTAGCATTCAGTGGTTCTTTAAAAAGTTGATTCGGTGACCGCTCGAGATAATTGAGGGACACAGGGAATATCAACCTAGCTGGTAAGAATGAGCACTTTTTAAGCAAATTTCTTGTTTCCTCTCTGTGGTACGTTCTGAATGGTGTACCTTCCCATAGCTGGTAAAAAATTACGATCATTTTGACCTACTTCTTTGTAAAATTTTCCTCGTGTGGTCCCCCAGATTTTTGGAGATCGTCTAATTTCATAGGCTCTCACTTGGTCTCGGCTCCGTCCATGACAACTCAAAATTCAGCATTCAACTGAGCTATAGATAATCTGCAGTATAGCTTAGAGAATCGATAATAAAGCGGTGAAGAAGCGGTGAAGCGGTTCGAAAACTATCAGCTGCCAAAGTCACCTACAGAATCAATTGTTGATATGAAATGTGATTTTTGCCAAATCAAGTGGATGATAGAAGCATCGCCTTCAGGAGGACGGAGCGCAAAATGAGAGGTCCATGGTAGTGCTCCGTCACCATCCATCTGTGGCTTTCTTGGCTTTGTAGTGGATTGTTACACATGTAAACAAGCGGCCAAACTTCATAGAAGGTGTGAAATGGCACCAGCACAATTTCGTCTAAAATAGTTATTCTCGCCTGACTGTGGAGTGTGGTCCGAGCCACGATTGGGGCGACCGCCGCTTCCAGTGTCTCACGTGACCTCCTTGATGCCTAATGCCAGTGACCTCACGTGACCTCCTTGATGCCTAATGCCGCCATTAGACCTCCTTGATGCCTAATGCCGCCACCGCCTCTTACGGTCCTTTGTACTCCGGCTCCTTATTGATTTTCCACAAATAAGAACTCGACTAGGTTTTTTTAAGATTAAAGCTATCACTCATAACTATACAGTGTTCAAGCACCACTGAATCCGTCATGGTGTACTTGAGCTGTGATGCCTAATTTTCTAGTTTTGGCCTACGTCTTTCTAAGATGCCGGTATGTTTTCTTAAAAGCTTTGTATCAGAAATTGAAAATTTAGCTGCTTCCCTCAGCAAAGAGCACATTGCGTCCTGTACTCGAAAAGCTCGTTACGATTTTTATTTGATTGATAGTGATCCTGCCAAATATGAAAAATGTCAGCAAAATGAGCGCGGAGTAGTGCAGTCGAGTAGGCGCCGGCCGTAGTGCCCTCCTATTCAAGGGTTTTAGGTCAGATTTCCTTTCTAGGTCAATAAAGTTTTCGTTCCACCGGAATCTATAAAATGGTGCTGGCTCTTTCTGGGAAGGATAAAACACTGATTAGCCACCGCAGGTTATTGTGTACGTCAAATACCTAATTGAACGTTTCCTATGCGATATCAAGTGGGAGTAGAAAGCGTTGCGTATCATATCAGCAAAACAGTGGCAACCGAAATACAATAAATATGCTTGATATTCGTTCATGACCAATTTAATTTTAACAACGTTTGAACGCTCGTTCCAAACTTATTGTTAGATACGGACTTGAACAAATACTGATGCACTACTTCGCTTTTGCTAAGTTGTAAGAAATTGGGTGAGCCGTTGACATAACACGTTTCGCTCACTATATGATTGCTGCCTCGAAACAAAATTTAATTAAAATTGTACAAAATTATTACGCCCATTCAAGCAGCTGAAGTAAAAAATTCAAAATATCATTTTTATATATGTTGAGGGAGGCAGCTAATTTTTCATTTTTCTCGTGCAAAGCTTTTATGAAAATATACCGGTATTTTAGAGAGACCTAGGCCAAAACTATAAAATTAAGCACCACTGCTCAAGTACACCATGACGCATTAAGTGGTGCCAGAACACTTTCTAGTTATGAGTGATAGCCTTAATTTTGAAAAAAACCTAGTCGTGGAGTCGTGTTCATTGTAGAAAATCAATAAGGGGCCGGAGTACAATGGGCCGTCAGAGGCGGTAGTCTACTGGGCAGCATTAGGTCTCAAGGGGGTCACGTGAGGTCACCACCCTAGGAGCGGCGGTCGCCCTAATCGTGGCTTGGACCGCACTCCAAGTCAGGCGAGCAATCACAGAATTTTAGAAAATGGTTAAAGTATTAGGTTGACACCTAAATTCGTGGACTTCCTCGTAGTCACTTCTTCTAGCAAAGATTATCTGCTTATTTGAGCATCAATTCTCTTGCCCTTTCTACTGTTTGAAACCACTTTGCATAATCTGCAATTCCCGAAACTACTCTTGTTGTCCTGCCATTCCGATTTAGTGGAAAGTTTTTGAGTCTGAAATGAATGGACACAGAGCCGCTCTTTGCGAACGCCTTCATCATGACTACCAGCTCCACCGCTCTGCAACTGAAGCCGGACAAAACATAGGTGCAGCTGTAGAAGATGGAGTTCTTCAACGACTGACAGTGTTCAAATGTTTCAAGGGGTTCCCCGAGGGCAACGTCGTCAAAACTGAAGACAAAACGCACCGGACGACGGATTGTCCGTCATGGGGGAGCTGTAACTAGCGCCATCGAAGAAAATCCGAGCTCGGCAACTCGTGTGTTGGCGGTCGACTTTAGGCCTTCACATAACATGCGAAGAAGCGTGTGGATGCTACGAAAGAATTGTTTGACCCTCACAAGCCGGGACCATTTCTCCACCAACTGGCAATATGTGATGAAAAATGAATTCCACTAGATGATTGTAAATTTTCGAAGCAGTAGATTAAAGCAAAATAGAAGCCGCTGCCAACGCCTAAGCCTGACCCTCACAAGAAGAAGACGATGCTCTCCATTTAGTGTCATCGGGAAGGCGTTATCTTCTGGAAGCTCATCGAGAGCTTATTGACGCCGAAGTCTGCTCTTCTTAACTTGGCCGCGTGCAGGCTGAACTCCACCAGAATCGGTTACGACAGCTCTTCAGAAGTGGCATTATCCTTCAGCAGGATAACGCCAGACCACACGTTGCGAACCGGACTCTTCAAAAAATCGAAGGCCTTGGCCGGGAGCGTCTAGCTCATCCAGGTTACAGCCCAGACCGTGCGCCGAGTGACTGCCACCTTTGCCGCTCGCTGCAGCACTCCTTAGATGAAAGAAGATTTACCAATGTGGGCCCGGTCAAAAAGCACATCCAAGGATTTTTCGCCTCAAAACCAAAAGAGTTCTACGGCCGTATGACATACCAGCCACGTGATAAATAGGAAGAGGTTCTGCATTTCAACGGACCTTACTTCGGTTAAAGTTCTCTACTAGTTACGTTTTAATAAACACTTTTGTTGAGAATGCTTGAGAATCCACGAATTTAGTTACCAACCTAATAATAAAAAAGTTTGTAAACTAACATTATTCGACTCAGAATTCACTGGGAAAATCACTGGTTGAGAAAGTTCTTCATTCTAAAACGATTATTTTATGCGAAATTGTTTTGCAGCCATTTCACACTGCCTATGAAGTTTGGCCGCTTGTTTACATGTGTTACAATCCACTACAAAGTCAAGAAAACCACAGATTCATGGTGGCAGAACAGTACCATGGACCTCTCATTTTGCGCTCCGTCCTCCTGAATGCGAAGCTTCTATCGTCCACTTGATTTGGCAAAAATCACATTTCCCATCAACAGTTGACTCTGTAGGTGATTTTGGCAACTGATAGTTTTCGAACCGCTTCATTGTTATCGATTCTCTAAGCTATACTGCGGATTATCTATAACTCATTTGAATACTGAACTTTGAGTTTTCATGGACGAAGCCGAGGCGAAGTGGGAACCTATGAAATTGGACGATTTCCAAAAATCTGGTGGCTCACATGCGGAAAATTTTACAAAGAAGTAGATTAAAACGATCATAATTTTCACCAGTTATGAGAAAGTGCACATTTCAGAACATGCCACAGACAGAAGACGAGAAATTTACTTAAAAAGTGCTTATTCTGACCAGCTAAGTTGATATTCCCTATGGGGGCGATTATCTCGAGCGGCGAAGGGAGGCCGCCGCCGTCGAGGCTATATAGGTCACCGAATCAAATTTTTTAAGAACCACTGAATGCTACCTAGATCGTTAAATAGACCATTCAGAGTGGATTCGAATGGTTTGAATTATTTTCTGATCGAAGCACTATGGATTGAGTTATGGAAAGGCAGCGGAAACGGCTGTTTTTTTTCGTCTATTCCGCCCAAAAACCAAAAGACAAGAGCGGTATTGTGTAGCTTAAACATCCTTCTAACAGCTCATAGCAATATCTACAACACTTTTTCTGCCCTGTGCAAAATTATGAAGCAAGGAATGCGCAAAATGAAAACCTTACATCTAATTTTTATCATACTTTATTACAGCTGCATTTTGCTTTTTGATTCCTCTACCTATATTTTGCTTTAGATCTGAAGATCCCCAGGAGTACTTCGTTTTCCAAGATGTGACTGAAAATGAAATAAGGTTTAAAATGACACTCAGACTAAAAGTGCGTAGCGATGAGGAGTACGAGAATTTCATGAAGGTTTTTTCAGAGTGGGTTTTTTTTTTCTGGGTAATCATATCTATAAACAACTTCAGAGTGAAGTATTGTGTTCTTTTGGGCTCCGAAAATAAAACTGGACGAAGAGCGCTTTTCAGAGAACGCCTGGATTCAGGAATGTTGAACAGGCTTTTGCGAAAGCCGCCTTCCCTGTGCAATTTCACAAGCTTGCACTATAACACTTATTATGAACTCGGCTATTGCGTCGTAACCAGACTGTTTGGAGAGGTGAGAGAGCGTCGTAAGAATCTAAACTCTGAGCTTCGAAATCGAGGCAAATAAGGACGAGAATCTTTTACAGTTTCTCTAGAAATGTTAAAATAGAAGGTAGGCCGTGGCTCGCTCTCCAACATCGTCATCATAAAAATTGCCAACATTATTTGCTCTTAGACTTTAGTTTGTTAAAAAATCCTAACCAGTGCCTTTTCTGAATTGTTAGGTTGTCCCATAAGTCCCGCCGTTTTTTTCAACGATTCACTGCAGATTTCGCCGGCGGTCTCTTGCATAGCGCTGCATAGCTTTCGAAAGAGAATGATTTGCACTATCAGAGCATGTATTGCATTTCTTTTTTCATCATGAATTTTGTAAATTTTTAGGTCGTTGAAGTGGGAAGTGAAAAAGTGAAAAAGTAGCCATTTGCGCACTTGTTCTCTCCGCTTAGGTTTGCAATTGCATTTGCCCTTTATTGATTTTTAGGTCATCAAATTGGGAATTCCGACTTTTCCGCCCGAATTTTTACCAAAACTTCGGTTCTGTGGTTGAACTTTTTTGCATGATGTTATAGGTCGTTTGGAAGAGGATGTCTTGCTCAGTAAGAATTTGTGTCGCGTTTATTGGCTCCCGCTGATTTCTGTCGAATATCAACAACTGAAGAAGGAGAAGGAGTTGTTGGTGAAGACGATTTTTCTCTTTTTGGCATTTTGTTGATATTCAATAGAATTCAATAAGCGCGACACATATTCTTATAGAGAAAGACATTTTCTTGCGAATGACATATAACGCCAACCCAAAAAGTCCAACCACAGAGCAGGAGCTGTCGGCAAAAACAACCATCCTCCTACGGACGTCCCAATTTGATGGCCTAAAAATCAATAAAGGGCAAGTGAGAAAATAGGACCAACACACGTTCTTGTAGTACGGAACATTCTCTTCCAAATGCTATAAAAAAACTGCGCAAAAAATTACAAACCTAAGCGGAGAGAACAAGTGCGCAAATGGCTACTTTTTCACTTTTTCACTTTTCACTTCAACGACCTAAAAATTGACAAAACTCATAATGAAAAAAGAAATGCAATACATGCACTGATAGAGCAGTTCATTCTCTTTCGAAAGCTATGCGGCGCTATGCAAGAGACTGCCGGCGAAATCTGCAGTGAATCGTTGAAAAAAAAAACGGCCGGGACTTATGGGACAACCTAATAAATCAGTGGCACAATATTATGAGCTGACAGCCGAGAAGATCATTGGGATCTACCCTTTATTTAAACAGTGTGGCATCTCCCAGCTAGGAAATTGCGCAGAAAGGTCCTCTCGTAGGTAAGTTCACAGTATTGTCTTTCGAAATTGGTCTGCTTTCAGTTTTGCCGCCGTTGTCCAGGAGTAAGGCCTATGTCATACCATCGCTCACCCCGAGCGACGCCTAATGATATGCTCCCATATCGATCGGGCGGCGCGACGGGATCGACATGGGTGCATATCATTAGGCGTCGCTTAGGGTGAGCGATGGTATGACATAGGGCTAAGGGTGGGCTGTCCCTCCAATCACTAGGATACATTCGATTGTGCCCGACCTTACATAGTTTAGTGCTCAACGAGGGCGCCAGTTCATTGGCTATTCTTCCAGACTTTCCATTGACATTGACCCATTTGGGACTCGATCCATAGTGCCTTAATGGTTCTCGTGTCGGGTGTCGATGAAAACGGTGACCACTGTCTTAGTTCTTCGAACTTTGTGAAACTTTATCTGTCAAGAACGCCTTTATGGAGCGGAGTTAATGTTAATCTGAGGGGGCGGTGTCAGGAGAATATGGCGGATGGGGTGCGGTCTACTAGCCCAACTCTTCGATTTTTTAGAAGAGTCGCTTCAGCTACATTGGGTCTGGCGTTATCATGAAGAAGGTCGTCTCAGCCGCTTTTACCGAACAGTTTCCGCAAGCTGTCTGAGTGGCGTAAACTACAGCGGTGGCCGTACGCCCTTGTGAGACCAGCCCGTAGTACAGCATTCCAGTCTTAGAAGCAGCGCAGAGGGACCTTCTTGAGGTGTACATCCGTTCGACTTTGATGGCGCAGGCGGCTCTTCTCTTCGAGGTAGCCACGCCGTGCGTTGAAGTCGTAGAGAACCCAACTTTCATTTCCCTTATGCAGCCCTTCTAGAAGCTCCTTGCAAGACGAGTGGGGAACGACAAACTGGCAGGGGGATATGTAGATGAACCGTAAAAATAATAATAAATAGAAATAAAATAAGCCACGCAATCAGTACCACATAACAATATAAAGTTTACACCATCTATGAGAAGTAATGACATTATCGAACAACCCAATATATCTAGCGTTATAGGCAGTTCAGCATAGTCATACAGGACTTGAACCTTTGGCTGCGTACCCCACTGTTGAACTTAGAAGAGCTGCCCGAAGACTTACGGCTCAGTCTCGAGTGCCGGTGTGAACTACGCCCCGCCTGCCTGCAAATCTTGACGTCGATAGTTGGAGGACTGTTCTCCAATAAATGTTCTGTGTCCGAGAATGTTAAAATGTCACTCTACAGGGGTATATGGAGTCAAAACGATACACAATTTTGATTGCGGACATATGTAAGGACCAGCATCTGCTAGAATTTTCTGCAAAGACAATTCAAGGTGAGTGCTTTCACCAGTTCAACCTTCCAAACTAGCGCCTTGCAAAGATACAACGGCAGTGCGAAGTATCACAAATCAACCTTTATCTTTACTATATATAAAGAGACATGACTCATGTCTGAAGCTTCGCCGCGCTGCCCGAGGCCCGCGGCGACAGCGGCTCTGCCCTGCTGACGAAACATAAGGTGTTGACGTTAGATGTTGATCGGCTCACAGCATCTACTGTGTTTGGGAGTCATCATCATCATCATCATCGTCATCATCATCATCATCATCATCATCATCATCACCATCATCATCATCATCATCATCATCATCATCATCATCATCATCATCATCATCATCATCATCATCATCATCATCATCATCATCATCATCATCATCATCATCATCATCATCATCATCATCATCATCATCATCATCATCATCATCATCATCATCATCATCATCATCATCATCATCATCATCATCATCATCATCATCATCATCATCATCATCATCATCATCATCACCATCACCATCACCATCATCATCATCATCATCATCATCATCATCATCATCATCATCATCATCATCATCATCATCATCATCATCATCATCATCATCATCATCATCATCATCATCATCATCATCATCATCATCATCATCATCATCACCATCACCATCATCATCATCATCATCATCATCATCATCATCATCATCATCATCATCATCATCATCATCATCATCATCATCATCATCATCATCATCATCATCATCATCATCATCATCATCATCATCATCATCATCATCATCATCATCAATCATCATCATCATCATCATCAGCATCAGCATCATCATCATCATCATCATCATCATCATCATCATCATCATCAGCATCAGGTAAAATCACTTGTATTACCTGTCGTCCCTTTGATCATCGACTTGCTCGAGCGGGCTCCAGCAGCGTCTCCATTCGTCCCTGTCGCGTGCCAGAGTGGTCCAATGAATCCTCCTCGCTCGAGGGACACGAAGGGCGTCATATCGGTCGTTCAGGGCTTTCACGAAGAAGTCCGACCAACGCGTTGGTGAGCGTCGTGGTGTTCTCTTGACATCCCGCGGAATCCAGTCGGTGATGGCTCTCGTCCAGCGGGTGTCTGCGAAGCGCATTACGTGGCCGGCCACCTAATTTTCGACAACTTGGCCCACGCGACAGCGTCTCTGATCTTCGAACGTCGGCGAAGCTCGGAACTCTGGAGGCCTTTTCTCACTTGCGTGAATGGTGTCACTCCGAGCATCGTCCTCTCGATTTCACGCTGTGCGACGCTGATCGCGTGTTCATCCTGTTTTCGTATAGCCCAGATCTCTGATGCGTATATTAGGATAGGAAGAACAGTAGAGTCGAATAGGTGGGCATGGAGTAGGAGGTTCTTCGTCTTCTTCAAGACTTCTCTTGAAAGCTCCCCAAACCGCTCTTTTCCTCTTGCTCAGCTCTGGCGCTAGGTCGTTGGCCATGTTGACTTCGCGACCCAGATACACGTAGCTGGAGCATTCGGAGATGTTCGTTCCCTTGAGCGAGAATGGGACATCAGAAACTTGCCCGTTCCTCATGAACACCGCCTTTGTAAAGCCTTTGTCATACCACCGCTCACCCCGAGCGAAATCTAATGACAAGCTCCCATATCGATTGCGCGAAGCGATGAGTCGATATGGGAGCCTATCACTAAGCTTCGCTCAGGGTGAGCGATGGTATGACCTAGGCCTAAGATTCAACGTGCGACAGAAGTCGGCCAGCATTTGCTCCGCCTGACTGATGCTCGGTGTTATGAGCACGATGTCGGCAGCGAAGCGCAGATGATGTAGTTGCCAGCCGTCGACCTTCACTCCCATGTCTTCCCATTCTAGTTCGCGCATGGCGTTTTCGAGGGTGGCTCTGAAGAGCATCGGGGATATGGTATCCCCTTGCCGAACCCCTCTCCTTACGTCGATGACGACGTCGTTGTAGAATGGAGAGATCTTGGTTGTGAATCCACTGTACAGCTCTCGAAGGACTCTGATGTACTGAGTAGGAACGCCCTGAGTTAGCAGAGCTTCGAGGACCGCTTTAGTCTCGACGGAGTCGAATGCCTTCTTCAGGTCGATCAACGTAATGCACAGCGGCAGCTTGTGCTCTCGCGATACTTCGATGAGCTTCGTAGTGGTGTGTATGTGGTCGGTCGTGCTGAATTCTCTCCGAAATTCTGCTTGTTCGCACGGCTGTCCTTCGTCCAGCGTTCTGCTGATCCTATTCAGGATGTCTCGAGTGAACAGCTTGTAGACTACGGACAGCACGAATATCGGGCGATAGTTGCCAATGTCGTGCACGTCTCCCTTCCTGTACAGCAAGACGGTTTTGCTGGTCTTCCACTGAGATGGAACCTTGCACTCCGACAGGTGGCATGTGAAGAGCCGCGCCAATGTGTTGATGAGCGCTGGCGGGAGGTTCTTCAGGTGTTCGGGTCTGATCCTGTCAGGACCGGGTGCTGTACGTTTCTTCACTGACGAGATGGCTTGTCGGATTTCGGAAGGGAGAACAGAGGGAACGACGTATCCATCCTGCGGAAGATGGCATGGGGCAGGTGGACGTGGCTATCGAAGAGATCGGAGTAGAAGTCGTGGATGGCCTTCTCCACATGGTCCTTCTGGAAGAGGTGACGGTTCCATCAGGACATCGGAGATCGTTCATCTTGGTCTTGAAGTTGGCGAAGTTCCGGCGGGCATTGCGGATGCTCAACCCTGCCTCTGCTGCTTCAGCCAAACCTTCCGCCCTTCTCTCCTTGAGATCTTCATTTATCGCATAACATAGCTTCGCAAACTCGGACGTCAGCTGGTAGTTGCCTGACTCTCGTGCTGCTCCACGCTGGCGTGTAAGCTCGAGAGTTTCCGGAGACAGACGTCTCTTGGTAGTCTTCATGCTCTCAGCTCCCTCAGCACTATCGTGGAGATGGTGCACGAAGCGGTGGTATTCCTCATCGACGTTGTCCATGACGGCATCTTCCCAAAGGCCGGCAAGAGAGGTGAAGAGGTCCCTATTGATGGTCGTTCTGGGACTCCTCTTCTTGAACTTCGCGGCTTTCTCTCCTTGACGCGAAAAGCGGAACCTCGCGCGAAGGAAGCGGTGGTGCGATCCCGTATAGAATTTGGGGACAACGGAGACGTCGGTCATGCAATACTTGCGATTGAAGATGATGTGGTCGATCTTGTTGTGGAACAGGCCACCGGGGGATTCCCAGGTCCATCGTAGGGAGGGAGGCTTCTGGAGCTGTGAGTTTCCATGGATGGTCTTGGTCGACACGATAAACTCAGACAGCCTTTCTCCTTGCTCGTTCCACTCCAAACCGTGGGTTCCGATGTGAAGTTCTCCGTCGACCTTCGTGGCCTGATCTTGGCGTTGAAGTCGCCGACGATCACCTTGTAGAAGGTGCGATCTTCCTTATAGAACTTCTCCAGCTCCACGTAGAAGGCCTCGACGTCTTCGTCGTCGTAGTCGGATGTTGGGGCATACGCGACGAACACAGTCAAAGCTGGCGCGGAGCCACATCGCTTCAGTCGCAGACGTTCGATTCTGCTTGTGAGAGTCGTACGAATCGATGTTCATGGCCAACTGCGTGTTGACGAGGACACCAACGCCGCCTACTCCCCAGCTGTCGCATGTTCCGAAGAACAGTTCTTCTCCGGAGTCGTAGGCGGCGTAGGCGGTGTGTAAACGGTGGTGTCTTCTCGTCTCGGTCAGTCCGATGACGTCGTACCTGATCTTCCTGGCTTGCAGCATCAGGTCCTGGACGGATGCTTCCGATGCAAGCGTGCGGGCGTCGTATGTACAGATCGTCATCCTAGTCCTTCTCAATTTGCGCAGCTTGGTCCTCTCCGTACTCGTCCTTCCCATCGCTGCAGAAATGCGGGCTCTTTCGGGGCCAGTGGAATGAGGCCCTTTAGTGCTGCTGTGACTTGACTGCAATATAACACGGGTAGATAGTCAAGCTTTGTCGTGCGGGCGAAGAACTCGTGGCAGGGGGACGGGGCGAGACTTTTGAGGCGGCGGATCGAATCACCTTACGATGTACTCCCAGTCTACCGAGTGCAAGCTTTTGGCCGAGCCGACACAATTATAATCCGCATAGGCGCGAACACATCCACGCACACTGTGCATGACACGCAAGGAACAAGTGGTCCTGACACAGCAGGAGCAAGAAGTCCATCCCCTGCATCCCAACTGCGTCTCTGGGCAGTACACGGTCGCATTTGGTTCGCGTTTTCGTTCCCCTATCCACCACCCGGGGGACGCGCCACGTGGCCCTGCGACAAGCTGCCCGAGATCTCTTAACAAGAGAGCTTAAAGGCTCTCTATCGAGGGAGATCCATGGAACTGACAGGTAAAAACACATAAGAAACGACTTCATTCAGTTGGGCAATGTGTTCACGAATTTCTTCTTTCACCTATTGCTGGTGTTGTTCGGTTCGTCGGCCATTTCACGGAGTCACAATTTTCACGCCTTTTCTCCTCTCTATTTCGAAAAAGTTGTGTAATTGTACTTGCAGGAGAAAGCACGTTTCTCACCTTATATTAGCAGTGGTCCATCCTGGCTGTTCCTGTTACTTCCTTTACATGGAACACACCAATATCGGGCGGTCGTTAACTGCCTTAACCTCTTGCGTACGAAAGAAAGAAAGAAGCGTCTCCAAAAATAAGTAAATGTCTCTATGTTTCTATGTCTTTCGTTAACGGTGTGCTGTGCTTTCACTAGAGGTATCTTGCACAAATGCGTTTTAGGTTCGTTGTTGTGTCTCTGATGTAGAGCCTGTTTTGAACTCATAGATCATTATCACATCGCCACTCCGCGTTTTGTGTAAGAACAAGCAAAAAATTAAGGGAAGATTAAATATTTGTTCTACGTAGTGTTTTCAAGAGCAAGCTCTGTCTTTTCAAGCAGCGCACCACATATTCCGAGAAATTTTTGAAAAAATATTGTGGTATAGGCACTTCAACACAGTGCGGTATAATCCGCAGCATTTTTAGACCAGCCGAATACATACGTCTGTTTGGCTTTTGTCTAGGTATAAATACTCGTGCGACGCGAAAATCAAAACGTACCTTTCCTTTCATCTATTATTTTTTGTATATTTCAATATTTGTTTGCAAGTTACATACATAGAGCGCGCAGAAATCAAAAACTGTTGTTTACCTATATCCTCTTCTAGATGGACTTCATTTTAAAGCAAACCGCGTTTTCACGACAAGATGAACTTCGATAAATGGGTGTTATGCTGCAAATGTTCAATTAAAAATTTCAGGAATTGCGGAGTTCATTACACCGATTCTCTTATTCACAGCAATAAATAGAGGAGCACAAAAGCGAACGGGAATCAAGGTTTGAATCATTTTTCCTATAATACACCAGATGAGATGGAAAGCGTTTAGGCCTTCCTCCATTTGATGGGCCTCCGCAAATCCACTTTCATCGCAGAAGCGTTTGTGTTTTCGTACCTCAAAGTACTTATTGTTGTTGCATCGATACTCGCGATCATGTTCGACGAATGGCCAGTAAGTGCAGCTAGTTCTACTGGTTCCTGGCAATTTAATAGCTGAAGAACTCGTGAGGAATAATCCTAAAACTAACAATTCAATTATCTTTTGTGCTTGGTAGCTAGGTTTCGCATGATCATGTTTCCATAGCATAGCTTATAGGACGATCCTAAGCCCTTGATTGTTGTGGCGGCTCTCCTGCTTGGAATTATATACGTTCTCATTGGAATGCTATGTGGAGCGCTTACAAGAAGCGATACCGGTGCCTTGTGCTGTAAGCAGTGCCATTTGTCTATTTCTTCGTCGTTATTTCTATTTGAAAATCGTCAAAAATATTAGGAAAAGATTCTTTTAAGTATTCTTGGTGCTCAACGTGCAAGTAATTAAGAACAACTCTAAACTTCTTTTCACCCGACTCAGTGTGTCATTGGGTTAACCGATGGTGAGAAGGAAAGGTAGAAGCATGCTATGGCGTCCGTATGCCTATAACTGTCGGCGCTTTGTGTGTCTTGGGTATCTTGGAGTGAAAACTTCTGAGACGATGGAACCCAACAAAGTCAGATCGTGCAAAGTAGGTATCAGTGTCTAGATAATAGGTTGTAAGGAATGTATTCCGCCCCTTGTTCATTTTTATTCAAGTTTATTTCTCTTGTTGCATACATGCAACTACTAACGAACATACGCACCGCTATTATCCGCAACATATTACTAATTGTTAGGTAGTTTGTACAATCCGCTTTTTAGAATTCCTGGGGTTTTGATGAAAAAAAAACCTCTGCGAGGCACTTTCCAAGCTGCTCCCTGTCGTCAAATTGTTTCCCGTGCAAATGGTTCGGCAACAAAAGAAACAGGTGGTAGTCCTTTGGAGCAAAGTCCGGTGAATACGGTGGGTGGGCCAGAACATGCCATCCGAAACGCTGGAGTTTTTTCTGAGTCTCCCTTGCCACGTGTTGACGCGCATTGTCGATCAGGGAGAAGATCCTGTCTTGTTTCCCACGAAGAGCTGCTTAAACGCGATCCAACTGCTTGCAGTACACAGATATCACTAGTGGCAGTAGTGCTTGCAGGTAATATTTCCTCGTTGACGCTGTCATTGCCGGGCGGCTCCTACTTTCTGTGTGGGGGTGGCGGAGGGGGGAGAGGGTGTGTTCGCGTCTGCGTAGATTGTATCCTGCACATCGGGCAGGCCAGCGAAAAACTTACACTCAACGGACCGCTTCGTATCTTCGACAGTATACATTGGATTGGGTTGAATCATTTTTGGATATCCTATCTGTATATCGATCCTCCAAAGATTATCCAAAAATCCGAAGCCCGTGAAATTGCCGTTATTCGCATCATACAATAAACAGGAGCCGTGAAATTGCCGTTATACGAACCATCAAAAAATCTCGGATTCGTGGAATTAGTGTTATCTGAATCGTCCAATTATCCGAGGGTTTTCGATCGGATCCCATGTAGTATATCGGGCGGCCGTCCCTCGCCCGCAGGACTGTCCTTCTGATGAAAGCGATGGTGAATCAGAAATTTGTCCGTTTCTCATGAAAACCGTCTTGATAAGATTCAGCTTTAGTCGCACCCTCCCACTTACACGACAGAAGTTCGTGTAAGTAGGAAAGTGCGACTGTAGAGCACAGCAATCGTTCCTCTAGGCCAATAACCGGAATGATGAGCACGCGTCGTCAGGGAAGTGAAAATGGTCAGTGGTATGCTATCTATCCTTCGCTCCACTCTATTCAAGATTTTGATGACATTTCCGAAGGTGACGATGAGGTGCTTCGGGATTTGGTTTCCCTTGCCGAACCACTCCCTTCACCTTGATAACGACGTCTTTGTTGAATGGTGATGTGCTGGTGCACTATGCAGCTCTCGATGTACATACAACTGATGTAGGACCAATATGAGCATAGCTTAGTCTTGACAGTCGAGTGCCTTCATCAAGTAGGTCTTTAGTCCTAGTCCTCTCAGCTCCGGATTATGTTGGTTTTCTGGCCAGTGGGCTCGGCTATCGAAGAGATCAGGGTATACCATGACGAGACCTTGGAGTACTCCAGATGAAGTGTAGGTGCAAGTTTGAAAGGGATTGCTCGGAGTTGAATGGAGGGCAACTTGGTCTCATCTAGCCAGTCGGACCATAAATTCATCTAGCCATCGGTGGAACCAGGAGTGAATGTTGCGTCCGACCAAACAGCTCGGATGGTGTATTGGCGTTGAGTACCTAGCACGGTAAGCAAGGGGTGCGGGTTCGAGTCCTGCTTGGTGCTAGAGCACCGATCGCAACAAAACCTTCTTGTAACAATATGACAGAGAATATGCGCACATCCGAGAGTGAAGTGGAACGCTTGAAGTTCTCTCACTACTCGCTCGACGAGGTTGCATTCACTTGACCATCACAGATGACTTTAATGAAACTCCTCGTTCCTCAATGTTGTCGCCGTTCGCGTATGAAGAAAATACTACTGATAACAAAAGCATTTCATGGTGGGCATGCAGGCGATGATGTTGGTTTTCATAGACCCAGTAAACTGCTCTGGTCATTCCCTAGTTAGCAGGCTTATCTCTGCTTCGATTTTAGTGTGCGTTATATTCTTGTTGATCTTATCCTACCACTCGGATAGTGCTCCTGACGTTTTTTCGACTTCTGGCATGGCGTACGTCCATCATCTTAACCCGCGGATTAGCTACAGACACATCGTCAGAAGCACTCTTATACACATGCTGCGAGGTGAGTAGATGCCAATTATGTGTGGAAATATTGTCATTCTATGCCTAACTTCCTTTCAGGAAAGCCGCCAACCTTCGGCAATTTGTTTATATTTACCGATATTTTCAATGCTGGGATGTGTTTAGTGTACTTGATGAGCAACATTATCGTTTTGATCTTATTGGTTGTGCTTTTTGAACATGTTCCAATCTCAGAGATTGCTTCTATACTGCGTAGAAGGGATATGGTAAGAGAAATTGCTAGTATCATCATTTAAAAAATTGAGCACTGGAAGAACAGCGGCGAAGGTGCATGTGACTCAACACATAAGTGCTTTACAAGTGAGCTTGGCTGTGTGCTGCATGTGAAAACGATGGAACGATGCTCACATTGCTGCATTCTACTGCGAAGGGAGAAACGGTAGAAGACTTCATCTTCACCACTTTAGCGTTTGGTTCAGTGTGCTCCCAGGGCCTTTTTCTGATGCGCCAGACCACACTCCACTAAATCTCATTAAGCAAATTGTTCCAATTATAGCAGTGTCTCTTAAATAGATATTTAATTTAATTTCATGAGAGCGGAGGTGCCAGAAAGGTGCCGTGTATCCATTGTGACTCCTATTCCCAAGAAATCCCTATATTATGATCCTATTAGTTATATTCCGGTTAGTGTTATGATTGTTTCTTGAATCAAATCTTTTCTAACAGAACATAAACTACAAGAGTTAACTCGAATTTTCCGGGGCCAACACACATCCTTAGTGGAGTCTCTCAATGAAACGTCTTTTGCTAGTGCTATTCAATATTTTTACCAACAGACTACCTGAAATTGTGAGAGTAATGGAGTTAAGTGCACTGCACTTTCTGGTGATTTCAAGCTGTATCTTCCTATACAGTCTAGGTTATAAGGATATCCTACAAAAAAAGGTTGGATAATGTGTACAACAGGCTATTAAAACGTGGCCTCCCATCGACGAAGGAGAAGACGCCAGTCCTCCACATTGGTCGAAGTACAATAAGTTTTTACTGCAGCGTTGAAGGCGTAGAACATGATGAGGTCCAGGAGATCTCTGATCGTAGATTTCTGCTAAGGGAGGACCTATACTTTGATCAGAATTGCGTGTCAAGCAACCATAACGGTGCACAGGGCCTTTAGAAGCCTTACAATCAGGACTTCTCGCGTTCTTCTGGAGGCATACAAGCGTATGTCAGACCACCATTAGAATAGGGAACGACAATTTTTAGCCCACTCCAACCCCACAAAAGCCTTAGAGAGGGTTCAAAACAATTTCACCCCAAAAAATAGTAAGGAATGTAGGATTTAGCTATGATAGAATTAAGTAACGTAACAGTAACGCTCGTAATTTTAACCTAGGCGTTGACATCTTGCCAGTTAAAGGGGCAAGTTTGACCTCATCGTGCTATACAAAATTTTGTCTTGCCAATAAGGTCACATATGATGCTCCGACTGAGAATCGCAAGCTGTGGATCTAGTAGATTGCATATCAGAAGACCAAAGAGAACCGTCAGGCGGAGGCTCTTTCTTTATAGAGCTGACCAGGGAACTGTTCTCAGGCGTGTGTCTGAACCGTGAAAACAAATACCACTGTGAGAATCTCCACCCCTCAAATAGTAGGAAGGGATGTTCCACTTTTCCAGTCCTTGAAACCAAGAGCTAGGGGTCCCTGATGCCCAACACTATATTGCGCTGTCAGCATCTAACACGTACCTGCGTGTTGCACGTGAAGATAAGAGAGATGGTGAAAGACGTCGAAGCAAGCAGCTCGGTTGCTCAGTGTGGAGTGACGTTGCTTCGTAGGCGCAGGGTCAGATGTTCGACTCCTTGACTTTGAAGCAATTTTGTATTATTCTGCATACTCGAAGTTTTGAAATTATTGCCTTCAAATCGCTATCAAAGTGTTTACTACATCACAGTTGCAAGACATATGTTTCCTTTAGGCTCCTTTTCAACAAATCCTCTCTTTGTTTAGCAGTTTGTACTCCATGCTAGTTTGTTAACAGTGACCTCTGAAAAACTGTTTTACTTAACCTTTAGCACGATTGATAAACAGGAATAAAGTGCATAAAACAGTATAAGCGGTTTCACCGGATACGGGCACCGGATAAGTGTCGATGTCCATATTCTTGCTCTGTTAGCTCCAATAGTGTCGAAAAGTACACCGCCTTCTACCTATCCATCAATTTGCACGTACGAAACCATCATACGCCACGTAGAAGAAATGCGCTGCTGCCGATAGTCCAAAGGCACCATTTGCGACTATATCAGTGAACCCTCAAGTCGTGGTTCACTTGCTGACATTGAGGTGTGATCCTCCATTGGATAAGGAACCTTCGATAGAGGAAACCAAGCTGGCCCATCGGATTGCCACCATCCTCAAAGACTTCGAAGCGTATCAATTAGAAGTCGAGGAAGAAGAAGAAAGGCGAGTTATGGAGGAAGAAGGCCGTGATTGGAGCGGAGAGGAGGACAGAAGTTCGAGGGAAAACTATTTGGAAAAGGTGCGATCATATTCTGAGGAGGAGCTTTTTCGGAAGAAAAGGTGATTGTTTAGTTCAAACTTCATCTTGAGCCAATTTATGAAATGCACTGGAAAAAATCGCGAATTTAGGCCTAGGAGGCTGCAGAACATCATTGGTCTTCGACTAGTAAGCACTCTAACAGCAGGCACAATATGAGCATACGCTTAAGGTTCCTTCGCAAGGAGCGAAGTCGAAGTTCGAAGTTGAAGACTTCCTACGATCGAGGTGATATGTGCGGCTTTGTAAAAAAAACCTTCAGTCCGTTTTCTTATATGTCAAAGTTTCTTATGGCTTATGATGAGAAATGAACGCCAACCACGTTTTCAAATTGCAACTACTCTCAAAGAGAAGATTTTGAAGAAAACCGACGAGGGTCTGCCATAAAAGCATCCTACTGTTACACTTCGTCGTATTTATTTTGAGAATTTCTAGGCGTGCCCTTACACGACCGGAATCTGAGGGGGATCGCTCTGCAAATTAATCGTAGCAGAATCGTTAAGAACTTCGATGCATCTGAATCTTGGCTAAATCGCTTAAACCGCTTCGCTGGACTTACCAGTCGACGAATGACCCAGTTTTATCAACAGCACGCCTCCATGGACCAAGATAGGGTTAAACAAGCTGCTCAGCAGTTTGTGGCGGAGATTCGTCATGAAATGAGCACGCGTCCCGCTGACTGTTTTGTTAACGTTGATCAATCTGGATTTGCCAAGGAGATGACGGTGACACAGATTACTAGCCTCCCATACTTGTAGCAGCTACAGTCATGATTATGTCTAGATACCGATATGTCTGTCATTTAAAGGAGAAAAGAGCGCTGTTCCAGTTTTAAAGTCATCATCGGCTGTAGCTCACAGTCGGACCATAATGTCGCTTATTTTTGCTTCGAGAAGCTCGAAGATTTGCTTTTCGTGCAGCTTCAAGAGCCCAACGGTCACTTTCCACAGAACGCCCTCTTTAAGAGCAAAAATCTCGTCATTGTCCCCACTTATTCGCACATCATGACAACGCAGACTGTGCTCTTCTTCTTTTAACGCGTGCTCATCCCTGGAATTGCCCACAACTGCACGGTTATTCTCGACACTTGGAAAGGTTTCTCTAATCATGCAGCGATTCAACCCATAATACTACCAGGGAAACCTTAAGCATTCGAACAATACCATCGGATGCCACCAGCCTGGTCCAACCAGCTGACGTGGGGGTTCTTCCGCTTTAAGAAATCTATTACAAAGCGGATTCATGCCCACGTTGTCGTGCACGACCATCCTTTTAAAGTGGAGAAAAGAGATGACATCCTAAAGGTAAGACTCTTGAAAAGATTTGTAGGAAGCTGAAGAAAGGATCGCTTACCTGCAAGTGTTAAGGTCGTGTCGCTGGTCTATCGTCTTATATGCCATCCACATGTGAAGAATCTAGTAGAGTACGCATGGTTTGAAGCTGGCTACACTAAGGGACATCCTGGCTGCTTTAAGAGTTCAAACCAAGCGATTTTTTCGGAAGAACTTGGAAACGGGCTGCGAGGATTTCTTGGCATTTATCCCCGTATTGAAACCGCTCATACTGTTTCATGCACTTTATTCCTGTTTATCATTGGTGGTAGTGGTCAAGTAAAGAGTTTTTCAGAGGTCACTGTCAACAAATTGGAATGGAGTACTGATAAACAAAAGGAGGATTTGTTGAAAAGGAGCCTAAAGGAAGCATGTGTTTTACAAGCTGTGATGTAATAAACACTTTGATAGAGATTTGAAGGCAATACTTTCAAAAGTTCGCATATGCAGAAACATGCAAAATTGCTTCAAAGTCGAGGGTCCGAACATCTGACTCTGCGCCTACGTAGCAACGTCACTCCCCGCTGAGCCACCGAGCTGCTTGCCTCGACGTCTTTCACCTTCGCGTTCGGGGGCCCCTAGCTCTTGGGTTCAAGGACTTTGCAGAAATGGAACACCCTTCCTCCACGAGCACTCCCTTATTACTACTGGAGGGGTGGAGATTCTCACAGTGATATTCGTTTTCGCAGTTGCCACAGTTCCCTGGAGAGATCAAGCTTGAGAAGCTAAGAAGAGCATACAGTATACCCCTACATTTGAAGGTTGTGAATTGCAAAGCTCTCCTAAATAGGTGTCTTCCATCTATACAAATTCATGTTTGTTATTTTTTGCAGAGTACTACACGAATGATAGTTAGCTGCGTTATGGTTGTTGTTGTTCTTCTTGTGATTGTCGAGGTCACTATGATCACACGGACTTGCCTTCGTAACAAATATTAATTCTCTAATCTTCTGCGGATGTGCCGGTGGTGACGCCCGTTCCTCCACATGGTGCTACTGGAAGCTGTTCGATATGCTAGCTAAGCCGTACGCGGACACTTGATTGCAGGCGACGGGCCCTCGTGACAGGCCGACCTACAAAGACAAATGTCACATGGCATCGTGTTTGATGAGTCACGTTTGTCGAGGTAGTGCTACGGCGCCCGCGGGAACCGACGCGCACTCGCGGAGCCCGGTGAGTGTGGAAAGTATGCGAGGCTCCCTGATGCGAGGACGGCATCGGTGGGCAACTGAGCTAGTCCGAAAGTCCAGTAACGTAAGCAGGACCCGCGTGGCAACGCTGAAGTGGGTTGACGGGCCGCTCGTGCGAGTTGGTTGACTTCACTTCTTCTCTGCGTATGCTCCACAGACTGGCTGCTCTGACCAAGCCAAGAATGAGTTTTGGAGCCAACTTGATGAGAAGACAGCACAATTACCGTTGAAAGATGTAATCGTAGTCGCTGGCGACCTTAGTGAGCACGTGATTGGCGAAAGACGGGTACAGCTGTCACGGTGAAATCGGTTACGGGTCGCGTGACGCAGGTGATGAGCGTATCCTTGAGTGCGCGGAATCCCATAATTTCACCATAGTGAATACTGAGTGACTCCCACCTGATCTCGTTCTATAGTGGGAATACCAGAACTCAGATAGACTCTGTCCTTGTGAAAACGTCACCGAAGACTTGCCACAGACGCGAAGGTCGTGCGGTATGAGACGGTCCCTTAACAGCACCGACCGCTGATCTGCACTTTGTAGAAGTCTGCAAAGAAGGCCGTGGGTGTTGCAAAAGTCACTCATTATGGAGATGTCAACGAGAAGTTCGACTCACGCGAAGGTGAGCGGTACCTGTACAGACTTGCCTAGAGTCGCCATCGGCAGACTGAAGTTATTGAGAAGTTCTTCGGCAACAATAATGAAAACAGCCATTCTTTCATGGACCGCAAGAATAGACGGCAGGATTACTTTGAGGAAATCGCTACAGTAGAATTTCCTCATCCAGTCATCCTTCAACGGTTCCAACCCCCGAGCTAGTCCGAAAATTCCGTAACGTAAGCTGGACCCGCGTAGCAACGCTGAATGTGAGTACGTTGACGGGTCGCTCGTGCGAGTTGGTTGAAGCACTGGAGCGTAGAAGAGTTGATCTCTGTGCGGTGCAGGAGACGAGGTGGTCCTGCTGCAAGTCAAGGGAAATAGGACGTTGCTTCAAGGCCGTTTTATGTGGAAGTCCCAGGACCACCAGTGGTATCGGAATAATCGTCTCCGAAGGATTTCGTGATTCGATTGTAAGCCTCGAGCACTTTGGCGATCGATTGATGAAGATCGTTGTCGCCGCTAAGGAGCGACTTTATCACTTGCTCTATGAGTATGGTCCGCAGACTTGTTGCTCCGATCACGCTAAAGATGAGTTTTGGAGCGTGCTTGATGAAAAGATGGCAGAGGTACCGTCGAAAGATGTAATCATAGTGGCTGGTGACCTTAATGGGCACGTCGGCGTGACAAAAGATGGGTACAGCTGTCATGGTGGATTCGGTTACGGGTCGCGTAACCGAATAGTGAGCGTATCCTTGAATATGCGGAATCACATAACCTCACCATCTCAGAGAGTTTCGTCGGCGAGCGCCGTACACCTGGGATCATCGGCGCTACTTTGTGGGCAAGGATCCCTCGTTTGCCGCGCTTGTGCTCTAGTCGTGCTGGAGACAACAGCAGCACAAAGAGTAAGGACAAGCAAACTTTTCGGCCAATGTCTCCTATTGTGCAGCGCTTGTCCTGCAGTCGTGCTGGAGACGACGGCAGCACACAGAGTGGAAACAAGCAGACCTTTAGCGCAACCCCTGTTCTGACAGTAATAATAACAATAAATAAAAATAATAATGAAATATAATGATATAATTAACTAAAAAAATTTTTTAATGTAATAAAAATTATTTAATACTTCTATTAACGTAAAATAATAATAAATAAAAATTGTATAAACGAAAATAATAACGATTTTTTAATTTTATTTTGGTTTTATTAAATAATAAATTGCAATAATGCACGATGAAAGAATAACATTAGATAATAATTAGTGATGATAGGTAACGTTATGTATAATGGCAATCAATGGTTGGTAGAAAAGAACAAAAATAACAGGTGAAATACTAATTATTTTCTATAATTAGTAATTTCCAATTGTTCATTATCACCTGCTGTCTCACTATAGTTTTGCTAATCACAATTGATTACAATTATATATAACAAGCAATGAAATGTAATAATATAATTAACTAACATTTTTTATTTTCTATTTAATAAAAATTATTTAATACTTGTATTAATGTAAAACAATAATAAATGAAAATTGTATAAACAAAAATAATAACGATTTTTTAATTTTATTGCAACATCCCGCCTATCGGCGTGCCTCGCACTTGCGCGCTTCGAGGGATGTTGCAGTATCACTTGCAACTAAGGGAGTCGTTTTAGAAGCTATGCAACATGTTACAAAATAAGATAACAATGACACAGAAGCATAGAACCTAGCATTACGGATTCGTTACATTTGCCCCCGTAGACAGAGAGTCATAGCGACTCTTAGGGTCTGCCAATTACGGTCTACCGGGACGATGTGGCTGGCGGTCCTCACGATGATCGAGTCTTCTGGTTTGTAGTGAAGATCGCAACGATCGGTGGAACGGTTTCTCGGCGTCGGCGACAGTAAAGGTGGCGACTCCATGTCCTCGCGGTGGCGACGGCGACTCGGCTTGTAGCTGGTCTCTCGGTCGTTGCGGCGGCGGTCGGATGGCGGCTCCCTGTCCATAGGGTGGCAACGGCTGCTCGGCATCTCGAAAGTAATTCGGCGATCATGGCGACGGTGTTCTGGGTCTTCGACTACCCAGAAATTCGTCAAGTGTTCCTGCTTGCGCCTCCTATTCTCAGCTGCCTTTTCCTTACGTTGGCGCCCCCTCTCATCAATCGAAGGGAAGCTAAGTTCCCTCACTTTGATGAGATCATCGACGGTAAGGCCCAACTTCTCGAGGAACCACCCTATTTGCCGGCCGATGAACGGTGCTTTCCCGTATCGGGGATGCGCTCCGAGCGTAAGCACTGGATGCGTGTAGGTTACGTGGTCTAACGCGTCACTATAGTGATCTCGGACGATTGCGTCGTATCCTCTCTTTGGCCTGTCACATGCTTAACATACTCAGCGCATAATCTTCTTATAGCGGTCCAAGCCTCGGCGTTGTCGTCTTCGTATAGACTTGGGAAAAATGCGAGGGCTCCACCACACTGCAGATGGCGCTCCAAACATATCAGCATCTGTCTCATCGGACGGCTCTCCGGCATCTCATCGGGCTAAGCGATGACGATTGAAGTCGTGATTTTCATCGTCAGCATTTTCTTGGCCAGCGTGCTCCAGTTGGCATATATGTAGGTAGTCACATTTTCCAGACAAATGACCTCAGCATTGGCGGGCGCGAAAGACGACGCAGTGCGATGAATATCTCTGGCTCTGCGGTCGATCTCGGTCCAGGAAGTCGCGTATGTTGCAACAACGCGATCGCGGTCGTTAGGTTGTTCCCGTAGTTGTATGGAATCGACCACGCGAAGACTAAGGAGTGGTCAAACCGTTTGCCCTTCGCCTCTTCAACCGCAACGGCGTTTCGGTGGCAGCGTCGGCGGTGAGCATCAATGGCAAGAGCTAGCTCATACACTGTTATGTATGGGGAGATTTTCTTCCTGAGCTCCTCCTCCTTTCGTTCTTCTCCCAAGCAGGCCTGCTCGGAGATCGAGGCGAGGTTGGCCAGCTCGAACATATCTTGCACTTTCTTGGATCTCGCCATTGGGTGAGCCAAGCTTGGAAGTGCCACGTGTGCCATTTGGTCGAACAGGGCGCAATCACAGCGATAGCGGAAGTGGAGTGGATCGTCGACTCCCAGCATGATCCTGAAAACAGTGACTCTGTTACACTGCACCTGCTCTTGACGTGCTTCATTTTTTCGCGGGCGACCCCGTTTTCCCCGGCTTCTCACTGCCCTTATAGGGTCATTGGTCATGCCCATCGGTAACTTCCGCAATTTGTCAAAGGGCATTCTCAGTGGGTCTCTGTTTTGTCCAATTAGAGTGATCAGCGCGCTGTTCCCACTCACTTCGATGACTCGGTATGGGCCTTCCCACTGGTTGGCAAGTTTTGGGTTAAGCGGTTGCCGTTCACTGGGAACCCTCATATGCGCGCGATCACCAGGTTTCAAAGGGCTTTTGGCCACCTAGTTCCTTTCATCATACAGAGCCTTCATTCTTTGTCGCATTTTCTCGTTCACTTCGAATGCATAGTTACGCGCCAACTCGGTTCCAACTGCAAGTTCCTGGACGTACCTTTCCATGTCTGCATATACTCGCTCACGCCCACCTCCGCAACGGACTCCCAAGGTACATATGCGTTTATGCCATGCAGAACGAAGAATGAAGATTCTCCCGTGGCCTCATGAACGGTGGTGTTATACGCAAAGACACAGTACGGTAGCATTTTATCCCAGTCACTTGGGACCCGAACTTTCTTGCGTAACATGCTTATAAGAGTTCGGTTGAATCTCTCAGTAACACCGTTCTCGTGAGGATTGTATCCTTTGGTGAATACGTGCTCAATTTCCATGATAGCTCTCAACTCTTCCATCAGCTTGTTGTCGAACTCACCTTCCACGTCCGAAAGGATGATCTTTGGCTGGCGGCAACCTTCCGAAACCCATCTTTCGAAAAATACTCGGGCCACCGTCTCAGCATTTCTCAAGGGTATCGCATACGCCCCTCCGAACATGGAGAAATGATCGATTATCTGAGGACGTAACGGTTCCCGCTAGACGTTTGGCCCAGTTCCTGTACATCGATTCCCACCACCTCGTAAGGCCTCCTCGTCACGATAGGTTTTAGGGGTGGCACCGTCGCATGTTGTGCATTATGACAAAAGCACTCCATACATTCCTTCGACCATTTATGCACGTCTCTGTTCAAGGTCTCCCAGAACAGACTCTTAGAGAGTTGTCGTATTATCATCTTTGGCCCGAAATGGCCAGCTAAAAGACCTGCATGGGCCTCATCAAATACAGCTCTACGATTCGAGGGCGGTACAACCTTTCGATGTCTATCGTTTTCCAACAGCAGGACGGCTCCACCATCCATCAGAAAATCGGCAACCTTGAACCTGCGAGTTACCTCCCGGAAGGCGACATCACCATTCAACTTCCCTTCCTCCAGGTCGCTGATGACCTTTCCGTATATTGGATGCTCCCGTAACTCCGCCGTTCATTCTGATTCCTGAACTATTGCTCCTACTATGGCCTCATTCGGTAGAGATTCCTCTCTGTTGCTGACGTTCTCTGTGGTAGCCCCTCGACTTAGGGCATGCGCTACCTTGTTCGCAGCTCCCTTAAGGAACGTCACCTTCAAGTCATACCGTTGGAGTTGCAACGACCACCGAAGTACTCGTCCTGACACGTTCGTTTTTTTAAATAGAGCTGTCAACGGTTGATGGTCGGTAAAAACCTCCACAGGCAACCCGTACACAAACATATGAAATTTCCGGAGTGCGAAGACGACGGCCAGTGCCTCCAGATCGGTAATATGGTATCTCCTTTCGCACTTGGTCAGTCCCTTTGAGGCGAAGAATACCGGGTGCAGGAGGCCATTATCCCTTCGTTGGCCTAATACTGCGCCTAGGCCACTACCGCTGGCGTCCGTATGAATTGTGAACGGTTTCTGTCCGCTCCTTGCTCCTTCAATATCTGGTTGTGCCAGTACAGGTGCCTCAGAGATTATCTTTTTCAAGTTTTCGAATGCAACCTTTCTCATCAGCGTCCATTCAAACTTGGCTTTCTCCGAAGTCATCTCATGCAATGGACCGGAGACTTTCGAGAATCGCAAGACAAACTTGCGATATACGAACACATCCCGAGGAAAGAGCGAAGTTCTGCTTGTGAATGAGGCAGGGGATACTGCAGAATGGCATCCAGTTTGTTCGGATCCATATGCACGCCGTGGACATCGATCACGTGTCCGAGGAATTCTACCTTGTCTTCAAGCAAGATGCACTTCTTGGGAATTAGTTTTAGTCCTGCCTCCCGCAGTGCATTAAAGGCTTTTTCCATCATCTCTATATGTCGCTCCACGGACGACGTTGCCACTAGTATGTCGTCTAGGTAGCAGAATGGCTCTTCCCCTAGAAGAGGACCTAAAACGACATGCATAAGGCGTTGAAATACGGCTGGCGAAGAGGCTAATCTGAAAGGCAACACCCGGAATTGGAAGAGGCCCTCAGTGGTAGTGAACGCGGACTTTTCCTTAGCCTCCTGCGAAAGGCTAATCTGCCAGTATCTCGATGACAGGTCCAAAGTTGAAAACCACCTTTTGCCTCTCAAGCTCTGCAGCATCGTATCAATCGTTGGCAGAGGATAACTGTCGATCTTTGTAACCGAGTTTACCTTCCGATAGTCTACGCACAGTCGTAGCGTTCCATCCTTTTTCTGCACCAAAACTATAGGTGATGCCCAGCTAGAATTACTAGGTTCAATCACCTTCCTGCTCTGTAAATCGCTTAGCATCCGCCAGAGTTCGACTCTTGTAGCTAGCGGTATCGGGCGTGCCTTCTGGCGGATTGGACTCGCATCGCCCGTCTCTATCGTATGCTCACCTAGCGCAGTCTGGGTCAGTTCCTGTTCGCTGACTGCAAACACATCTGCATAACGCTTCACTAGGCAGTCAAGGTGTTCATTGAGAGCTTCGTTTTTCTTTCTGCTTCTTAATAGCTCCAACAGCTTTTCCTCTCGGTCATGCACAGAAGCTTCTGTACGTTCCAACATGCCAACCTTCTCCACCGCGCGAAACAGCTTCGCTCCTGCGAAGGAATCGGTCACCTGCACGTTCACAGTTTCACAGTTATTGCAGAATCGTCGCATACCAGGTCCGGTATGCAGTCGTTGTCTGACCACAATAAACCTTCGCAGTCCTTGCTAATCAGTACAGGGACTGCTTTTGTCTCACCAAGGCGTGTGTACACTCTTTTGGCCACTTTCGCGTTTCTCACTGTCACTGTTTCGATTCGACAACATCCTGAGAGTCGCTCTTCCGCCAACTTGGTGCGTTTTCATCGCCCTTGATCTGATCGAGTGACGGGTGCAGGCTTCTAGGCCCTGACGTTAGGGTAAAACCCAATATGTGGAGAGCATTAGTGCCTAGAACTAACGTTCCATCTCCACCTTCCTTCACGAATAGAGCTACTCGGCGGTCCGCTTCATCGTCAACTTGTAGCGTGAGCCTCACTGCACCTTTGAATGTCATTTTGTTTCCTGACGCGTCGTAAATAGCCATGGGTTTTCCGAGCGTGATTTCCTCCACGTCAGAGTCAACATCAAATTCCGCAGTGCGGGCAGCACGCAACATTTCGAGAGGAATTATGCTCATCTGTGAACCTGTATCCAGGAGTGCTCGTCTGGCCAACCCCAACAGTTTCGCAGTCCTCACTGGCACCTCTCCTATTAGATCTCCTTGTTGCACTGACGCGTGTTCCGCTCCACCCATCCATTTACCCTAGGGCCGCACTGAACACTTTTGGCCCTTCAGACCGATCAGACTTCTTCTCTTCCTTGTTTCTTTTATTGACCCGTGCCTTTTTTGCGGTCTCGTCTGAAGTGACTGCTTCCATTAGAGTTAAAGCGTTTTGGCAATTTGGTCCTTCCAGGGTTATCTATTTGCCCAGCCTTATGGCTTGTTGAGGTTTCCTCTGTTGAGGTCCCCTCACCGTTTGGACGGGGCCTGCGTTAACTGAGTCCATGTTCTTTTTCGAGGCCATCGCAACTTCTCGGCTTCGCTCGCAGTGCTGCGCCAAACTCTTGACCATTTCGTAGGCGAAATCTTTAGGCGCTACCTCCATTGTCGTTAACAGTTGAAGATACTCGGGCCAGTCCGTCAAGTGAGCCACCAACTCTCCTGCTCGAGTACGCAAAAGTCTCTCTCAGACGCATCCGGATACGCTAGCTGGGTTAGCTCCTCCAGTTCTACGCAGTAGCTTGCGACATTCCCTACTTTCCAGAGGGTCTTGAGTTTTATATATGCTTTCATCTGCGTAGCCGAGTCATTCTCCGTAAGTATTGCTTTCAGGACACTTGTATAAGTTCGAAACCTCCCTCTTTTACCGATCGTGGCAGTGCATTCGCAACCGCTAATGGGTACTCGTCCAGCTTATAGAATAAAAGGTGAACCAGCATTTCATCGCCGAGCCCCAGCCCTTGGTATTTCATCCTGAACCTTGCTAAGAATTGGCCGTAGTTCTTCCCTTTTGGGTCACTAAATGTCTCGACCTCGGGCAGTGTCATGGCCGCAAACATTTTAGAAATGGAATATTCAGGAGTGCTGGAGGAATTTGCATCCAAAAGCTCACCTTGACGTATGCCGGTCGTCGGGACTGCTGTCGAGGACGATACCCTCCGCTTCGGCGGCCGCTCGTTCTTCCTTGCTTGCTGCAATCCTCTATTGAGTAGCGGGTCCGGCTGAGGAAGCAGGAAATCATCGGGCGCGGCTGCGTCTGGATCGAAGGTCGCATGGTAAGCAACGTCGTCAAAATCGTCAGCATTGAGCTGTTCCACCTGGCAGTTATTACTGCCTTGTAACGTCTGGGCCGCACTCTAAAGTGGAGATGTTAGCCCTCGCTTGCCTTCACTTCCCTAGGAAGGTGAACTAGGCTTTTGACTTTCCCTACCGCCTCAGTGGTATTCACTCCCAGCACTTGTGCCAGTTCGCGCATGCAGCTTTCATCATATTTCGCCTGCTCAAGCTGCTCTCTTCACTCCTCATGGAGCCCTGCTTGAAGCAAATCGTTGGCTTTACTACGCTGCGTGCGAACGAACTCCAGTCGAGCCAGCTCTCCATGGATTGTCTTGCAGTTTGCCTGCGCGAACTCTTCCATCACCTTGGAGAGCTGGTCGACACCCAGTGTTATAGTGTCTCCATCAAGCGGGTGTACCAAATTGCTAGGTATATCCTTTAGTAACACTTTGTCGGCAATCGTAACTGCGCTTAGTCTTACCTGCAGCGCTCCTCTCTGCACGATCTCTCTGACCGCTCCGACTAGGGTGTCGATTGGCGCCTGGAGTGCGGCAATTCTGTCCGATTCCGTGGGCTCGTCCAAGAGCATACGCTCCATTTCCAGGTCATTCACGTTCTCAGAGGCCATTTCGGCTTATCTGAAACAGCAGCGTAGTACTTCTGTTGTTAGCTCAGTGTTGCCGCATTTTAGCTTTTTCGCAAGGACACAGCAGAGGGGCACTGAGGAACACTGAACGATAGCCTCCGGTGTGACCGAAAGGTTACCGGGCCTCAACGAGGATAGGTGCAGCACCGCTCCCGTTCTTGGATACCGTACTCTGCCTCTATTAACGGCAGGATCTCGCCCTTCCGGTCGTTCCGGTCTGCGGACGGTTTTACTGCAGCTCCTTCGGTTCGACCCCTATGTCGCGTCTCCTGTATCCTTCGGACGCGTTCCGGCTGCCTTATCTCCCAGCCTTTCGGGCCTTGGACGATGTCTAGGGTCTTCGTAGAGCTTTATTAGTAGAGCCGCTATCGTGGTCCGGACAAGCACCAAAATGAACACTCAACTACTGAGGATGCGCCTTTTATAGGCGCTGGGGTACGATAATTACTTGCAACTAAGTAGTCGTTTCAGGACCTATGCAACATGTTACAAAATGAGATAACAATGACACAGAAGCATAGAACCTAGCTTTACGGATTCGTTACAGTACTGTTTTTTTCCTACCTAGGAGTACAAAAGGCTCGCGGTACGTACAGTATATAGTATGATAGGGTAATCTACTGGTTCCTCTCTACTGGTCCTCCCTTAGTCAAGCGGTTCCAAATTACTGTACTAATCCCCTAAATCATCCTCCTTAGCGGACGACGTCTTCGGCACGTCCATCTGAACCACAAACACGTTCAGCGACGTCTTTGGCACGTCTTCTAGAATTCCCTGGCACGTAGAAGACGTATGGGTATTTTCCGCTATTTTCGTGCCGTAGTTCCCTCCCCCATTTTCCTCCCTATTTTATGACTACTTTCTGCTGCGGCGGCGAGGATCGATAGTATGACTCAGCGCTTAGCGCGTTATTATAGTGTAAGATTTTATCTATCGCTTCAAATTACTATTTAATGCCATCTCCCTTAACATCGCGCATTATCACGATTTATTTTTTAACATGTGCTCCGCCACGCCTATTGGCATGCCTCTCACTTGCGCGCTTCGCGCGATGTTGCACTATAACTAAGCTGAGGACAATCACATCAAGCAAGCTGCTCTGCTTATGCAGCTTATTATGTTCGAACCTTGTCCGAACCCTCTACCTTGCCTAAGATCAGCGGCCAGATCTATTAACCGCTTATGGGCCCGGTAACGGTGAAAAGTACCGCCAAAGTCCAGATACCGAGATTCATTAGCATCAAATTTGGCGGTACTTTTCACTGTTACCGGGCAGCAAGCGATTGATGAACCTGACTCCAGTAGAGTAGTGTTGCGGTATGAAGCCATCTAGACCCTTTCACCACCACTACGCTCAACATGGGCATCATCTCCAGGCGGTTGAGTGATGCCGATGCTTGTGCTAATCAGTGTCTTCGTCGCCTAAGTACTTCGAGGACAATCTTACTGATGTCTCAAAGCACGGTCTCCCACTTCACTTTAGCGCCACGTTGACTACAAGCACCTTCACTCCTCGTCCTCGGCATCCATGACGACAACAAAGACGAGTGGCGAAAGTGCAGAACACTGGTGTACTCCGACAGAGATGGTAAACTCCATCGAGATTCCAGCTGCAGCTTGAATTTGTCTCTCTGGACAAGAGTAGAGAATTCGCACTCACTCTATGAGCTCTTCAGGAACTTCACGATGTCGCAAGGGTACCACTTCACGCGGTACACGGTCAAAGGCCTTCTCCAAGTCGAGTAAGGCGATATGCACTGGCTTCTGTTTCTCGAGGTGCTTCTTTAACAGGAGGTGGGCGGAGTGTATGGCATCAATGGTGCCACAGCTAGCTACGAAGCCATACAGATTGCTGGAAAGGTGGACGATGTCACGAATTCGCCCGTCGACAATTCCCTCAAAGATCTTCATTCTGTGCGAAAGCAACGAATAGGACGGTAGCTTTTGCAGTCTGCTGGGCTGCCCTTCTTCTTTCCAATCGGAATCTTCGTACTTATCTGCCAACTATCAGGTATTTTCTTCTCCGCAACCACCTGGCTGAAGAGAATCGTCAGCCACTCAGCTGGGTACCGGGATTTCGACTTCCACAAATCGGCAGCCAAATCATCAGGGTCCGTTGCCTTGCCTGGCTTCATCTTCTTTAAAGCCGCTTCTGTCTCCTCAACAGTGATCCCCTAAACAGGGCAGTGGGTTGGAGCCGTTGAAGAATGACTGGATGTGGAAATTCTACTGTAGCGATTTCCTCAAAGTAATCCTGCCGTCTATTCTTGCGGTTCATGAAAGAATGGCTGTTTTCATTATTGTTGCCGAAGAACTTCTCAATAACTTCAGTCTGCCGATGGCGACTCTAGGCAAGTCTGTACAGGTACCGCTCACCTTCGCGTGAGTCGAACTTCTCGTTGACATCTCCATAATGAGTGGCTTTTGCAACACCCACGGCCTTCTTCGCAGACTTCTACAAAGTGCAGATCAGCGGTCGGTGCTGTTAAGGGACCGTCTCATACCGCACGACCTTCGCGTCTGTGGCAAGTCTTCGGTGACGTTTTCACAAGGACAGAGTCTATCTGAGTTTTCCACTATAGAACGAGATCAGGTGGGAGTCACGTTAACTCAGTGTTCAATATGGTGAAGTTATGCGATTCCGCGCACTCAAGGATACGCTCATCACCTTCGCGCGACCCGTAACCGATTTCAACGTGACAGCTGTACCCGTCTTTCGCCCCTCACGTGCTCACTAAGGTCGCCAGCGACTACGATTACATCTTTCAACGGTAATTGTGCTGTCTTCTCATCAAGTTGGCTCCAAAACTCATTCTTGGCTTGGTCAGAGCAGCCAGTCCTCAGAGATTACACAAAGAATAAGTGATAGAGTCGCTCCTTATCGGCGACAACGATCTTAATCAATCGATCGTCAAAGCGCTCGACGCTTACAATCGAGTCACGGAATCGTTCGAAGACGATTATTCCGACACCAGTGGTGGTTTTTGGACTTCTATGACGGCCCTAGTGCCTCATCTTATGTCCATTGACTTGCAGCAGGACCATCTCTTTTCCTGCCCTGCACAAAAATCAACTCTTCTTCACTCCAGTGCTTCAACCAACTCGAACGAGCGACCCATCAACGTACACACATTCAGCGTTGCCACGCGGGTCCTGCTTACGTTACGGTACTTTCGGACTAGCTCAGTTGCCCCGATGCCGTTCTCGCATCAGGGACCCTCGCATACTTCTTATACTGGCCGGACTCAGCGAGTGCGCGTCGGCTCCCGCGGGCGCCGTAGCACTACCTCGATAAACGTGAACAGTCATATATGCCATGTGATGTGACATGGGTCTTCGTAAGCCGGCCTATCATTCGTAAGCCGGCCTGTCACAAGGGCCTGTCGCCTGCAATCCAGCGTCAGTGCTTGGCACTGCTCGCAGAGCGAGCCGTTCTTTAGTGGCACCACGTGGTGGAGCGGACATCCTGCCCTTGTTTCACTTGTTTTTGGTAAATGAGTTTGAATAACAGCAGCTCACAGTACGGCCGCTGAATATTCAAGCAATTTATGTTTTCAAAAGCATGTTTTTTGCGTCGCATCATGGTAACCTTTTTCTTAGTCAAGATTTCCTTTTTGAAAAAAACATAGCGACAAGGAGCATACCTTATTCTAACATATATTAGGCTGGCCAACAATATATTCACGACAGAGCGACATAACCTTTTTCAATCTGCTCGACAAATCGCTGATTCCTTTCGTCCAGATACCAGCGGATTGCGACTTGAAGAAGTTGTCGGCTGTCATTTTGCGGTCATCATACCTTTAAATTTTTTTCTTCTCAGTTGATGCTTCAGCGGTCGAAACGGAAAGTAGTCCAATGGTGCAAGATTCGGCGAATGCGGTGGATGTGCTACCAGATGTCATCCAAGTTCGGCTATCTTCTCACAGGTTGTCGATGTAACATGTGGACCCGCCTTGTTATGTGAATATATTGAAGCGGTAACTGTCTTGCAATGGGCCAGCAGCTCACGGATTGACCCTTTCGCATACCACCAAACGCAAAGTAAATATTTGCATTGGTGTAGGTTTGGCTTCGGTTGGGAATGGTGGTTCTGCGTCGCTTGAGAGCCAGACGGCATGAAGTGCGCTGCTATCGCAGACTATCCAGCTCTAACTAGATCCTCAAGAAATTCCTTTCGATGCGGCTGCGCGAGGAGTGACTGGCATACATTCATTCACACTTGCTTATGTGCCTAGGTCAGCCTGTGAGGGATCCATCTTGTCAAAACGTTTCGATGGCCAAGGTCGTGGAGGTGCAGCTCCATGGTGGAGTGGGTGCAGCTGTGGGTTGTTGCCAGTTCCCGCGTAGTTGCTCCTGGATTGGATTTCATAGCGGACTGCAATGCACATCATCAATAGCAGAAGGTCGTCCACTGCGCTCTCCATCTTCAAGGTTCATATCTCCTGAATCAAAGCGAGTGAATCAATGAAACACTATGGTCTTACCGCCCCTTTTCAAAGTGCATCGGTGATATTAGAGTCCGTTGTGCTTGCGTTGGAGCCTCGGCACTATTCGTAGAAGACGACCACTCGATTGGCTAATCATGTTCGACTTGTCACCTAGATGACGGGGCGTGCCCTTATATCCTCGTACAGCGAAAGCTGCTGGAACCTTCTACACAATCCTCACTGACCCGGAATTTTGAAGTTTTCAGAAATTTCTGAAGTTTTCAAAATTTTGTTTCAAGACTTTTCCACCAGGTTAATTGCAGTGCTCCGACACGCCTAATAGCGTGTCTTGCACTTGCGCGCTTCGCGCGACTTTGTAGATCACTGACATATGGAAAGTAGTTTTTGTAAAACATAAAATTCGCTAGCATCTAGGGACTTCGTGCGTACGTTATTGGCATCAAGCCCTTCACCACTTCGGTACCTTCATCATAGACATTCTCTCCGGACCGGCCAGCAACGTCATTGGTTTGTGCTGCGTTTGTGCTGCGCAGTAATTCTCAACGCTAGCGTTTCCAGATATAGTTGACATGCTTCCGATGCCAATTTCCCCCTCACTCGCTTTTTTTACCGGATCTAATTGCTGGTCCCTCTTTACTGGTCTTCCCTCCCCCTCTTTAGTCCCCCACCTTTCTGGTCCCAACTCCCCGCCCACTTCTTTGTTTCCACTATCGACACCTACTGGTCTCTTCTTGCTGGTTTCCCCGTCCTGGCACCTCCTCCAGGTTATTCCTTTCCTTCCTGGTCGCCCTCCTGGTTCACCATAGAGGTCCTCTTACCGCGCTTCTCTACCACCCCCTAGTGGTCCTCCCACGCTCACGGCACGGTCAGTGACACGTATTCAGAATCAGGATGCTTGCTGCGCGACGTAGGGGACCCGTTTTCTGGATCAAGAAGCTCAGAAGCGCGCGCAGTCGCCGCTGTGTTGAGCATGAAGAGGCTATGCATATGGCAGAATCCTTGTTCTCCGTATGAATTCCCTTACGGCTCCCTTCTTGTTGTTTCCCCGTCCTGGTCCCGCCTCCAGGTTCCTTCTTCCAGGTAAATTCCTCCCTCCTCCCCCCAGGTATACTCCTTCGCGACGACGGCGAACGAACGCCCATTGTGTGACATCGGTGTCATATCCTCTAAATTCGGTCTCCCCTGATGGTAATGGATCCCCTTGCTGATCCTCCTTAACGTCCTCCATCCCCTGATTGGTAACTCCCTCATGATCCCTACATATTGCCTAAAATCTTCCTGGTGCCATCTCATGGCCTGCTTTATTGCTCTTCCCATCGACCATCACGATGCTCCTTCTGGTCGCTGCCTCCTGATCGCCGTCGGTTCTCCACCCTCAAATTTCCCTTCTACCCTTACCCCTTTAGGAGTCTTCTCATGCTAATGGCACGAAGTCGGCTTCTGAATCTGGACGCTCAGAAACGCGCGTAGATGCTGTTGTGTTGAGCAGTAAAGGGCTGCGTTTCCCCTGCTGCAGCAACATCCAACGTTCAAAAGAAAATTTTGCCCGCGCTGTAGATGGTGATGCGTACCTCATTCAGGTTAGATCATCGACCGCTCTCGCTGTGGGGATGCGGCGTACCTCACTCAGGTTAGATCACTCCACCGCTCTCCCTGTGGATGAAGCGACGTACCTCACTTAGGTTAGATCACTCCACGGACAAACTCTTTTATATATAGGTGATGATGGTGATGGTAATGATGGTGATGATAGGTGGTTATGATAGTGATGGTGATAGGTGCTGATATCTCACATAGGTTAGATCATTCGAGCGCTCTCACTGTGGGGATGCGGCGTACCTCACTTCGATTAGATCACTCGACCGCTCTCGCTGTGGATGAAGCGGCGTACCTCACTTAGGTTAGATCACTCCACGGACAAACTTTTATATACAAGTGCTCCGACACGCCTAACGGCCTGTCTCGCACTTGCGCGCTTCGCGCGACTTTGTACCTATGGAAAGTAGTTATTGTAAAACATAAAATTCGCTAGCATCTAGGGACTTGGTGCGTACTTCATTGGCATCAAGCCCTTCACCACTTCGGTACCATCATCA
The DNA here is from genome assembly GCA_947359475.1 of Heligmosomoides polygyrus bakeri. Lineage (NCBI taxonomy): Eukaryota > Metazoa > Nematoda > Chromadorea > Rhabditida > Heligmosomidae > Heligmosomoides > Heligmosomoides polygyrus. The sequence goes on from OX375867.1 coordinate 33,873,785, forward strand.
TAGACATCCTTTCCTGACCGGCCAGTAATGTCATTGGTTTGTTTGTGCTGCGCAGTACTTCTGTCCCTCAGGTTGTTCCTCCGCAATCGTTCTCATGCTCCTCAACAGCTAGCGTTTCAAGTTGTCGTTGGCGTGTCTTCCAAAGCCAGGTTCGCTTCTCTCGTTTCTTCTTACTGGATCTAATTGCTAGTCCATTTCTACAGGTTTTCCCTCCCCCTCCTTAGTCACCCTCCTTCCTTGTTCCAGCTACTGGCCCACTTCTTTGTTTCCACTATTGACACCTACTGGTCTCTTCTTGCTGGTTTCCCCATCCTGGCCTCTCTTCCAGGTTCTTCCTTTCCTTCCTGGTTGCCCTCCTGGTTCACCATATAGGTCCTCTTACCGTGCTTCTCTACCACCCCCTAGTGGTCCTCCCACGCTCACGGCACGGTCAGTGACACGTATTCAGAATCAGGATGCTTGCTGCGCGACGTAGGGGACCCGTTTTCTGGATCAAGAAGCTCAGAAGCGCGCGCAGTCGCCGCTGTGTTGAGCATGAAGAGGCTATGCATTATACGTTGGATCCTATCGAAAATCTTTGGATAATTGGATAATTCGGATAAGGGCGATTTTGCGCACTCCGGATTTTTGGATGATTCGGATAAGGGCGATTTTTGGGACCTCGGATTTTTGGATGATTCGGGTAATGGCAATTTCGCGGACCCCTGATTTCGGATATCCGAACCGGATATCCGACTCATTGACGCAATATGCAGTTTATCAGAATACTACCGTTCCTTAAAGGGAAACCCATCCTTTAACAACAACAACAACAGTGCATGTATCGAAAGACTCTCACTACTCGTCGAGGAAGGAAATGTCAAAGAGCTGGATCACTCCAGACAGAGATGTGCGGAATTTCCGCTTCCGTGTTCCTAATTCCGGTCTCGGCCATTTTCAGTCCTTACGTTCCGTGTTCCTCTCACTTTTGATCTGGAAGACGGAACGAAAATGGTGACTCATCACTCATTCATTGCTTTGCACTGCGTTCATTCACCTCTTGAACATAAGCACGGCTGAAGAAAGAGATTAACTATGCGTTTGTGATTGTGTTTCTTTGAAACCGGTGGTGCATCCTGATGTCGAAACAGTAACCAAATTGGATTCTTCTTTCTTTTCTTGAAACGATGTACTGTCGAATAGTGTAGGTCCACGAAGATTTCATGAGTGTTTGAGTCAAGAATCAAATTCCTTATCCGAAGCATGCTTATCTTTTCCCTAGTAACCTTAGGTTGAGAACACCAAATCTAGATCAGAGTTCTATAAGCACTCTTAGGTTGCTAACAATGCGCTCCATGCGGAACATTTGATCTATCCCAGTCGGAGGAGAGCATGCGGTGTCTTGCTTTTCCAATCCCCTCCTCTGAGTTTGTTTCAGAGCTTCAGCTACGGCCAAATGATATAATGGTATCCATGCGAACTCAGCGTGGGTGTCAGGTCTGAACGCAACTGTAACCTGAACTCTGCCTCCTCCTAATTGGGACAGATCTGGGGCTCTCAATAAGACGGGTCAAGTGCTATAAGTGGCGAGATCTCTGGCGTCTTATTCATCAGCTGGGTTTACTGCATTTAAACGTCTTCTTCCTATTTATTTATTTGCGTACGCTGTATAAGACAGACATCAGATGAAACAACAACAATAACAACATGGTAAATGAACTCATAAATGCCATACGGTACAACTACGCTGAGAGAATAGACTTTGCTGCGAGGCGTTTGAAGGAGCCTACGGAATCAGGGATGGAAGCAGTTTTAAGGAGGTGAAGATATGCAAGTCCTGACAGTGCAGAAGTTGGCTCTGAAAGTGGTTTTAGGTCTGGGAAAAAACAGTTTCCATTGTCCACTCCTGGTTATAGAAGGGCGTAGAGAGTAAAATTGTGAAACATTAACTGCGGACTGCTCATCCAAAAGTTTTCGAACCATTCGAACGTCAAATAGCCTACGTCTTGATTCAAGAGTTGGAAGTCCAAAGCACTTGCTCCTTACCGATGCGCTAGGAATTTTTAATGGAGGAAGCCTCCCCGCCGAATTAGTATCTTAATGGTGAAGTTGTTTTGAATCCTTTCAAGTAATGCAGTATCACGTTTCTTGTGCGGTGCAAACACAACAGTACCACATCCAACAATCGGGCGAACGTAAGTCTTATATGCTTTAATAAGCACTTTGCTATCCTTTGTAGTCAGAGCTTTGAATATATTGTACGTACGAGCAAGAGCTGTCCTGTACAACTCCCTATAATGAGGAAGAAAGTCGAGCGAATCTTGGTACCTGAACCCAAAGTTTTCGATTTCTTTAACCTTTGCAATTTCAGAACCATTTACGTAGTACTTACTAGAAGTCAGGGAATTTCCCAGCCGCATGTGAAATGTTTTGTGCTGTGAAAAGAAACTTCCAGTCTTTAACCATTTGACCAAACTATCAATTCCTGCTTGGAGAATACTGGAATCCTGGTTATTACTTACTTCCATATAGATTTTCAAATCATCGGCAAATTTGTTTGGCCGTAATGCCCATGTTTTTCAAACTGTCGCTCAGATCCGCGGTGAATATGTTGAAAAGTATTGGCGAAAGTACTTTAATTTACAGAAAGATTTTGCACAAACTTCGATTTGTTACACTAGTAATGTTTAAAAATTCATTTTAGCAATAATAGGAATACAAGGATTTTTTACTGTTATATATTGTTATATTGTTATTGTTAAACATATGTTGCTGAAAAAGAGTCGCATTCTGCCTTGTCCGCTATCTAAATTCGTTTGTTGTTACTACCATTACGGATATATGTATAATTATGAAATATTAGACGAACTAAAGAGTTCTGAGTGATTTCCGCTTCGGCCATGTTTCGCATCCCGATTTCCGCTCATTTTTAAGCTTTTCCGTTCCGTATTCCGTCTTCCGCTTTTCTAAAAAAAATTCCTCACATCCCTTATCCAAGGTGAATTATTCTAAGACCCGTGCTTTCTAAAATGCCACTATTAAGTGACGTAAATTGGGTCGGAGGGGGGATCACCATGTCTTCAATGCTTTTCCTCGTTCCCAAGAAGGCACGTGAATGTCGTATTACACCAGAAATGGTCTAACACAGTTCATCAAATGGTAGAGCCACAAGTGTTGAATAACATTTAATCTCATGCAGCACAAAGTGACGGGGCTGCTCTTCATGGCGACCCTCTGACCCAATTTGCGCCGAACGCTATACAATGTGAAACAGCGAAGTACCGATCAGAGTACGTTGTTAATCCCTTTTCTCCCTCAGTACCGGTCCTTCCTCTCCCCCCGGCAGTGCAATATGATATTTGAAGAAAAAAATGCCAAGATTGGCGTAACGCTCAGCAGCATGCTAAATGTACTCAGCGTCACTACGACACCATCTCACTGTGTGACGCAGAGCGTATGACCCAGTAGCGTGCCCGCCCGCGAAATTCATTTTGAATGTGCTTTTATCCACGATGCGTGATTTCAAAACGGAGCGAGGAAATTCAACGGGTTATCCGAATTTATCCGATTTTATGCGAATCCACCAGGGTCCGGATAATTGGATGATTCGGATAAGGGCGATTTTGCGGGCACCGGATTTTTGGATGATTCGGATAAGGGCGATTTTGAGGATCCCGGATTTTTGGATGATTCGGATAAGGGCAATGTCGCAGTGGCCGGATAATTGAATGATTTGGATCGGGATATCCGAATCGGATATCCGAAAATGATTCATTCGGATCCATTGTACACTATGCATATGGCAGATTCCTTGTTTTCTGTATGAATTCCCTTACGGCTCCCTTCTTGTTGGTTCCTCGTCCTTGTCCCGCCTCGAGGTCCCTTCTTCAATGTATATTCCTCCTCACCCCCTCGGGATCCTCCCTACTACTCTACCCCAATAAGTAGGCCTCCCACGCTCACGACACGACGACGGCGAACGAACGCCCATTGTGTGACATCGGTGTCATATCCTCTAAATTCGGTCTCCCTTGATGGTAATGGATCCCTTGCTGATCCTCTCTACTGTCCTCCCCTCCCCTGATTTTTAACTCCCTAATGATCCCTACATATTGCCTAAACTCTTCCTGGTGCCACCTCCTGGCCTGCTTCATTGCTCTCCCCATCGACCATTAGATGTTCTTCCTGGCCGCTGCCTCCTTATCGCCGTCGGTTCTCCACCCTCAAAGTCCCCTTCTACTCTTACCCCTTCAGTAGTCTTCTCATGCTAATGGCACGAAGTCGGCTTCTGAATCTGGATGCTCAAAAAACGCGCGTAGGTGCTGTTGTGTTAAGCAGTATCAGTTAGATCACTCCACGGACAAACTCTTTTATATTTAGGTGGTGATAGGTGGTGATGGTGATGATGGTGATGGTGATAGGTGCTGATATTTCACATAGGTTAGATCATTCGACCGCTCTCGCTGTGGGGATGCGTCGCCCTCACTTCGATTAGATCACTCGACCGATCTCGCTGTGGATGATGCGGCGTATCTCACTTAGGTTAGATCACTCGACGGACAAACTCTTTTATACAAAGGTGGTGATGGTGATGGTGATAGGTGGTGATGATGGTGATAGGTGGTGATGATGGTGATAGGTGCTGATATCTCACTTAGGTTAGATCACTCGACGGACAAACTCTTTTATATAAAGGTGGTGAGGTGGTGATGGTGATATTGCTATTGCTTGATATTGCTCTATACAATGTTTATTTCATGATCCTTGCTAAGTTTGGATGGTCAGTTTCTCCATGTTTGTGCGGGTAATTTCCGCGATATCGCACCCACACAGGCTATAGTGATTGTACGCGTTGTCTTCCTTGATACTATATTCTTTTTGCAACAAGTATTTTTAATCGTTCTGAAGCGAGACTACTACTTTGGTTCGGCAATGAAGACAAGAAAAAAGAATAGATGCGATTGCACTGAGCAAAAATGTTTTCAGCCTGAACTGAACGAGTGTCCTGTGGTGAAGTCTTGGAACGAGGATGTCAGTGACCGTGATAGCAAACTTGCGGTAGAAGTCACATCTGTAAGCAAGATATGGGAGTCAACTGGCGAACTTGCCGTCCACGATTTCAACCTGAAAGCATATCTAGGAGACGTACGTGTTTTTCTTATCGTATATGATTAGAGTGGAAAGCGTCTGTTGTCTGTCTATGTGTTCTTCTATCTACTAGTGCAAAGAGAGAGCGACATGGTGGTGTTGGGCTTTTTGCGCTATAATCACGCAAATATGGTCCAGTAGGAAAAAATCCGGCTTCCATCGCTCAACCAACGGCGATCAATATTACCGATTTTTCTGCCGACTAACGACCTCGGCCTCTGAATTGTAAGAACGCACGAGGCACACAAGCCTCATGGCAATCGTTTTGAGACGATACCATAATCTATCTCTCTATCATTCACAGTGCAACAAGCAAAATTATTAAATAAATTATTAAATTGGTTTTTTCTTCTTTAATGTTGGTCAGGTAGGTGGTGATGTCGGTTCTTCCACGTGGTGCCACCGGAAGCTGCTCGCTTTGCGGGTTAAACTGAACACGGACACTCAGTTGCAGGCGAGAGGCCGTTGTGACAGGTCGGCCTACGAGCATCCAATGTCACGTGACATGGTGTTTGATGAGACATATTTTTCGAGATTGTGCTACGGCGTCCTTGGGAGGCGACGCGCTCTCACAACCCTGGCGAGTATGAAAAGTATGCGAGGGTCCCTAATGCGAGGACGGCATCGGGGCAACTGAGTAAGTCCGAAAGTACCGTAACGTAAGCAGGACCCGTGTAGCTACGCTGAATGTGGGTACGTTGACGGGAAGCTCATGCGAGTTGGTAAAAGCTTGGAGTGAAGTCAAATCGACTTATGTACGGTACGGAGACGAGATGGTCCTGCAGCAAGTCAAGGAACGCAGGATGTGGATTCAAGGCCATTCTAGGTGGAAGTCTCAGGATCACCAGTGATGTCGGAATGGTCGTCTCCGAGCGTTTACGAGACTTAATTGTAAGTGTCGAACGCTTTGACGATCGACTAATGAAAATAGCTCATAGCTGTTTGATCGTTGTCGCCGCTAAGGAGCGACTCTATCAGTTCTTCACTGCGTATGCTCCGTAGACTGGCTGCTCCGATTATGCCAAGGAAGAGTTCTGGAGCCTGCTTGATGAGAAGACAGCAGAGGTACCGACTTAAGATGTTGCCAAGTTGCCGGTGACCTTAATGGGTGCGTGGGTGCTACGAAAGACGGGTGCACCTGTCATGGTGGTCATGTCATCGTGCATTACATATAACATTACCAGCACATCACTTGAAGTCAACAATGAATCACCTGTATCACCTGTCGTCTCTTTGTTTATCGAACTGCTTGAGCGGGCGCCAGCAGCGTCTCCATTTGTCCTGTCGCGTGCCAGACTGCTCCATTGGATCCTCCTCCCTAGGCGGACACGAAGACCGTCATATCGTTCGTTCAGGGCTTTCACGAAGAAGTACGACTAACGCTTTGGTGGATGTCTTGGTGTTCTCTTGACATCAAGCGTCTCCGAACTCCGGAGGCCTTCTCGCACTTGCGTGAATGGTGTCACTCCGAGCATCGTCCTCCCGATTCCACGCCGCATTGATCGCTTGTTCATAAAGCTTTCGTATAGCCCAGGTCTCTGAGGCGTATGTTACGGCAGGAAGAACAGTGGAGTCGAATAAGTGGGCACGGAGTCGGACGTTCTTAATCTTGTTCAGGACTTCTTCAAACCAATCATCTCCTCCTGCCCAGGTCGTTGGCCATGTCAAATTCGCTACCTAGATACACGTAGCTGGAGCAGTGTTCGTTCCGATGGGCGAGAATGGGGCATCAGAAACTCGTACGTCTTTCATGAACGTCTTCCACATAAGATTCAACCTCAGCCCAACGCTCCCATATACACGGTCGAAGTCGGCCAGCATTTGCGCCGCCTGACTAATGATCGGTGTTATGAGCACAACGTCGTCAGCGAAGCAACTATCACCACAACCATCATCGACCATCACTCCCAAGTCTTCCCATTCTACTAGGTTGTCCCATACGGAATGTCGCGTACATTTTGGCCTTCATTTAACAGTTACTCGCATCGGTTGCGACCTCACTACGTTTTCGCGCCTATATTTCTAATTTTTCCTACATTATTCCCTCATCTGCTTCTAAAATTATAGCCTTCAGACTACAAAGGACCAGAAAATGATTGTGCGCCCGTGCCTGCTCTACGACTTCAAATTGAAGAAATCCTCTGCGGAATCGCATCGTTCGTTGGTAGCATTTGGCGAAGACGTTGTTTTCAAAAGACAATGCGAGCAGTGGTTTCAATGTTTTGCCGCCGGCGGCGGAGGTATTGAAGACGAAGATCACGGAAGACAGGCGCCTATCCTGGATAACGGTATTTCGCGGACTGCCGCTGAAGGTGATTCGACAAGATCGGAGCAGGAGATTGGAGTAGTGTTTGTCTCCTACAAATTCTACTCTAAATCCTGCTCTAAATTTGAACCCAAATCGAGTTGACCCATCCTCTGCAAACTTGCTGCATGATACTGCGAGGCCTCACGTCGCAAAAGTCCTTCAGTAGAAAATCGGGAAACTTGGTTGGACCGTTTTGCCTCATCCGCCGCCATCCTGACGTTGTCCCATCTGACTACCACATATTCCGCTCGATGCAGCACACCTTAGGTGGGAAAAAGTTCGCCGACTACGACGAAATCCGGATTTAGGTGTCCAACTTCCTCGATTCGTGGCCAGCTCATCTCCTTAAAGACGGGATCTAATCTTGCATGTACGTTGGAGAAAGGCTGTAGATAATTGTGGAGAATATAATACCGAACTAAGTTTCGTTTTAATTGCTTTGTATAAATTTAACTTTTCGGTCTGAAGCAACATTCCGTGTAGGACACCCTAATAATTCACGCCGACGTTTACGAGGGTGGCGCTGAAGAGCTTCGGGGATATGGTATCCCCTTCCGAATCCTCTCTTCACGTCGGTGACGACGTCGTGGTAGAATGGTGAGATCTTGTGAATCCGCTATACAGCTCTCGAAGGACTCTAATGCGCTAACAAGGGGTCTGAAGCGTATGCTTCAGCTAACTTCAAGAACCTTGTGCTGCCTACAAGATCATCGAGTTGAAGCCGGAAAGATTCGAACATAATAGAGTTATGCGCTCCAAACACGCCCGCGCCTCCAATTTGGCGGTATCCTGGAGCATCACAAGGGAGGGTCTGAAGCGTATGTCTGAAAGGGGGGAGCGACTCATATAAGGGGAATCCCCATCCCTCAATTAGTATGGAATGTGTTTATTTTTTGCCAAATCGTTAAACCCTAGGAGTAGTGGGTCACAATGGGATACGGCGCATCACGAGTTTAGCGGTCTTGTACGCCCGCGATGCCCCTACCGGCAAGCGGCTCGGAGCGCAGTGGAGGTGCGGTTGCTTCGCGCGGGAGAGGTAGGGGTTTGGTACCTGTGCGCTGCTGCATTTTTGCATTTCAACTAACTGGTTGAGATTTGGGGGATTCTGCCGTCTATACCATTTTCAGACGTTTTCTGCGCATTTTCCAGCTGTGCGCTGTGGTATTCAACATGGTGATGTATAAATGTTCACACCAGCGATACACAGGTACAAAGTGCATGAAGCAGCACTGGGCTCAACACGGGCAGCGTATAAACACGCTCTCACAGATTGTTTCCATACATGGACCAATGGCCTCAGGAAAAACCATCCTGCACGGATTTTCAAAAGAGACCAGGATGTGACGTCGGAGGTGGTTAAAATGAAAAACGAGGTGTGTGGATCCCGCAAATTAACCTCAACAGTATCGATACACTCTTTCCCTCATCTTTGCCTGTCACCTGGAAATCAAAGATCTGCTGAAGCTCCTCTAAAACCTAACACCAACAATGTCCGCCGATGCTGGAGTGGTGATGCGTCTGCTTACGCTGAGGTGTGGACCACCTTCAGACAAGGAACCTTCGAGGGAAGAGAGCTGGCCGAACGGCTCATAACCGAAAAATCATTTCGTCTTGGCAGGTTACCCCCATATCATGACGACTCAAACTGTGTTCTCCTTCTTTGAGCATGTCTTCGTCCCACAGATGCCCGATAACTGCACTGTTATTCTGGACTCATGTGTAGGCTTCTCGAATCCACGTGGCGATCCAACTACTATACCCCGAGGGAAGACCTTGAGTATTCGGACTATACCTTCGGGTGCCACCGACCAAATTCAGCCAGCCGACATGGGCTTGTTTCAGTTGTTTCAGCTTGTAGGTTCTGTAGGCAGTCTAGCCATCTGTTAGTGCGCCAATGTAGAATGGTTTGGCTTAGGAGGGGGTAATGTTATAGGAGTGCGAAAATGCAGGTGAAGCTTGTGTGAAGCATTTTTTCCGATTTCTGTGGACCACTGCGAGAAGACGCGGCGAGCTAACGGCATCAGAATCCGTACGCGAACAGAGAACCTAAGGTAGTTTACGGCGCCGGTATCAGAACTTCTCAGCTGCCTAAACTGCCTTAGCCCCATCTGCCGTTTTAGGGCGACGGACTTAGCGGTTGAAGTTTCCTGCCCTCTTACTCGCCCATATTTGGGTTTTCGACACACCCGGTAACACCGTTCTGTTCTGCTTGAAAAGCGCTATCGTATGGTATCAATTTCGACCGATTTTAGAAATATCGATTTTTTGACAATATCCCATCAAGGACGTGGGCGCCCTAGGCTGAGCTGCTCGGACGATGACGTCATCGAAAACCGATATTTTCGAAATTGGCCAAATTTCCTCGTGCAAACTTCGTCTAAAATCATCTAGGAGTTAATTGGATTGGAGCGCTAATTACGAATCCGACGTTCGTTTTTGAAAATTCCGCCGACTTCAGCAGGTTACTTCCCGTTTGAGGGTGGTCGGGTCAGGATCACCGATAACCCTCAGTTATCGGTATTAGCGGTCTCCTGCCGTAATAGTCCAAATGTACTTCGTCATCGTGTTCGGCACCCCGAATAAGTCCCCAACCCTATACGAATTTTGAGCAAAATCGATGATCCTGACCCGACCACCCTCAATTATCCAGAAGAAAACCCAAAACTTACCGAAGTCGATGGAATTTTCAAAAACGGGCGTCGGATTCGTAACCAGCGCCCCAAATAACCCATAGACGATTTTGGACGAAGTTTGAACGAGGAAATTTGGCCAATTTCGAAAATATCGGTTTTCGATGACGTCATCCTCCGTGCAGCTCGGCTTAGGGCGCCCACGTCCTCGATTGGATATTGTCAAAAAATCGATGTTTCCAAAATCGGTCGAAATTGATACCATTGCATAGCGCTTTTCAAGCAGAACAGAACGGTGTTATTGGGAGTGTCCGAAACTCAAATATGGGCGAGTAAGGGTGCAGGAAACTTCAACCGCCAAGTCCGCCGCCCTAAAATGGCAGATGGGACTAAGGCAGTTTAGACAGCTGAGGAGCTACGAGCACGTCGTCGTAAAGTACCTTAAGCGCTCTGTTCCAGTACGCATTCTAAGGCAGTTAGCTCCCCGCGTCGTCTCGCAGTGGTCCACAGAAAACGGAAAAAATGCTTTACACAAGCCTCGCCTGCATTTTCGCACTCCTATAACATTGCCCCTCCTAAGCCAAACCATTCTACATTGGCGCACTGACAGATCGCTAGACTGCCTACAAAACCTGCAAGTTGCAACCTGAAGGGTTCCAACTTGACAGAGCTAATGCGCTCTGAACACGCCCGTGCGTGCAATTTGCGAGCGGTCGCCCCCTCGATTGAAAGGTTCGATTCTGTATGCATTGTTAACGGCGCACTCCAAAGGCTCGCTGGACAGCCTTGGAGCAACTCCTGACTAGTGTGGCTGCAAATTTCTCATAAAACTTCCCAAACGTTCAGTCTACATGCTGTCCCCCCCCCCCTTCGATTGAAAGGTTCGTTTCTGTATGCATTGTACACGGCGCATACCAAAGTTTCGCTGGACAGCTATCCTTGAATGGGGTGGCTGGAGTTTCTGATAACATTCTCCAAACGGTTCAAAATAGTCTTGAGAATTTCGCATTTCCGGGTAAGAGAAGATAGAAGCGCAGTGGACATGCGCTCGCCAACTCGATTGATAGGCTCGATTTTGTGTGCAATGTGCGAGGCGTACTCTCGGAGTATTCCTGGCATGACAGAGCGCTGGCAACGTACGCCATGCTTGAGATACTCCGAAAGCACACATGTCCTGGGAAATAAGCTGCTCTAATCGCAAAAGCCCGCTCCAGTCAATTTTGGACCCCCCCACGGCGAAAATATGGGTGCTCCGGTAAAGCTGTGCACATTTTTGTGTAGATCTCGAAGAGACGAATCGAACGGTGCCAACCTTTTTTCAAAAATCCTAAAACTGAAGGAGTTATGAGCATGCGACGCTTTGCGACGCCATTTTTGTATTCTTTCGCCCACTTTTGACCGCGCGGCGCGAGCGGTATTGTATGCTCCACTACCACTGTCCGTACGGCTCATATGAAAAATGTCAGACATGAAAAAGAATAAATAAATAAATAAATAAAAATATATTATGACAAAGGGGAGATTTTTTCACACCACAATGTCTTCGGTCTATTATTTGTAGTCGACTAGATATTTCTCTAAGTCGACTGTGCTTTTCTCATGTCGAGGTATCTGCATTTCGACTGTTGAGAGCTATTCTGCCTGTATGTATCACACCAGTGGTGCAGTTCTACCGTTGAGTTACCTATCTGATTAGTCCTTCAAAACTGCCCAGCTTCGACAATCCCTGAAATTGTTGCCGTATCACCATACTGGTCTTCGGGCTCTGAGGGCTCTTTCGGGGAAAGAGAAACAAGACGCGTTAATGCTTCCATTGTTTTAACCTTCTCTGAGTCTATTTACGTTAAAGGAGCACCGCCGTTGTGCAGGATACGAACTACACATCTGCGAACACAACAACCCACACTGTGCACTATCTCACCCCTAAACACTTAAACAATTATAAGGGAAGGGTCGCGATCTCTCGTGGAACTTCAAGTTAAGACCACTATCGTTAGAAAGAGCTCGAAATGCTGATTACGAATACGGATTACGAATACGGGTGTCAATCAGAGTTTGGCCGACCGATCCCAACACGAGCACAGCTGAACCCTCGCAACACCGGACAACGTCCCGAAAATTGGGGAGCGACCACAGGACACTTGGGTCGCGCAACATCCTCGCAAAAACTCCCTCTTGTGCGGCGCTTGTCCTGTAGTCATCTTTAGGACACCAACAGCACTAAGAGTAAAGAGGAGCCGATGTTTTGGCGACGACCTCCACCCCTCCAGCGGGTGTCCCTCCACTAGACTGGAACGATGTCAACACGAAGAGAAAAGGGCCGATGTTCTGACGAAGACCTCCACCTTTGGTTGTCTTCGGTTGTCCATCACACCATACCAGGACGATGTCAGCTCGGAGATAAAAGGGAACCAACGTGCTGACCAAGACCATCGTACCTTCTGCGGTTCCCCCCCCCCCCATTATACTGAGACGACATCAGCTAATAAGAGTGGTAGTGATGGATGATCTTACTATATAATAATTATATAATAACAAAGAACAATGATGATTATATAATAACAAAGAATAATGAGTAGCAAACCATCTTATTTATTCTTTTGTACCATCACTCATTATTACGATTTATTATTTGATAGCTTCTTCTTCAGCGTTTGTCCCGCCTCGTAGCGGGGTTCGCTATTCTGGTGTCATTACGCCACCCTTCCCGACCCAGCGCTAGGTCAGAGTGAAAATCAGTAACCTTCAAGTCTATAGGTAAAGTATCAGACCAGCGCTCTTTCGGGCGCCGTCTAGATCGCTTTCCTATTACCTCAAAGTTAAAGCCTATCCTGCGGACGCTGTCTTTTTTTCATACCGAACGTCGCCGTATTATTGTATTACGTAAGCGAGCTTCGCGCAACTTGTCAGCTGTCAGCTCGATGCGACACCGAATTTCTGCCGAATGACATCGTTTCGGATGCGGTTCATGCGCGTGACTCCAGCCATCCAGTGCAGCATCTTCGTCTCCATGACGCTGAGGCGCGCTTCAACTTTCTTGGGCGCAGGTCTACACTTAGTACCGTACATTGCTATTGGCCGGATGACTCCTCTGTAGATCTCCGACTTCAGGTGCTCTGGTATCTTTCTATCACAGAGCACGCCAGTCAACGAGCACCGCAAGGTCCAAGCTGTCCTCACGCGTAAATTCACTTCTACCTTTAGTTTGCCGTCAGACGCTATTGCTGACCCCAGGTACTTAAAGACCGAAGTGCGTGGGAGCTCGATGTCATTAACCTCGATGGAGCTGAACTAGGCAACGTCAGTCGTTAGATATTCGGTCTTCTTCACGTTCAATATGTGTCCAAACCGCTCCAGGCGATTACACCAAGCTTGCACCTCTCGCACGAGGTCACCTTTATCTTCGCTAGCGAGCATAAGATCATCAGCATAAAGCAGTCCAAGGGACGCGCTTCTGAAGATCTCGTATGATGACATTCATTACGACAACAAGGAGGAGTGGGAAATTGTCGAACCCTGGTATACCCTGACAGAGATGGGAAACTCCATCGAAGTTCCTGCTGCAGCTTGAACTCGACTCTTCGGACAAGACTAGAGGATTCGCATCCACTCTATGAGCTCTTCAGGAACTCTTCAGGATGGCGATTCGTAGAAAGTTGGTGCAGATACCGCTCACCATCGCGAGACTCGGACTTCTCGTTGACACTGCCAAGGAGATCGAGAGAATTCCGCTACATCGGTAGAAACCTATCCGTGGAAGGAAATGTGGATCAGGCGGTTAGAGGACGGACAAATGCAGCATGGCTCAAATGGAGGAAGTTCACAGGACTCCTCTGCCACCATGGGTGCTGCAGGACACTCAAAGGCAAGCTAAATATAATACAGAACAATAGTGAGGCCTGCTCTCTACAGTGGTAAGTGCTGGGCCCTGGGTATAGTGCAGGAACGGCAGCTGCATGCGTGGGAAATGAGGATGTTCAGGTGGGCATGTGGATGGACCCGTCGGGACAGGGTGTGATGTGATATGAGGATGATAGGGCAATGATGAAGACAGCTCCGATCCAGCTGAAGATGAAGATGAGCAGCGTCTTAGGTGGTACACGCACATCTTCAGAAGATTAGAGGATCATCCCGTAAGGTTGGCCCTAATTTCGAGGCACACGGAAAGCGGCTAAAAGGAGTTCGAAGAAAAAAGTACTCGCGACTGCATTGCCAAAGGCAGCTGCGAATATTCTGACAGGAATAGGACGTGTTTGCCTACAGTATTCATGCGATCGTTACGGAGCGGCGCGACAGCCCACCTCCTCCAAATCAATACGCGATGCCGTTGAATAGGCCGTCATCGTTTCTCTGAAGTTTTTTGTGTTTCCCAACCATTTTCTTCAAAGTTTTTCTGATTGTCGGCCGGGAAGCATAATAAACGAGGAAGAAACCGACAAAGAGCATAAAACATTAAGAAAAGTCGAAAACTGGCAGAACAGAAGGAGAGGGCGTATACGTTTTCCCAGTGAACTGCAGTCAAAGTATACATGCGAACACATAGTAACCAAAGGAGATGAGTTTCGTTTAGCCCAGCTAGGTGCAAGAAATATATCGCGGTCACATTTGAGTGACTTTGCATTGAACAAATTACAGTTTTGACTGCTCATTGTTCTTTGCATGAGTCTTGCAAACGTCATCAATCTTTAAATGTCTCACCATAAGGGCAACACAGTTTTGAGCATCTACAACTCACTTCATCACAGTGCATTAATTGGTCCGCAGCCTAGTTCGGCGGTCGGAATGGATCATCACGATGCAATTATCATTGTCAGCGATTGCGAGATAATGCCCACTGTTTTCTTTCAATCCGATCAAATCACTGTCTGCTAAAGGCATTCTCTTCCTGACACTTAAGGTGTGTAGGTGCTGAAAGCTCCGAGAAGTAGACGACCTTCACTCCGTACTGATTCCGTAGTGGAAAATTTAACACCTGTCCTCTGCAATCAGGCTGCTCACACCTTGGTGAAGTACTGCTAACACTGTCCAGAGCACTTGACGTCTGAAGTGGTGCCTGCGTTCTATAACCTGAACCATTTCTCACTAATGCTGGAAACTCAGCTGATGAAGGACAGCAGGCACTTGCGCGATTTAATTTGTTGGTAGCGTTCATAAGATGCCTACACAATCAGCATCAACTATTTGCTCCTTGATTTCCCCACAATTGCTGTTGCTGTGTGGTCGCTCTTCCTTTTGCTGTTGATAGAATAATCGCTCAATGCACGCCTCTTCTAAAGGTTATTACTATATCATCCTTGTTCTCCAACGTCAAACCGACGTTTACACTACGAATGCAATGCAAGCAATATTCTTATGGCTACCTCGTTCACCAGCTGAGGTGGGTTGACCAGAGAAGAAGAACTCATGTGGTCCCGCAACGACCGCCGAGTACTGTGGGAAAACTCGTCCAATCCTTGGCTTACGGCGGACTCGTCGCTGCCTTTGGCTATTTAGTCGCGAGTGGAAAAGATGGAAGGACGTCATCAAAAGAAACCTGCCGAAGTGGGCGCAACGGAGACGATAGGATGAGCCTAAGCATTTGACGTTTCCACTTAACACCAGTTGTTATTCGCAACGTGTCGCAGGTGTAGTTTGGTTTCTCGTTGGATATCGTGCATTGTGTAGCCTTGCGTCCAGTGGTAGTCCTGCGAGCATTGATGAAGTCATAGGGAACGGATTGTCCAGCGGTAGTCTCGAAACGCTTCCAATATGTCGTCCGAACGCGTGAGGCACGTTTACCGTAGCTCTTGCCCAAAAGTTTAGACTCCTGCCGACAATCTGGCGTCGTTCTTCGGTTCGACCTCCCGATTTTTCGCAGAAAAGGGGGCGCGTCCAGCGGTTGTCTCCCCAGCTCTCAGAGAAAATTGTAAAATGAAACTCCTGAGCGAGTTGTGACCTGCCGAAGTTGGGTGGTCTGACCGCAGGCTGGCTGTGCGAAAGAATTGGCGAGAGAGGGAAAGTCATTGGGGCTTCGTAAGAACGGCCCTCAGCTGCGCCACCGAGCTACTGCCCTCGCTCGTCGCGTGTGACGTCATTGGTTCCGTTCCCCTTGCTGTCGGTTTTTTCGCACATTATAATTTACCTTCGAATAACCTTTTGTTCTCAATTATGACATGTGTTTGACTAAATAGCCGGGAAAACTATCATCCACGTGTGTAAAAATGCTTGAAGGCAGAAACTGATATGGTAATATTCTTACTATTTTGCACAAATAGAGTTCAAATCTTATACGGAACAACTAAGGTTTCGGTATTGTAGGTGTTTTAACAACCTTAGCAATCATGGGACAAGGCAAAAAAATTGGTAGACGCATCTGTCCTCAAATTTTCATCCGTTTCCACATCAATTCAAGCTGCACCACCGTCACGTAAAATAGCTGCGACCTTTCTGACGATTTTTTTCTCTTCACGATTTGGTGCATCGCTGTCGTATGGCACCCCAAATTCAGCGAGAAGAATGGACACCACAATCGCTGGTGAAAAGAGCATAGTGAGTGAAGAAAAAGTAGTGGATCAACGACATCTTGGGCTTCCACAGCCATCAAAAGTGCAGTAAACCAACGGCATGTTGGTCCTCCTCATCATACAATGGCGACCGGATCAACGACGTCACACGTGACGAGAGCGAGCAGTACCTCTGTGCCACCGCCGCAGCTGAGAGCCGTTCTTACAGAGCCCCAATGACTCAGCGCTTCTGCGCCCGCTCTTTCACACCGTTAGCCTACTGTCAGGTCACCCAACTTCGGCAGAGCATAGCTCGCTCAGAAGTTTCATTTTGCAATAGTGACACAATGTTCTTAATCAGCATTCCTAGCTTTTTCCAACGATCCCGGTCTCAACGTGAAGTTCCAGGGGAGGCCAAAACTCTTCCCTAGTTAGATCGCATACATTGTCCGGGAGGGCCACATCAACGTTTACATTCGTTTTGCTGTCTCGCCATAGTCATCTAGAACGTTGTTGGTATTCGCACGTGGTGACGTTGACGATAAGCTAGATTCGTCCCCAGTGAAATGCCAGATGGACCAGCCGTACGACGAACGTGTTGGTCTACCCTGCGTGGAAGTTGCTTTTTTATATAGTTCTCCATGTTCTCCGAACGTCCGAGATACACGTAGGATGACGTGTCATTGAGTTCAAAGCCTTTCGGTTGAACTCGAGAGGAGTAGGATGACGTCATCACAACGCAGATATATGGGGAATCTTCTATACGCTCTCATGTGCTTTTCGTCTTCCATGCGACAGGAAAGTTCACTGCAAAGCTGCGGTGAACAGTTTGGGTGAGACGGTGCCACCATACGGCACCCCTCCCCAATCGGAATGGTAAGAGGGAGTAGAAGAGAAGAACTGTCGTCTCGCATCCGGCCTGGTAGTCGGCTGGGTGTTCCCATGTAGGGCAAGTCTCCCCTTAATCGATGTCGGCGGACTCTACGGTATTGACACCATTTCACGAATGGAAGAGGTGAGGGTACCATCATCGTTCGGCAAGGCTTATAACGGGGCTTATGCATTCACGAAGATCCATGCACTTCTTCAAACTAGATCGCCTTTGTTGTTTCCAACAACCTCTTGTGTCTGTAGTGCTGTAGTTCCCATTACAAAGGCTTTCCTGCAGCTGGCATAAGTTATCAACTCTGCAGTGTGTTGCACTTCGATCCAATCTTAAAGTTCTTCTTTGTTGAGCAACTCGTTGGTGGAGCTCGAAATGCTGTCCCAGTTGGTAGTTCAGGGCTCTAAGACGATCCATCCACAGAACTGCAATCCATTGAGAAACTGGTCGCAATCCTTCCTAGAGTCCTACTTTATCTGGCAAACCTATCTTGCTATCGGGTCTGAAAGGTTGTCTTGTAGCGAGCCAAATTCCTTCCAAATTCTGATCGAACTTGAGCGTCCATGCGAGACCAACTAGGAGACTATCTCAAGGATAGGTCGGAGCGGCCCAAGTGTTGCATATGAGCAGAATCGGCTCTCTCTGAGAAACATCAAAATGCAACTATCTCGACCCCAACGCAACTCTGCGCAGAGTTAGCGCGACGGAAGTTGGACCGCTGGTTACATTAGCTCTCAGACTACGTGCAAGAGGGCCGGCTCAAGTTAACTGAAAGAAGCGACCGCGGCCGAGCAATGGTGACGCAGGAGACAGAGCGGCGTGATGAGACGAGGTGGTTTGTGGTTCGACTCCCGGCGATGCAGGATTTTTGCACTTCCTAAAACAGATCTGCCATGATCAACGAAAGCTCTCTATCTCAAATCGCAACGGAAAAAGTCACTAGAAAGGAAACGAGTTTCCTTGGTACTGTTGTCTTCTCATAACGCTAGACTTCTAGAAGTTATTTCGCCTAAACATAGCCTAAAGAGGTTATCTAACACGTTGACGACAACGTCGCTCAATGGTGCGCGACAGCCAATCTGTCTCGTGGGACGATGTCGCTCATTGGTGTGCGACGGTATATTACTTTGACAAGAATGATATCCGGTCCATCCAAACTTTGTCCAGAAAGGTTATTAGGATGCTGAATACAATGCTGGTGTCGTTTTGGACGATTACAGGCAGTTTCCTCATTAATCAATAGTCGTGTCAGGACCACAGACTTTACCAAAACTCTGTAGGAGTTATTTGAGAAGCTGGAGACAAATCCTTCCTTCGCTTTTAAGAAATGCGTTCTATTTCACTTTTGTAATAACACCTGATCATTGTTTTCTCTTTAGCAGCTTCATTTCCTTTTTCTCATTTGAATTCTTCTTCCTCTCATTCAATCTAGAGTTGCGTCCTTCCACAAGGCAGAATGGCCATCGCCAGGGTATTTGACAGTAGGTATGCGCTGGTGAGCGTTACCAGACCTATCGCAACATATCCTCGCTGGTTGACTGAAATTTCAAAAACGGGCGTCTGATTCGTCATGAGCACCAAAATAACCCTCTAGACGAAGTTTCGCCAAAATCTGAACCATTCCTTCCGTGATTTAACACCTTACGTAACGCTACTTATCGCATCCCATCGACCGAATTCCGAAAAGAGAATGTGAGATCCGTGATCAGCACCTCAGTTAACTTCTCAAGGTTGGAGGAAGTTCGACAACAATTGGTGGCCCTGATACGACCACCTACAAGGTGGCCCATAAGTCCTGCAACAAAATTAGGAGACCTTATTGGTTGTCTTTTTCCAATTGCAAAAAACCGCATACCAACAGTTATGTAGGATATACTTTGTGCTATACTTCTGGAAAGTATCATGGTTGTAGCTGCCCTTATTACAAAGTAATGCGCTCTCACGTAAAACTACCGAAAATTCTTTTCTGGCCCGTGGTGGGGCGCTTCCGTTCCGATGTGACTAAATTTCGGAAGATTGGTTGTTGAACATGTAATATGATGGTATTGTGTAGGGCAGTGCAAAGGCTTCTCAAAAGTGAACATTGGATGAACGGATCTGAACTACGGTAGAAGAACGCTGTTAATTTTCTGATCATACAGGATGCAGCAACCAGCTGGAACAAACTCAATATTAAGCCGTGTGCGTAATCTATTGCTAAGCAATATGTTGTTTCTAGAAAACTAATTAACGACGTAATTAACGACGTGGGGGAGGGGGGTAACCGGCCGTAACTGTTGAGACGAACATTAGCATTGTGTTTGGCATCCCAAATTTATCTTTAGACGATGTTTGGGTCACGATATGCCGCGTCAAATGTGTGCAGCGTGATTCGCCCCACGGGCCAGAACGCGAAAATCGCTCTCAACGTGTTGGGGAGCGGACCAGGCCTCACCTTATGTGAGGTAAGGTCTGTTTTTGGAATTTTAAGTGATTACGGTGTGTGATTGCAGGTATGTTTGAGCATGTGTGAGCGACTTCGTTCACAAATACTTATCGTAACCCATCGAAATCAAGCGAAATTTTAAAACCTCATGCAAATGGTCAGCGCCCTAAATAACGTCTCTGGCGAAGTTTGAACCATGAACCCATCATCCATACATATGGGTGGGTGATCAGTGCCTTGCGCCGCCTTGCGAATTATACTCTCAACAAGGTTTATCTTGGCGTGCCTTTTAAGAGTTTGCTTTATGCGACACCCCACGGGTCCCTACGAGACATGAGCAGCAGATGGTCAGCAGTTTCTCGCACATATGGGAGCAACTAATACGGGAGCACTGAGATAGATGGTTGTGAAAGTACCAGCGTGGAATCAGACAAGAGGATCCTTACATGATCAGTAAAGGAATGTTATGAGGAAAACCCTAGTCAGCAGCGTAGATCTCTTCTCTTCGATGAAGTGGTGCTGTTGAAGAAGAAATTGCTTGAAATTTGTTTGTATTTTCAATATTGTTAGGGGTTGAGGCCCACTATACATTTCGATTTATCTCGTCTTCTAATTCTTTCGCCCAAGGGATCTATTGCTACGCCGAACCGGTGAGAAGCCGTCAAAGCGGCCTGTCGGCCGCAGTTTTGGACCGATTGAATGTCATCCGTAAAAAAATCGGTAATTTGAGCAATGCCGATAGCGTAGAAACTTCACAAACGAACTTCAGGTTCGTGTTCAGCGACTTCGACAACCTCTAGGGGTGAAGTTTCCTGCCACTGTCGATAAGCGTCAATCGCTCAGCATCGCCAATACGCCGCGCCCCACTCCAGTTGTGACGGACGGACGGACGGAAACACGCAAGCACACACGCAAAGAGCTTTGGTTGATCGTGGCAGATCTTTTTTAGGAAGTGCAAAAATCCTGCATCGCCGGAGAATCAGACCACAACCCCCCCCCCATCTCACCGTGACGCTCCTCTATCTGTCGTCCCACGGAGTCCGGCGCCAACAACGCGCTCGAACGCGACGTTAGCCGCCCCGGCTCGACGACGACCGTCCGCGGTGCACCTTCCGCCAGCGCAAGTCCCGCGGATGCTCTTGCGGGAATATGACATAGGCCAATGAGTTGTATTAGAGCCGAGATATTTGTATTTTGTTGTTTCCCAGAGTGACTAAACTCTACCTTCGGTGTTTGCGATTTTGTGGCAGAGTCTAGGAGAGAAGCGGTTATGCGGTGTAAGATTTATTGTCTATTACATTACGGCTTAGTGACAGAAGCGGAATTACTCTACGAAGGACTGAAGTCTTTACGTAGGACTGTGCTTTTTGAGGTTTTCTGCCTCTGCGGTGTTAGGCCCATTGGCAGTTTGCGCGTTTGATGCAGTGGCCATCGATGTCTGTTCCGACAGCCTTACGAACCGACGAGAGGAACGGCGACTGGCCCGGCAGCCCAGAGACAGGAGACCCCCGGAGACGAGCAGAGCCGGGCGGGCATCGACGGGACGTGGCGGCGGCTAATTATACCCCCGCCACGCCCTCTTGCCGGAGTTCCGCCTTCTTGGCGGTGCTCGCCACCGTCGAGCCGCAATACAGATAGAGGCCATTCTGCCAATATACAACGCTTGGGCCGTACCGTTCCCTACCATTGAGATCGTCTCCTGGTAAGTCTCGAACTAGGATAGCTTTGAGGGCGACAACAATACACGACACGACATGAAAACCTCTGAGTAATTTACCTTTTGAATCAAAATCATCCATTATATAGCGCAATTGGATAATACACAATGACGGCACTAGAGTGCTTGATAAGTACTACAGCCTCACGTTCGTCGAATGCCCACCCATTGTTTAGGCGAGGCTCTCATACAGTTGCGCACGGCTTCTGATGAGGCATGTGATAAAGCCCCATTTTCTTGAGATCAGCTCGCAGATGAGCAGCTAGATAAGCAATTCAAATTCTACAGCTACAAATGGCTACCGTAAGACGAAAATGCTAAATTACGGTTTAAATCAAAAAGTATATCACTTGTCGCCTTTGCGATACTCCGCCTTTCGTAAGTAAAAGGTGGTTTCCTTTTCCCATTAAAGGCTTCTGCCGCTCCATCCTTCATTCCATTCGTCGCTTCGATTCCGGAGCAGCGCCATGTAGGCTGTGTCCACCATCGCCCGGTACTGCAGCTTCGAGAACCGTTCCTTTTATCTGAGCGCAATATGAACATCGGCGATTGCGGAATATTATCCGCTGTTCGATTTGTTTGACGATGAAGATGGAAACGGCTATATTACCATAGATACCACATTTTATTCTGATTATGAGGAACACCCGTCTACTGCTTTTGAAACACGTTAAACAACTATCCATTGCGTCTTGTACATAATAAATGGACCATAATAGGTGGAAAATCGGCTTCCGACTTGTTTTTAATTCACCGCTCTATAGTTCGCAAACCTCTGCATTAAATTCTTTCAAGGTGACGGTACTGCTCGGTCATAATGGTGCGGGGAAAAGCACGATCTACGCTATGATCTGTGGCATAACTCCGACAACGCAAGGTAGGATATATAGTACTATAAAAGGCAGTTATCTTCAATGCTTTTTTTGAGAACTTTGAATTGAATACAATTTGAAGCATCACATGGAAGTTAGGAACAAATTTTTCAGGACTCCATAGATAAGGGCTTTGGTTAACACTGTTTATGCAAGACTATAAGGCGTAAAAAGGAACAATTTCCCATCTTTGTGTAGTTTAAAGGCATGCGTATAGGCTTACCAGCACTACGAAAGTTACTATGCAAGCTACAGGAGGAATAAGAAACAATTTCTCTGATACCTAACATTACAAATTCCGCTCCGCATGAATGTGTTGGAAATCCAGTGTGTAATCCAATATGTAAATTCCGAGTGTTTGTGTTCCACTGTGTCGCAAAGATAGAGTAGGGTGTGCTTATGGGTACTCATGCATTTGTCGGTTTATCGTGCATGTCACCAGAAGGGCAACTAATTCACCACCTCGGAGAGATGGAAGCTTGTCATGCGTTGATAGCGGTTGACGCGAGCTCAACTTCATCACCAGCGGAGCATTCTGGTCCTTCATGCAAAACATTTAAGGTGAAGAAATTCTCAGCATATCCTTGAACCTGTGATTGTAGGCAAACACATGTTTAGGATTTGAACAGTTTGTGACTGGTGTCTGCGTTTGGCGTAAATCCAAACTGTTAGAGTTGTAAGTCTGTGTGCATGTGATCAACTATGTTTACCAGATTTCACCTGCATCCTATTAACAAATTTGCAATGGAACGTCAGTCAACATTATGGCCCTCGCGCGATTCGGTGTGAGAGGTCCACTTGAGCACAGATCTATTAGAACGTTGCATATGATATGGCCGATTTTGAATTAATACTTTGGCAAATCATAACTTTGCCTGGAAGTAATTCTATTAATCGAAATGAGCATCTTTACAATTAAAGTATCTTTCCCAACGCGACAATATCTTAATCATTCCATCATTGCAAAAATCAGAACTGCGAGAATTATAAAGCATACGATGTCTTTTTCGATATCATCTTGGTTGCTGAATTTTTTATCCTTCACATGACAATCTAAAAGCTTGAAAAAATGATAATCGGTAGGGAACAGATCCGGTGAATATGCTGTATGTAGCATAGTTTCGTGTCTCAATTCATCCAGATTCTGGACAACAATTTTTGAAACGTACACGCGTGTTGTCATGCAGTAGGATTGGATTTCTTCGTTTGACCAAAACTGGCTGTTTTTCACTCAACTTGTGGTGATCCACTTTCACCATGGCTTTGAGGTCGTCGTTAAGGAGTGAAGGTGGCCTAACTCGGTCTTCATCTTCGAGACTTTCATCTCCAAATCGAAAACTTTCTAACCAGTGGCGAATTGTGCGTCCCTTAGCGAAATCCTCCTGAATGCAGCGTTGACGTTACGAGCTGCGGCTGCGGAGTTCTCTCCACTTCTCTATTCATATAGTAGAGAACCCGAATATCACGTTTATTCATACTGTAAAAGCGACGCCAAAAACTCGACAAGAGGCAATTATGCCACAAATGCTATAAAACTTATGAAAGCGAAGGTACTGCGCTTTCAGAAACGATATGCAGTGCCTGAAACGGGAACATTCGTAGCCACGAGAAATCGACCAGAATGTGAGGTAGCAAAATCAGCCATTTCAAATGCAATGACCTGATAAAAAGTTTCTATACCGATGAGGAAGAGAGGAAATGGTAGATAGATTGAAGTGTCCGCTCGGGTCGCTGAAGCGCGAGGCGGACTTTCGGAAGATCGCCATGTGGGCGTCGAGTCACCGCTGATTAAACGCTCCTCGTTCGGCTGAGACGTAACATTTGAACGGCAGCAAACTTCAAGGCGATGCTGAAAATCTTGCTGTGCTAGTCTTGAGTAGTGGAGCTCCAGATACTTCACAGGGGAACAACTGTAAACACGTAGAGACATCGTGAGCGATTCAGCAGTATACTCTGCAGAACGTCGCGCTTGGCCTTTGCGTTTCCCTGCATGTTCACCAAGGATGAGCGGATAATAAAATTTTGAAAAACGGATAACGGTTAATTTTGACCAAAAATGGACGGATAACGGAAAAACGGATAACGAACAAACAACAAAAATTAAAACTAGTTTTAAACCATTCTTTCTCCAATGTTAGATCGGTGATTGTAACAGTGTTCATGTCACATGACGAATAAGCCACTTATAACATTCTTATTGGTGTTTTTCTTAAAGGCACATGGTAGTGCAGTCGAAAGTACCGCCTGTCGCATGCTCTCCGACTCAATGTTCTTAGTTCGGATTCCCCTTCAGGTCAACCAAGCCTTCCATCCTTTCGGGCTCGATGTATTGGCACCAAGATTGTCCAAACTGAATTGTCCATCGGATGACCACCGCAAGTCATTGTGTAGGCGAAATATGCATTCAAAATGCCTCCGGTATATCACGTAAAAGTATAATTCGGGTCGCTCTGCCGTCGTCTTATATCCTTTATTCATGTTTTTCGGCTGCAATGAAGTCACTATGGATAGATCTCACGGGAATTTCTACGCTTGGGTGGGACAGCCGTTAAAAAGAGCCGCTTTTGTTCACTCTCCAATTAAATTTAACACTAATTCTTTCCCATAGCAAATAAAAAAAAACCCGCTCTATTGCTCTGGAAAGGGTAAATTGTAAATTGCCGCTAGTGCCATAGTTTCAAAGAGCGCTTAAAGGTCGTGTAGATGCGGAGTATCTGGCACATCCTTAAAACGAAGTGATTTCTGTAGACGTTTACCCTTTTCTCCACAGATCGACTGGTTTTTTCCAGGTCGTACATTATGCTAGAAGATATTTTGGTGAAAACCCCACAAATAGAATGAGCAAGGCAGTGTCCAGCATTTCAAAACGCGCTATGAGCAATTATTAGGTTGTAACGAATTAAATGGCACTGGCTCGCGCCATTTTTTGGCGCGCCTTTACGCGTTCGATCAAGAACAAACCGTGACATGTGGCACACCATTTAAAAGCGCAAGCTTTGCTCTACCGGCGAGTACCAAATTTTCTATGTAAAAGTGGGAAAGCTTTAGAGTTTTATTGACTTTTTTACAGATGGACAAAAGGGTAATTCGAGGCATTTACTTGTATGAATTCAAGCTGGGCACTACAGCTAAGGAGCGGACGAGAAGATCAACGCCGCATTCGGTCAAGGATGTTCCACAATTCGGACGGCGTATCGTTGGTATCAGAAGTTCCGGAATGGAGATTAGAGTTTGGAAGAACATGAAGGTTGCGGGAGGCATAGTGATGTTGATGAGGACAAGCTGAGAGATGTGGTAGAGGAGGATGCACACAAAGGTACCAGGGAGATAGCGAAGGTTCTTGGCGTCAGTCACAACACAGCTGCCCGGCATCTGAAGGAAATTGGAAAGACCAAAAAGCTGGAAAGATGGGTGCCTCACGAGCTGTCTGAGGAGCAAAGAAACCGACGATATGAGATCTCGTCCGCACTGCTTCTACGGAACGAAACGGACCCATTCCTTGATCGCATCGTAACCTGTGACGAGAAATGGATAATGTACGACAACAGGCGACGATCGGCACCGTGGGTGGACAGCGATGAGAGCCCCAAGGTTTTGCGAAGCCGGAATTGCACCAAAAGAAAGTAGTGGTGACAGTATGGTGGTGTTCGCTGGAAATTATTCACCACAGCTTCCTCCCTCCGGGTGAATCCATCACGGCAGAGAAGTACTGCACTGAAATTGAAGAAATGATGAAAAAGTTGAAGGATATCCGGCCGGCCTTGGTAAACCGAAGGCGAGTTCTCCTTCTGCACGACAAAGCTCGCCCCCATGCAGCACGAATGACGTTGCAGAAATTGAATGAGCTGAGCATTGAAACCCTACCACATCCTCCGTTTTCTCCCGACCTCTCCCCAACAGACTACCATTTCTTCAAGCATCTTGGCGACTTCTTGGTAGGGAAAATATTCAAATACCATCAGGATGCCGAAAGTGCCTTCGAAGATTTCGTCAATTCCAGAACTTCTGATTTTTAGGCTACTGGGATAAAAAAGCCTGTGTCACGTTGGCAAAGATGTGTAGAATCAGATGGTTTTTATTTCGGATAATAAACTTGCCTACAAGCCGAGATATTAACTGTTTAAATTTACAGTGGTTCAGTGCCATTTATTTCATTACAGCGTAATAAAAAGTTTAGTCTAATTATAGCATTGAGAACTCTGAGAAGGCACCGACCTGGCATTGCAGGCGTGTTTCGACTGCTAGTGGGAAAAACACGAGACGATTTTTTAACACATTCGCGACGATGTCTACTCATTTGAGTGGACGGCGGAGTTTTGGGAAGAACTTTCCTTATTGATGTTTTTGTTCGATTTTCTTTTCAAATTCTCAAATAGTAAGAAATCAATGTTGGGTTTGCGTAAACAGAAATATGATTGGCTTCGTGGTAACTAAAAGACAGAACTTCTCCCATTACAGAAACATAATACACGCACATACGCGGGCTAAAATGGCAGCCGGTCGTCGCGCGCATTAGGCCTTTGTCATACCATCGCTCACCCCCGAGCGACGCCTAATGATACGCCCCCATATCGATCGGGCGGCGCGATGGAATCGATATGGATGCATATCATTAGACGTCGCTCGGGGTTGAGTGAATGTGTTAAAATTGTCCTTATATTCAAATAAGTAATCACAAGCATGCCACATTTTGTTGTTCGTTATCCTGCGAAAAATCCCCGGATAACCAACAACAAAACGGATAGGCCATAACCCACTGGAAACCGGATAACCGACAACGGATAACGGTTAATCCGCTTATCCCTGATGTTCACCTTGGCACCTTCTATACCGGTATGCGGTGTTAGGGTCGTTTCATAGGTACCCGTGTCCCGACGTGAAGGTGGATCCGCCTGTTTTCCTACAGGTTACGCTCTTACGAGGTGCGACAACATCCAACTGTTTGCTTATGCTGACATTTCAACGAATCAATATGGTTCATTGTAAAACTATCCTGACACAACTTTTACAGGTTCCATCAAAATTTTCGGCAACGAATTGTCAACAAATCTAGCTGAGTGTCGATCGTTCATGGGACTGTGTCCACAAGTCAACTGCTCTTTTAAATACCTCACTGTGGATGAGCATCTCTGGTTCTACTTCAAACTTAAAGGTGGCGAAGGTTACTGGAAGGAGGAAGCCGATACAATTTGCAAACGTCTTAACATGGAGGGATTCCGGAAGAGGGTATGTTCGTTTTACGGGATATGATATTTGTATGATATTTATGCCACAGTGGACACTTCTGAATTTTTTGTTATTGTTCGTTCGAAGCAACTTCTGGAATCCTGTATTGTTCTTTGTGAGGTATGGTGTCCCCCAATCTCAAAATGCGGTATGAACCGGGCATCGCTCTTTATTATGGGGTCATAGCCGACTGGTGTGCCTCACGTAGGAGATTCCTCCGTCCGTGAGGCAAATTCTCACAATATCAACGACGTGATAGGCAAAACTTCTTCTTTCTGTCTTTCTTCTTTTTCTTCTTCTCCTTCTTCAGCATTTGTTCTGCTTCCTCTCGGGGCTCGCATTTCTGTTGCTTTGACACCATCGTTCCCAATCCTGCACTTCATCAAGATCATCATTTCTGCTGTTTTTATTTCCATGCAGACTAATCCTCTAGACGTCTTCCAGACACTTCGAAATTGAGGCTTCTCTTGCGTATGCTGCCTTATTTTCCACCAAAAACGCAGCCGTAAATTGCAGACCAATTTCGTGCGTCTTAATTGCTAATAGCAAGACAATGAACTTTTCCGAATGGAATCGCTTCGGATTCGGTTCATACGCGTGACACAAGCCGTATGGCACATCATTTCTGGCTGCCCTGACGCCGAGGCGTACTTCAGCTCCTTTATAATCCGGCCAACACTCAGCGCCTTACATTCAACTGGCAAGACGACGGACGTTTACACTTTTCATTCAAGCGCTCAGGTGTCATCCTAGTCAACTGGCGCCATTTGGACAATGCAGCACTCACGCTAGAATTCACTTTAATCGCCGATACTACTGATTCCAAGTGTATGGAAACCGAAGTGCTTGCAAGCTTAGAGTCATTAATCACAAGGGATCCGGACTCTTTTACTGTGTCGTTGGGTACTCGGTCATCTTAGCCTTATATGTGTCGAAGCATCTACAATGAGCCGTACCTAAGTTATCCTTGCTGTTCAAGGTCAACTTTGTGTGCCCAAGTGAGCATCACTTCATCAGCATGAAGAAAAGTCCGTGGGTCTTTTTTCTCAAGATCTCGTGTCATCCACGTGACAACAAACAGGAGTGGGGAAAGCGCTGAACCGTCGTATACGCACAAAGAACTGGGAAACTTCGATGCACCCGTTGCAGCTTGGACTCGATTCTTTGGGCAAGCATGGAGTGTTCACCCCCTATGAGTTCTTATGGAAATCCATGGTGTCGCAAGGCACACCATTAACCATTTCACGCGGAAAGCGCCCAAAGACCTTCGAGTCTCCTCCAACAGGCCACATGTATGGTACTGCAACCAGGGGCTGGATTCATCAACGACTTACAGAGATTTGACGGGGAAATTACAGCTGAAATTATTGAAAAAACGCTAATTAACTCGTTTTTTCAACAGGCGAAATGGTGAAATGTTGGCATTATCAGAAATTTCGGCTGTAATTTCTCCGTTGAATCACTGTAAATCGCTAATGAATCTGGGATCAGATCGAAATCGCACTCGCTGTCGAAAACTTTGACGGCTTCACGAATTCGTTTATCGAAAATTCGCTCGTAATCTCTTCATAAAGTGCGAAAGCGTGCGAATAGAACGCTATCTTGTTCAGACTGCAGAAACTCCCTTCTTCTTCAAAACCAAAATTGTGGTGCTTTCGTGCCAACACTCAGATACTTTCTTTAGCTGGTTAAAGCACTTAACCATCACCCAACAGGGTACCAAACCTGACTTTCACAAAACAGCCGCCACGTCGTTGCACCAAGTCGCTTTGCGTGGCCTCATCTTCTTGAAAGTTGCTTATGTTCCTGAAAATACCTCACGACAATTGCGCCAGCGCTTAAACACCTTTCCGAAGTCTATCAAAAGATGGCCGTCCTCGTCTTTGTTGCCGAAAAACCTTTCGGTAACCTCGGTTTGGCAATTACGATTCTTATTCGGTCGGTACAGATGTCGGGTGCTATGATGTGATACCAGTTTCTCGATGACATCCCCATAATGTATGGACCGTCTTCTTTGCAGCCTTCTTCGACTCATGATAATTCTGACAGTTCTAAGCTGTTTTTCTTTTAGAAACACGAGGTAAAACGATTTCTTATCTTAACCACTGCGGACGCGTACATTGCTATAGTAGGTTGTACACTTTAAAGGCCACCAAAGAAAGTGAGCAGGTAAAAAAAAGAAACAACGAAACGTTCGAAGCTTTAGCTTAGCGACATTGTCACGCATTAATTTGCTAGGTACTCAGGTCACTCTCCTGTACCATGAGCTTGTAAACTTCGTCATACGAGTAACAGAAACAAGCCGATGCTGTGGGCACACAATGTGTGCCTATGGCTATGCCGAGAATACTTAGTCATGAATTGTTGAATGCAATTTGGCAATAAAGCGGCCGGCGATCTCTGGTGAAGATCTGGAAAGGGCAGTAATTCTCCTTGTCATTGCAGCTATTCGTGACGCTACCTACAGTACCGTCGGTAAACGTTCGCCAAAACGCGGCCGCCGGCGGATTAGTCCGCCGTTTCTGCCGCTTTGCCATAACTCTCTTCAAAGTCGCTTATATTCAATGAAAGGCACAGTGTTGGAATCAGAACAACATGATCTACCCAATGGCGTAAAAATCTTAACAAGGTTTCAAAATTTTTGAGTTCGAGATGACCTAGATGATTAGTGGAGCCCGTAACTGCGTTGACCTGATCCACATTCGCCCCTGAGTCTCCCTTAATCGTGCCCCCTGGCAGGGATCGACTTGCCCAGTGGAATTTTAAAAGTTTTAAACGCTGTCGAAAATATGTTTCATGCTAATTTTAGGTTTTGCCTAATCATGGCGATCTCTTTGATATCAAATTCGTCTAGTTTGTCACCAAGTTCAGCGTTCCATACATCCTCAACTGCCGATTTTTTTTCCATTTTCGTTAATTATTTACGACTGCATCACTTTTGCTCTAGGGCTGAGTTTTGCTGAAGTTTTCGACTTTGAGGTGTGGATTACAACTGTGGGTTTCAGGCTTAGTTTGATCAAAAGTAAGATGGTATTCAGCCGCCAAATTGGCAGTGCATCAGGGTTCCAGGGAGACACGTCCTGCAAAGGCTACTTCGCGTGTGTAGATCTGTGTCTAAGCTGGATATGTGGTCAGGCACCATGCAGAAATGCTGTCTTACATAAACGATGGAGCTGGCAACTCACGTCTTGGAATTTCGCTTCCACGGAAAGGCAGTTTCCTTCAAATTCAACATTGAGATTTGACACTGACGTCTGCACAACGAAAAATTCCTACCACTTAGCAAAGCCCATATTTGCGATGTCTTTCGAAATTTTTTCACTCGACTTTAATCGAATTTATTACTTGAGACAGGTCCGATACTGGAGCCCACACTGTTGCCGTAATTGCAGTAACCTGACCTGCCTCTGAAACATGTGTCCTTTGGACATGCAATCGCTCTTCTCTCTTCTCACTACTCACACTAACCATTTGCACTCCTTAAAATATCGATTAATGAAGACTTAAGTGTTTTCCTTAGAAATTTTTTTATGAACTGCTGTTTGAATCTATGACCGAGTTGAAACCGAAGGGATGACTTGTCATGGAAATATATGTCTTTCATCTCTAGGAAACAACACCAGAAAACGGAATACCTCATAAAAAGTACCTCACAAAAATTCAAGCTCTAGGTATCGTACGATAAAAAACATGGCTCTCCGCTACGATCTTCGATATGATTAGGGGTTCGACTTTTGGTCGATTTTCCGTAAAAAGCAAACAAAAATCGAGCCTTTCCAAAAGCTCTCCATTTATGATAGTTTGAGTGAAGACAACAGCGATCTCTGACACCAATGGACCTATTCGAAAGATTAACTTGTCACGGAAATAGCTTTCTCCTGTGCGAATGAAAAACCTTAAAGGTTTGATCATTAAAAATCAATTTATTATGCAGCGATAAATTAAAAGAATTGGATTCTTTGAGGTGTACAAGAAACTACGAAAAAATACGATAAAGTCCCCAGTTAAAACGAGGAGGAGTACGACGCCCCCCCCCCCCCCCCGCCAGAAAAAGACGACGTCACAGTACGACCCCCCTTGATTCTGGAACCTCAATCCTGACCCTGCGTTGGGTTAGTGTGAGTAGTGAGAGGAGAGAAGCAGCGATTACACGTCCAAAGGACACATGTTTGCAAGGGTAGGTCAGGTCACTGCGATTACGGCAACAGTGCGGGCTCCAGTATCGGACCTGTCTCACGTTATAAATTCGATTAAAGTCGAGTGAAAAAATTTCGAAAGATATCGCAAATATGGGCTTTGCTAAGTGGTAGGAATTCTTCTGCGAGGGTTGGGCAGACGTCAGTGTCAAATCTCAATGTTGAATTTGAAGGAAACTGCCTTTCCATGGAAGCGAAACTCCGAGACGTGAGCTGCCAACTCCATGGTTTTTGTGGCACAGCATCTCTGCATGGTGTCTGACCACATATCCAGCTTTCATCCTGATCCGCCTCGTGGAGACACATATCTACACACGTGAAGTAGCCTTTGCAGGACATGTCTCCCTGGAACCCTGATACACTGCCAATTTGGCGGCTGACCACTGTCTTACTTTTGATCGAAAACTTCAGCAAAACTCAGCCCTAGAGCAAAAGTGATGCGTTCGTAATTAATTAGCGAAAGTGGAAAAACAGTTGAGAACGCATGGAACGCTAAACTTGGTGACAAACCAGGCGAATTTGATATCAAAGAGATCGCCGTGATGAGGCAAAACCTAAAATTAGCATGAAACACATTTTCGACGGCGTCTAAAATTTTTAAAATTTCACTGGGCAAGTCTATCCTTGCCAGGGGGCACAATTAGGGGAGACTCAGGGGCGAATGTGGATCAGGTCAAGACAGTTATGGGCTCGACTAATCTAGGTCATCTCGAACTCAAAAATTTTGAAACCTTGTTAAGACTTTAACGCCATTGGGTAGATCATGTTGTTTTGTCTCCAACAATGTGCCTTTCATTGAATACAAGCGACTTTGAAGTGAGTTATGGCAAAGCGGCGGAAACGGCGGACTAATCCGCCGGCGGCCGCGTTTTGGCGAACGTTTACCGACGGTACTGTACTCTATCCTTCCGCAGTCTTACATCGTGTGCCTGGAGCTCGCTCCGTTGATTAGTTACGATTATTGCAGAGCTACAAATCGCGCTGTATTCGGTGCTGCCTTTCCAGGAGAAAAAAACTATGTTCTACAAAACTGTTCTTTCTAGAGAGCATCAAAACTGTCTTATGGGGAGAAAAGAAAACTTAGCATTGCACAAGCATTTATCGCCAACTCTCAGTTGGTGATATTGGATGAGCCAACAGCCGGTATGGATCCCCAGTCACGGAGGGATGTGGAGGAATTTGTAGCGAAGGAAAAGGCTAAAAGGTGATTCTTGTTTCATTATATTCACATATTCTTGGTTGGTTGACATATCTTCACAGTGCTGAGCAAAGCTTCGCTTTTTTTCTTCTTTTTTTTTGTTCTTAAATAGCATGAAGGCAGTGGTCTATGAAGGATTGGTTACCCGACGGACTTAAACACCTGAGACCGCGAATACGGTTTGAGGAGGGGTCAGTCCCTGCTAGGCTTGCACATTATCGATATACAACCTATGTTTGGATAGAATATTTCATTTTCCTGGTGGCCCCTACTAAGGTAAAGCATCCTATGAAGAAAAAGGCAAGAAAAGGCGTCTTCATAAAAGTTTTTCCTACCTACCCAACACGTAAGGCGCCTTGATAGCAAGTAGAAGAACGTCGGACAGTGCTGCGCGACGCCTGTTTCCCCTTCGGACAACTTCATACCATATCAGATGGAAACGTATCAATTTTTCCTAGAACAATTCTTGTCTATTGTTATACATTTATTGATTAATAAATAGATGATGCGGCATTCTTCTTCTTCTTAAGCGTTTGTCCTGCTTCGAGGCGGGGTCCGCTATTCTGGTGTGGTGACGACACTTTATGCGATCAAATGCTTGATCGGGATAGATACCAGCAACCTTCAGGTCCACATGCAGCGTATCAAGCCAGCGCTGCTTTGGCCGCCCTTTAGGCCGTTTTTCGGGCACATCTGTGTTAAGGCCATTTTTCCGAACAGTGCCACCACCAGCGCAGAGACGTTGGCGATACCACCGAAGGCGAGCTTCACGTAGCTTGTCAGCAACTGGAGCGACACCAAACCTCTACCGTATTTCATCGTTGCGAATACGGTCCAGACCCGTAACGCCAGCCGTCCAGCGCAGCATTTTCGTTTCCATTACGCTGAGGCGAGTCTCATCCTCCATGGTTGCAGGACAGCACTCAGCTCCATACGTCGCTACACGTCGGACGATGGTTTATAAATCTTCGATTTAAGGCGTTCCGGTATCTTCCTGTTGCATAAAACGCCTGTCATCGAGCGCCATTTGGACCGAGCTACGCTCACGCGCGAGTTCACCTCGAATGTCAGACTACCATCAGACGCAATTGCAGATCCAAGGTGCATGAAGCTTGTCGTACGTACCAGCGCAGTGCCATTGATCTCAATGGACCCGGCTTCGTTTACATCTGTCTCAAGTACTCAGATTTTTAGGTTTAGCTTGGGCTCAAACATAGCCAAGCGGTCGTACTAAGCTTGCGCTTGCCGCTCGAGTTCGCTCTTCTCTTCGCTTGCAAGCATTACGTCATCTGCATACAGTAGCGTCCAGGGGTAGGCTTCTGAAGGTCTCTCGAAATGGCATCCATTACGACAAAGGAGCGGGGAAAGAGCAGAGCCATGGTGAACACCGACGGAGATAGGAAACTCCGCCGATGTGCCTGCTGGCGCTCGCACACTACTCTCTGGACCAGAGTAAAGTATGCGCACCCACTCAATAAGCTCTTCGGAAACACCGTGTTGTCGTAAGGCGCACCATATAACTTCACGCGGTATACGATCAAATGCTCTCTCAAAGTCGAGAAAAGCTAGATGCAGCGGTTTCTGCTTCTCGCGATGTCTCTCTACCAGAAGACGAGCAGCATGTATGGCATCGATGGTGCCACTGCCCGCTACGAAGCACATTGATTGGTGGAAAGTTGGACGATATCGCGAATACGCCCATCTGCAATTCGCTCGAAGATTTTCATGCTATGCGAGAGCAAGCGAATTGCACGGTAATTCTTGCAGTCCGCAGGTTCTTCTTCTAAATCGGGATCGTCATGCTTTCCTGCCAACTATCAGGTTCCTTCTTTTCCGCAACAACCTGGTTGAAAAACTTCGTTAGCCCTCATCAAGAGTCCAGCCCCTCAACTTCCATAGGTTGGCATCGTCGGGGCCCGTTGCTTTGCCTGGCTTCATCTTCTTCACAGCCGCTTACGTCTCTTCTACAGTGATTTCCTGCACAGGACCGTGCGTAGGAGGGACGCAAGGGATGGGCGGATAGGCAAACTCTACTGTCGAAATTTTCTCGAAGTAGTCATGCCATTATTTCATAGCCCTCTTGCAGTTCGTCAGTAGATGGCCGTTCTCATCATTGATGCCCAAGAATTTCTCGATGTCCTCGGCCTGACGATGGCTTGCCTTGGCAAGTCGATAAAGATATCGTTCACCATCGCGCGTCTCGAGTTTATCCCTGAGATCATCATAATGGACGGATTTTGCAACGGCTACGGCCTTCTTTGTCGCTTTCTTCACCTCCTGGTACATACGCCATTTGTCTGCGGTCTTGTCGCGCAGGAACACGTGATATAATTTTTTCTTCTCTCGGACTTTTTCTCACGTCGTTAGTCCACAGCCACGTCAACTTCTCGATCTTGCGGCGTCCAGGCCTAGTCATGCCTAATTCAGAACATGCAACTTGTTATATCGTATCGGTGACATCTTTCCATGTTTCGTCGACGGTTGTCACCGTCGGTAACCGAATAAGAGAAACAAAAGCTGCAGCGTTTTCCTTCAACCGCCACCACTTGATTCTCGGTGAACCGCATCGCTCGACATACCTCAGCCTCGGAGGGTGAAAATAGGAGAGCATATCAGTGGACGGTGCTGTTTGGCGACAGTCTCGTACGGCACCACCTTCGCACCTGTAACCAGCTTTCGATCGTGATGCTTCACAAGGATGAAGTCGATTTGTGTCTTGGTGCTACCGCAATAGAAAGACACCAGATGCGAGTCACGCTTTCGGAATTTGGTGTTCACGATGGTGAGGTCATAAGAGTCTGCATACTCAAGTATACGCTCACCATCGGCGTTGCGCGACCCATATCCAAAACCACTATGACAGCTGTAGCCGTCCTTCGTTGCTCCGACGTGACCATTAAGGTCACCTGACACAACAATATCTTCTGACGGCACTTCCGCTGTCTTCTCATCAAGCAGGGACCAGAACCCGTCCTTGGTTCGCTCGAAACAGCCTGTCTGCGGAGAAAAGAAAAGTAGAAAAGAAATGGCATCGTTGCTCCTCTACGGCGATAACAATCTTCATCAAGCGGTCATTAAAGCGTTTCACGCTTATAATCGCGTATCGGAAACGTTTGGAGACGATTACACCAACTCCCTGGTGGCATTAGGAATGCTGCACACAATGGCCTTGAAGCCTCGGATTATGTCCCTAGACTTACAACAGGACCACCTCGTCCCCTGTACCGCAAATAAGCCAGTCGTCTTCGCTCCAGTGCTTCTGCCAATTCACAGGAGCGGCCCGTCAACGTACCCACATTCAGCGTAGCTACGCGGGTCTTGCCTACGTTACGGTGCTTTCGGACTAGCTCATCAGGAAAGTCTCTCAGGCGTATGTCTAAACTGCGAAGACGTATACCACTGTGAGAACCTCCACTCTTCAAATAGTAGGAAGGGATGTTCCTACTGTATCTTTCAAAAAGCTGATCGCGGTGGTTCGCCGTGACATGAGTGTATGCCCCCTTGAGTGTTCCATTGTCAAGGGTAAATCTGAAGCGGCACTACTGAACTTTTACGACACTTGTTGGCCCCTTGGTCGAGGTCCAGAAGGGGTGGAAAAATCACCCAAACTTTGTCTAAGGGGCCATCTAGGACGCTGATCACGAATATGATATTCATTTTTTTTAATTTCGGCCGATTACAGTAGTTTAGAACGTGTGAACGTGGTCCCATAGTGAACTCTGAGAGCCCATTGCCCCTGGCTTTAAGGATTTTGCAAGAATGAAACATCCTTTCCTATAAATTGAAGGGAGGAGAATTTCAATGTGGTATTCGTTTTCGCAGTTCAGACATACGCCTTAGAGACTTTCCTGGTCAGTTTCTCCCCGATGCCGCCCTCGCATTAGAGACCCTCGCATACTTTTCACACTCGCTGGGCTCTGCGAGTGCGCGTCGGCTCCCGCGGACGCCGCAGCATTATCTCGGGGGACGGTCAGGAGGTACACCCGCCCCTGCTGGGGGCGTACGATCTTCCTCTCATTCGTCTTGCTCACCCATCCCCAACCCCCAAGGCTTCACCGATAGTCTAACGGGTGCCTTACAAAGCCTTTGACACGCAAAAGAAAAGTTTCCGGTCCGCAGAACAGCGGCGTACCTCCTGACGCCACGCAACCCAGCAGGGGGCGGGTGTACCTCCTGTCGCTCTGCCCATTATCTCGATACTCACTTAACGTCATTAACCATGTGATGTGACATGGGATCTCCATAGGCCGGCCTGTCACTAGGGCCTGTCGCCTGTACTCGAATGTCCGTGATTAGCTCAGCTCGCAGAAGGGATCATTTTCCATTGGCACCACGTGCAGGAACGAACATCGCCACCAAATAGATGATGCAGCGTCTTGGATTAGATTTACCAATATGGCAGTCAGGCTAAAAATCACACTATCGCGAAGGGTATACATAGAGGGGAGTTGGTGAGGAATGGCCGCAAAAGCGCGCAGCAAAGCATAGAGAAGTTAGCACCAGGCTAGAATATTACTATGGAAAGAAAATAGCTGCACAAGAAGAGCACCTGTATCGAAGTGATTATAGGTTAGTGTCGATTCAAGATCGCACAAAGAGAGCAAGTGCAAGACAAGTCGTGTCGGACTTGTTTTTGTATTAGGTTGTAACGAATTAAATGGCACTGGCTCGCGCCGTTTTTTGGCGCGTCTTTCGCGTTTGACCAAGAACAAACCGTAACATGTGGCATATCATTTAGAAGCGCAAACTTTGCTCTACCGGCGAGTACCAAATTTTCTATGTAAAAGTGGGAAAACTTTAGAGTTTTATTGACTTTTTTGCAGATGGACGAAGGTGTAATCCGAGGCATTTACTTGTATGAACAGGCGACGATCGGCACCGTGGGTGGACAGCGATGAGAGCCCCAAGGTTTTCGCGAAGCCGGAATTGCACCAAAAGAAAGTAATGGTGACAGTATGGTGGTGTTCGCTGGGAATTATTCACCACAGCTTCCTCCCTCCCGGTGAATCCATCACGGCAGAGAAGTACAGCATTGAAATTGAAGAAATGATGAAAAAGTTGAAGGATATCCGGCCGGCCTTGGTAAACCGAAGGCGAGTTCTCCTTCTGCACGACAATGCTCGCCCCCATGCAGCACGAATGACGTTGCAGAAATTGAGTGAGCTGAGCATTGAAACTCTACCACATCCTCCGTTTTCTCCCGACCTCTCCCCAACAGACTACCATTTCTTCAAGCATCTTGGCGACTTCTTGGTAGGGAAAATATTCAAATACCAACAGGATGCCGAAAGTGCCTTCGAAGATTTCGTCAATTCCAGAACTTCTGATTTTTATGCTACTGGGATAAAAAAGCTTGTGTCACGTTGGCAAAGATGTGTAGAATCAGACGGTTTTTATTTCGATTAATAAACTTGCCTACAAGTCGAGATATTAACTGTTTAAATTTACAGTGGTTCAGTGCCATTTATTTCGTTACAACCTAATAGTTTGAAAACTTCCGAAAAGACAAACAGAAAACAGACGTGTCTCGATATACGGAGCTATCTATCTACCGATGTCTCGGTAGATAGATAGCTCCGTATAAATGAAAGTAATAGCTTTGGTATGCCTCATAGCAGCGCACACCGTATCGAAGCTCAGGGATGTGTGTTATAGTGCAAAAGATTTCGTTAAGTCCCTCATTGATAAGAAATGAGCTAGTTAGGAGTGTCATCGACAACAGGCTGGAGGATAATTTCGACACTCAGTACATCAGAATACTCTCAATAATTGTACCACGATTCTACCTCATAGTATAGTCATTCCATCACGACGTCATAATCGACCTGAAGTCCTATCACATTTTCGATCGCTCACCCCCATTCTACAGTCATCGAATATCACCATCACCACCTATATATAAAAGAGTTTGTCCGTGGAGTGATCTAGCCTAAGAGAGGTACGCCGCATCACCCACAGCGAGAGCGGTCGGGAGATCTAACCGAAGTGAGATACGCCGCATTATCCACTGCGAGGGCGGTCAATGATCTAACCTGAATGAGGTACGCCTGATCATCTACAGCGGGGGCAAATTTTGCTGTTGAACGTGGGATGTTGTTGCAACAGGGAAAACGCAACCCTTTACTGCTTAACACAACAGCACCTACGCGCGTTGTTGAGCGTCCAGAGTCAGAAGCCGACTTCGTGCCAATAACATGAGAGGACTACTAAAGGGGTAAGGGTAGAAGGAGACTTTGAGCGTGGAGAATCGACGGCGATAAGAAGGCAACGTCCAGGAGGAGCATCGCGATGGTCGATGGGGAGAGCAATGAAGCAGGCCAGGAGGTGGCACCAAGAAGAGTTAGGCAATACGTAGGGATCATTAGAGAGTTACCAATCAGGGGAGGG
The DNA here is from genome assembly GCA_947359475.1 of Heligmosomoides polygyrus bakeri. Taxonomy (NCBI): domain Eukaryota; kingdom Metazoa; phylum Nematoda; class Chromadorea; order Rhabditida; family Heligmosomidae; genus Heligmosomoides; species Heligmosomoides polygyrus. Next base: position 33,913,236 of record OX375867.1, read on the forward strand.
GGACAGTAAGGAGGATCAGCAAAGAGATCCATTACCATTAAGAGAGACCGGATTTAGAGGATGTGACACCGATGTCACACAATGGGCGTTCGCTCGCCGTCGTCGTGTCGTGAGCGTGGGAGGCCTACTTAATTGGGATATAGTAGTAGGGAGGATCCCGAGGGGTCGAGGAGGAACATACCTTGAAGAAGGGACCTGGAGGCAGGACCAGGACGGGAAACCAACAAGAAGGGAGCCGTAAGGGAATTCATACGGAAAACAAGGAATCTGCCACATGCATCATGTTCGACACAGCGGCCACTGCGCACGCTTCTGAGTTTCTGGATTCAGAAGACGGGCCACCTACGTCAAGCAGCAAGCGTCCTGATTCTGAGTACGTGTCAATGACGTCTGCTGTGAGCATGAGAGGACCAATGAGGAGGTTGTAGAAAGGGACAGTAAGGGGGACCTCTAGGGTGGATCAGGAGAGCGACCAGGAAGGAAAGGAACAACCTGGAAGAAGAGCCAGGACGTTAAAACCAGCAAGAAGAGACCAGTAGGGGTCAATAGTGGAAATAAAGAAGTGGGCCAATAGTTGGGATCAGGAAGGTGGGGGACTAAAGAGGGGGAGGGAAGACCTGTAAAGGCGGACCAGCAATTAGATCCAGTTTGAAGAAAGGAGTAAGAGGGAACCTGGCTTCGGAAGACGTGTCAACGACAACTTGAAACGCTAGCTGTTGAGCATGAGAACGGTTGTGGAGGAGCAACCTGGGACAGAAGTACTGCGCAGCACAAACCAATGACATTACATTACTGGCCGGTCAGGAAAGACCGTCTATGATGAAGGTACCGGAGTGGTGTAGGGCTTGATGCCAATAAAGTGCGCACCAAGTCCTAGATGCTAGCGAATTTTGTGTTTTACAATAACTACTTTCAATAGGTCAGTGATACTACAAACTCGCGCGAAGCGCGCAAGTGCGAGACACGCCGCTAGGCGTGTCGGAGCACTTGTGAAAAATATTTGGGCGTAGAAGTAGAACTCGACAACCGACACTTGCGTTTAATTACACATCTCGCAAGCCAAATCCCATCTCTAACGATAAAATGTGAAATGGGCCAAGGCAGCGAAACGTTGCTAAGGTTTCGACGATGCTGAATGTTTTGGGTATATCGGTCGGAGGAGATCTTCCATCAAATATTCGCATCAGCGCTCTTCGTTTTTTTCAGCGCAGATAAAATCCAATGGTCCTCTCTGATGACGACATTCTACAGTCATTGAAAGGGAGTCACTCGTGGAGCCAATTCAATCGAACTTTAGGGCATGAGTCCAACTTACCTTTCTCTAGCTGATTTTTGTTCTGTAAGATGCACTGTGCCGATCCGCATTCGCTAATGACACTCGTCATTTGGCCTACACATGGAGCGTCCATGTGTAGGCCAAATGACGAGTGCTTCTACGAAGTCGCGCAAATGGATAGCACGCTCACTCTGCAAGAATCGGTTGTTGACAACATCCTTCCCGATATTTACATCTATTAGTTTCACAAGCGTTGTAACATAAACACGCATGCATTTTGGTGGAGCGCTATTTATTTTTGTTATTTTCGTTAGCTTGTTTTTTGCTTTTAGTTACAAAATCGCTCATAAGCATGCAAAAACGTGCGGAATGGGAAGGCAGAGCAATAGAACGGGCACATAATGCAATTAATGTCAGGTGTATTTTATTATCATCACACTACATGGACGAAGCGGAAGCAATGGGAGACAGGGTCTACATAATGTATGAAGGCAAATCGGTATGCAGTGGGACCCCACTGTTTCTAAAAGATAAGTGCGTTTTTTTTTCAAGAGCTTTTCTTACCATACCTTAGGTGACGTTCATAGCACACGCGTTGCATCGCAAAGTCCATTAGACGCAAAGTGCATCATTTCCCGCCTTTCGCCGACGAAGTTACTGCCATGATCACAAAGGCGACTGATATAGGCACATTCACACTTCTGCGACAGTGCGGCGCGGCACTGCGACACGTGTCGCAGGGGGGAGGGGTCATCCAGAGTCTTGCGGCAGCCGCGGCAACGGCCGTTGGCTGGAATGGTTAAAATCATCCCAGCCACGTGAGGCATGCACGAGTACGTTGGTCCCGATTCCTCGGCTGGCGATTTTTTCTTTACTTTTTCTTCTTTCTTTTTTCTTTCTGGCCAAGAAAATAATGGATCCTGTTCTCCTGCACTGTTTATTGAAGAACATCTGACAGTACCTGACAGTATTAGCTACCGGTAACTTGGAAAACTATGATAAGAGAAAGAAATGCGACCGTGTTTGTGTTGAGAAGTGTTGTAGTTGATTGTTAGCTGATGCAACGATGTTTTGTTGCGACCAAAACTTCTAGCGCCAGGCGGGACTCGAACCCGCACCTCCCTCTGACCGGGCGGGAATGCTCTACGCCATTACACCACCGGCGCCGTTTGATCGAACGCAACATCCAACCCTCGTGGGACCGATCAGCACCCACCCGTATCCGGGATGAGCTGGCCGCTGATATCAGCATGGAACCAGTTAAGCTGACGGTCTTGATAGAAACAATTCAAATCAGTTTCTTTAATGGCGGTGTAATGGCGTAGAGCATTCCCGCCCGGTCAGAGGGAGGTGCGGGTTCGAGTCCCGCCTGGCGCTAGAAGTTTTGATCGCAACAAAACATCGTTGTGACAGCTTACAACATCGACACCAGCCAACTGAGGCTTAAAGAAACTGATTTGAATTGTTACCTGATGATTTAACCTGGTAACTGGTTCGCTTATATCAATGGTGTCCCTCGGTTGTTGTCGTCCTAGATGACTCCTTTAAATACCGCCGTTTCGCTTACGTTGCCCTTACTGTTGAAGAACGGCTTGTTCCAATGAAGCACGTATGCCTCCCTCACTTTGGAACGCACAGATTCGAATTGTTTAGTTTTGGTAACGTTGAAGCGCTTGAAATGTGGGAACTACTACAAGTTAATGGAGTGTTTGCCTTGATCAGAACTTTTAGAGCTCACCTTTCCCTTCCTACTTTCTAGTCTTCTGCACTGAGGTGTAGATTGGTGTGTTCTTCGTCACTCCATTTGCTCTGTGTGGGTCGTTCTTCTCGATCCTGACTGCGCTCGAACCAGTACACAGCGTAATACGGACAACAAGGATGCCCTAAGCTAACGCGACTGCGCCGCAACCGCCGGATATGCGGAGGTGACCGTCGTCCTACTTGCCGCGTGCCGCTGTCGCAGAAGTGTGAATGGACCTTAACGAGCAAACCGCTAAGCAATAGAGAGCGATGACCCTGTCGCGAGGCCATGCTGATGTCCGCTGCACAGCAGCACTAAAGGGCATAGGGGATGATCTGCCTGAAAGACGAGGGACAGTGCCTGCGGAGACAGTTAGCGCCGACTCGCGCAGGACACCCGCCGCTTCGCAGTGGGCCCAGAAAGTTCTCGCCACGGAGGCAATGGTGACCTGGCCAACCACGGAAGCCCGCAGGTCGACCAGAATTGGTAAAATTACGGTCGATAGAGGGCTAGAAGGACCAGAGGGCTTGTAGTGGCGGTAAAGAAATTTGGATTGATGTGAACCCTACCATCTCCTATATTTGAATTTCGGGCTTTATCGAATGAACCAGGAAAGAAACTTGCCCCAATAACCCTTAAAACGAATTTTTTTCAGGCGCTGTTTACCTTCGTTAAATATCGGTTTCTATTCACATATATCAGGATTAAATGCGAGGCATACTTCCAGGCTAAAATTACACGTGGATTCAATTAGATGGACGAGAGACCTTTCAGCAGAAGTCTAAACTCATTAGTTTCAAGATGAAAACGCACGCATCATATATTTCGAGACTAAGACTGGATAGCTGGTTCATCAAATCCTACGTTCACCGAGAATAAATTTCATCACACAATACTTCAAATCGCTCATCCAGTGACGTGCCTTGACATCCTGCTGCAGAATTTTCTTATTTCTTCGGGACTCATTGCTCTTGAATTTTACCGCCCGTCGAACCTATAGAAAACAGTTGACCTTAATTGCTATACATTTTACTAGAGCTATAATACCTCGACACCCCTCTTTCTGCATTATATCTTCTTTCAGCTACGCTCCTTCTAAGGCGCTTCATTTCATCAAGTATCTGAAAGCAGTAACGTGAAGTTACATCGTCCGCGAAATATTCAGAAGTTCTACGAACTAGTACTATTATTGTCATTTTAAGTAAATGTCAAATCGAACTCATTGTGCACTTTCAAACTGGAAACGTGATCTACGCACTAAAGGATCATATTGTCCTTTTCAAAAAAAAATTGAGCACTTTGGGTTCTCTTAGAAGGTCTCTCGTCTATCTAATTAGATTTCTCGCGCAATTTCAGTCTGGAAGCATACCTCGCAATTGATTCTGGTATAAATAAAAACTGGCATGTACATATTGTATTTAAAGAAAATAAACAACGCCTAAAACGTCGCCTTAAGCGTTATTTAGGCAGGATTATTTCTGGCTTATTCGATAGAGATCAAATTCTAATACAGGAGATGATAGAGTTCACATCAGTAGCCTGAAGCATGTCTCGCAGTTAATCCTGATATATGTGAATAAAAGCCAATACTTAACGAAGGTAAACAGTGCCTAAAAAATTGTTATAAGGGTTATTGAGGCAGGAATCTTTCCTGGCTGATTCGATAGAGCTCGAAATTCTAATATGAGAGATGGTAGGGTTCACATCAACAGGCACTGTCCGCGTCTTTGCTCACGCCGCCTTCAGGCAGATCGTCCCTAACCCAAACAGTATACACCGGATCCGACACCCACTCCAATAATTCGGATCCATCATTTTTTGTTCAAACACCGAATAAATAGATCATACGGATGTTGGTTCTTTTGAAAACCCAGAATTTAGGTATAAGTGACATAAGGGTGATTTCCATAAATATAAAGGCGATAAAGGTGAAGTGATTTTTTTTGGTAGAACAGATTTCCAGATGATTCGTATAACGGAATTTTCCACAAATATTATAGCGGATATCGGATTCGGATGGGATATCAGATTTCTTATCAAAATCATTTATCTCAATCAACGAAAATCTGGGCTAGTGAACATCACTCTTATCCGAATCAAGTTAAGATCGGGATTTTCAAAAACTCATTATCTGCGTGATCCGGAGGTTGAAAAATTCGATGGAGTCGAATTATCCAAATATATGTGTATATACATATACATATATACATATATATGTATATATGTATATATACATATATATATACATATATACTAGGGTGCCGCAAAAGTAATTGACAAAACGGAGGCCTTAAGGTTAGTTTAGAATCTCATAACTTGGCTCATACACAATTCTATAAATCAAAGTAAAAGCTACCTGATTCAGCACAACTTTCCCAATGTTTGTGTAAGTTGTATATGCCCATGCAATGGAAATCTAGATCACAAGAACCGAAGTGCTTTCCAAGGGCTGCTTCCGGAAGTGAAAGTGCTGATGTCGCAGGTTATCAGGCGACCTGCTTCTGGGTATCCACTTGTGCTTCTCCTTCACCATGCCAATTAAGGCCTGATGCCTTGACACCGCAGCAGATGACCCATCTGCTGCTATCCCTCGGGTATCCGGCATTTTAACTCAGCGGCTGCTCTTAAAACTTGATCGTCTCTGAACAGGACACAGCATCTCATCAAAATCTCTCGAAGAAAACTTTACGAATCAATGGGGATTCAGAAGGCGATTTCAAGCCTACTACGATCGCAATACTTAGAGTTGCCTCAGCTTCAGAATGCTGGAGCCCGAAACCGTAGAGCATAATCACTCAAAGATCGTGTCGGTTCATCTTTTTCAAAATCCTACATATAATGACGTTCAAAACGAATATATGTGAAAATGCGAAAATAGTTTGGAACAGGAGAATAACCAATAAAAAACTAACTCCGCGAGATGGAGAAGGTGATTACTCGGGAGAATTCACTGTCTATTTCAACATATCTCGAAACGGCAATTACTTTTGCAATAACGTAATAAACGTGATAAATAATAAATGCGTCCAAACAAAAAGTGAGCCTATCATCACCTCACGTGTCGCCGAGATGGAGTTCCGCATGTCCCCGTTCAGATGAAGCATTGTGGTGGATTCCTCAAATTGACCTACTCTCTCAATTTTTATAATTTTCTACCTTCATGCCGACTTAATTTTTTGGTGTATGTACCTCCAGGTTTGCGTCCGCATACATTCTTTGCATAGTGCTCACAGAGAATTGCACAAACGAATTAAGAAGCAATATAGAAGAGGTATGTTGATGGTATCAATGAGAGACATCCGGGGCGGAAGGTGTCAATTTGTTTTGAGATTCTCAAGAGTTACGTGGCCGGATCTACGTTCGACGAGAAAAGAGGGAATCAGCTTCGATTCAAGCTACCTAAGGAAGAGCATAGGAGGTGAAGCCACGTTAGTAATCTTCAAGCAACCTCCACAAAGGTCACACACTGTACTGTGGCTTCGATGTCAGCGTCTTTGCAAATAAAGGACACTAAAGGCAGGCATAATTATCTTCAGTTTTCCTGGATTGTTCGATGAGCTGGAGTCGAGAAAAGAAGCCCTGTGCATCGACAACTTTGCTGTATCACTCACCTCTCTTGAAGAAGTGTTCCTCAAGTGGGTCCATTATCTCGAGCATGCAAAGCGGTCAACATTAAAACGGTATTCAAACTTCCGTTTTAATAGTTTCAATTTTTTACGCAGTATCTTGAGCCAAACTGCACGGGTGTAAAATTTGGGAGTAGAAGTAGTAGTAGAAGTAAATGGGCATATTTAACGTTGAAAACAAGTTCGGAAGACTGTTGTCATAACAGTGATATGGGTATGCTTTCTATAATCTTCTCGTTCTTAATAGGCCATGCCTGAGCAACACTTTCGCGGGAGCATTCATCGAGTTCAGTGTTGAAGTGGCAGCTGCAAATATTGCGATAGGAAATTTCACATATATTGTTCTAGCAAGCCCTACCGGCTCCAAGGTGGTTCTCGTTATTAGAATCGATGGGGTACGTAGTCGGGCGTAAACTGGGGGACGGAGCAGCTGTTGTGTCAGAGGCCGCCAAGAGGTTCGGCCTAACCCGAGAGACCGACGGCCATGTGCTCTGAATAGATGCAATGCATAGACACGAATTCATGATCTTCCATCTTTCTAAACCACTGGCCATATATTTTAAGTGTTGGTGAAATGACGCGCAAAGCGGCGGAGGAAGGCGCTGACATTGAAGAGGGCGAGTCTTCCATTCAAGGTTAGTGAATTCCACATTCTTATTACTGCGTAATTGTTTTCGGTGTGATCCAATCCATTAATGGAGGTAAAATGTGTGGGAGGTGATCTTGGCGAACTGCGACAAATTATGTGGACAAAGAATGCATTTCCCCTGAAGATAGAATGTTGGATAAGGATGAACGCGCCAACGCACTGACAAGGGGTTTTCCACAACTAAATATGTAGCCCATCGTAGCATTCACAAAGTCATTCTTAAAATTCATTTTTCGCGGCACCTTATCCTTCATAAGATACACGTAAGAGACCGTGGTCAAAATTGCTCCTTATTTGATGAACATCTCTTCCGTACTTAAGCTACAGTACCGCCGCTAAACATTCAACCAAACGACGTTTGCGACGCAAAAACGTGTGCGTCGCATCATGACAACTTGTTTCTGAATAAAGATTTCCTAACAAAAATTTTCAGTGGCTTCTAGCATAGTTTGATCTATAATATGGCATGCGGTTACTATTTTAGAATGGGTAGAAGCCTTAAAACTAGAAGCGAAATTAATCAGCCCGTTAATTGCGCTGACCTGACCGACATCCCTCGCTGTGTCTCCCATAATTGGGCCCTCAGGCGAAACTGGACTTCTTCAGTCAAATTTTAAAATCATTGTCTTTGCTTAAATTTACTTCTCTTAATGTTTTTAAGATTCTTCTCCCTATGACAATTCATTTGATACCCAACTCGATAGGAAAGTATCCACTTTGAACCTGCTGGAGGATTCTCAACCGTCATTTTCGTCATTTTCAGCGGACAAATTATCACTCTTTCAGCTGCAGTTGATGTCCGTTATTTTTCCACGCCGTTGGCAGAAGAGTGAAAATAAGAATTCCACGTTTACAGTTTATCTTATTCATTTTCTGGTCGGCTGCCAACTATCAAATTCGAAACAACCAGACTTTTAGTAAAGAGCGCGCCCGCCTACGAGTGCAGACATGGAAATCCTTGCTTAAGCTTATTGGTATAGTACAAAAATGCGTCAGCTAGTTAGGCACGAAGCAGAGACTCTGTGTACGAAGCGGCAAGAGCGTCAAGTGATCAGACAGATAAATTTCAAGTAGTTGAAGCGAACACTTCCTCCAGAAATGAGAACGATGTTCTACAGCGTTTGCTGCTCAGTTTCCTGGGAGTAACCCCTTTCATGCTCAACAATAACACTCCTTGATTTTTCACTCAAATTTCTCAACAAATGACGACGCTGCTCATTTGTTGCAGCATCAGCTCCAGCGCTGATGTAGTGGTATTGTGTCGTAATTGCACTGACTTGATATGCCCTGAAGAAACACTGCGGCCGCCTGCCTGTCCACTTAATCCCTCTTTACTCTTCCCTACACCTATTCCATTGTATTCAACCTATCGTCTTTTGTTGTCACATTTGGCAAGTTTTCAGTTCTGTGCTCGTTGGAGCGACCAGTTTGTGAAGAAATTATAACAAGTATTCAAGCGAAACAAAATCGATCGAGTGTAAAATGCAAAATTTTAGACGAGTGCATGGCGCATTCCATGCCACAAATATGTCAAAACATTTCTATTTTCCCAAGCTTTCATATGGGTCTTTAACCTTTTCAGTACCTTTACTGTGAGCAAAATTATCAGCTTTCAAACAGTGTATGCATTTTTTGAGACACCCTGTACATTAAACTTAAGTAAACTAACGTAGATTTAAGCATTCCTTTCTTTTCAAAAATCATTAGGAGACACTACTTAGGCGTTTACGGCAAAGAGCAAGGAATACGAACACATCGTCGAGGCTTACGCAATAGGGAAAGTTGGTCCGTCCAAATTTCATGCTCAGAAATGAAAATGAATATGAAAGTCTGATGGGATATACACAGATAAGAGGACGGCATATACGTTGAATTCGGATCGAATTGTACTTGCAATTCCTAGTAGAAGTGAGCTCCAACGAGCGCAGAACTGAAAACTTGCCAAATGTGACAACAAGAGACGATAGGTTGAATATAATGGAACAAGTGCTCCGACACGCCTAACGGCGTGTCTCGCACTTGCCCGCTTCGCGGGGTTATAGGTTTTCTCTTTTTCCTCAGAAAATACTCTCACACAAAAAGTACGTGTGATTTTCAAAACAATTTTATTAACAGAACAACAAAAAGACAACACTGAAGCATCTCAGTGAATACTACGTTTGGTATCGACTTGAGTCCTGGTGTTAACCAAATTTTCAGATGGGACTTCTGTAGAACACGCGAGCACGCCACGTACAGTTGACCATGAGAAATTACTGGACTGGGGAGATATACGCAGAGGCGTACCTTTCGCGGGTAAAGTTTTCAGTTCAACATGGGATAATGCTGAGTTCTGCATACGGCCGGTCGTCGTACGACGGCGATGTGACCTCTGCTTCGTTTCTCTTCGATCTTCTGACTCCAGAAAGTTGTGGTGCGACGAAGGGGACCCGTCTTCTGGGTCCAGACGCTCAGAAGCGCGCGCAGATGTCGCTGCGTCGAGCAGGAGGAGGTTGTGCTTCCTCTGCTGCAGCAGTAAAGATTTACGTTCAACATGGGATAATGCTGAATTCTGAATGCGAACGGTCGTCGTACGACGACGATGTGATCTCTGCTTCCTTTCTTTTCGTTTCTTCTGACTCCAGAGGGTTGTTCTGCGACGAATGGGAACCCGTCTTCTGGATTCAGACACTCAGAAACGCGCGCAGGCCGTTGTGTCAAGCAGGAGGAGGCTGCGCTTCCTCTGATGCAACAATATCCCATGTTGAACGGCAAACGTTGCCCGCGCGAGGTACGCAGAGGCGTACCTGTCGCGGGTAAGCTTTTCCGTTCAACATGGGATAGTGCTGAGTTCTGCATGCGGCCGGTCGTCGTACGACGACGATGTGACTTCTGCTTCCTTTCTTTTCGATCTTCTCACTCCAGAAAGTTGTGGTGCGACGAAGGGAACCCGTCTTCTGGATTCAGGCACTCAGAAACGCGCACAGGCCGTTGTGTCAAGCAGGAGGAGGCTGCGTTTCCTCTGCTGCAGCAGCATCTCATGCTCAATTCTCAATGCGATCCCTCATCGTAGAACGATGGCGTCTCCTCTTCTGACTCCAGAAGGTTGTGGTGCGACGAAGGGAACCCGTCTTCTGGATTCAGGCACTCAGAAACGCGCGCAGACGCCATTGTGTCAAGCAGAAGGAGGCTGCGCTTCCTCCGCTGCAGCAGCATCTCATGCTCAATTCTGAATGCGATCCCTCGTCGTAGGACGACGGTGTCTCCTCTTCTGACTCCAGAAGGATGTAGCGCGACGAAGGGAACCCGTCTTCTGGATTCAGGCACTCAGAAACGCGCGCAGACGCCATTGTGTCAAGCAGAAGGAGGCTGCGCTTCCTCTTCTGCAGCAGCATCTCATGCTCAATTCTGAATGCGATCCCTCGTCGTAGGACGACGGTGTCTCCTCTTCTGACTCCAGAAGGATGTAGCGCGACGAAGGGAACCCGTCTTCTGGATTCAGGCACTCAGAAACGCGCGCAGATGCCGTTGTGTCAAGCAGGAGGAGGCTACGCGACCTCTGCTGTAACAACACCCCATGTTGAACGGCAGACGCTGCCCGCGCGAGGTACGCGGAGGCGTCGCAAGGGGTTCCATAAGATTGCGCGTGGTTCCACGAGGCGTATCTCAGCCAGGCTCCCAACCTGAATGAGATACGGCTCATCATCTACAGGGCAGGAGCTAACTCAATTATATAGTGGTAGATAGGTGTAGGGAAGAGTAAAGAGGGATTAAGTGGACAGGCAGGCGGCCGCAGTGTTTCTTCAGGGCATATCAGGTCAGCGCAATTACGACACAATACCACTACATCAGCGCTCGAGCTGATGCTGCAACAAATGAGCAGCGTCGCCATTTGTTGAGAAATTTGAGTGAAAAATCAAGGAGTGTTATTGTTGAGCATGAAAGGGGTTACTCCCAGGAAACTGAGCAGCAAACGCTGTAGAACATCGTTCTCATTTCTGGAGGAAGTGCTCGCTTCAACTACTTGAAATTTATCTGTCTGATCACCTGACGCTCTTGCCGCTTCGTACACAGAGTCTCTGCTTCGTGCCTAACTAGCTGACGCATTTTTGTACTATACCAATAAGCTTAAGCAAGGATTTCCATGTCTGCACTCGTAGGCGGGCGCGCTCTTTACTAAAAGTCTGGTTGTTTCGAATTTGATAGTTGGCAGCCGACCAGAAAATGAATAAGATAAACTGTAAACGTGGAATTCTTATTTTCACTCTTCTGCCAACGGCGTGGAAAAATAACGGACATCAACTGCAGCTGAAAGAGTGATAATTTGTCCGCTGAAAATGACGAAAATGACGGTTGAGAATCCTCCAGCTGGTTCAAAGTGGATACTTTCCTATCGAGTTGGGTATCAAATGAATTGTCATAGGGAGAAGAATCTTAAAAACATTAAGAGAAGTAAATTTAAGCAAAGACAATGATTTTGAAATTTGACTGAAGAAGTCCAGTTTCGCCTGAGGGCCCAATTATGGGAGACACAGCGAGGGATGTCGGTCAGGTCAGCGCAATTAACGGGCTGATTAATTTCGCTTCTAGTTTTAAGGCTTCTACCCATTCTAAAATAGTAACCGCATGCCATATTATAGATCAAACTATGCTAGAAGCCACTGAAAATTTTTGTTAGGAAATCTTTATTTTGAAACAAGTTGTCATGATGCGACGCAAAAAACGCGTTTTTGCGTCGCAAACGTCGTTTGGTTGAATGTTTAGCGGCGGTACAGTATGCATATATCACCGTTGCAGTATCATTATCATCACATCAGTATCGATCGATATTGGCCTCCCCATTGAAACTTCCCACCTGATGTCAAGGACTCGGACGGCCATAATACCTGCGTGTCTCCCACTCTCATCGGTTAAATCTGAAAGAAGATCGATAATATCGAACGATATTGATCGCCTTCCACTCTGCTGTGGAGGCCCTCCGTCGATGATCATTATCATCTGAACGGGGGAAATGGATAGTAATGGATAGTACTTCGAGAATCTCCACCCTTCATGTAGCTGAGAAACATGTTTCGTTTTTGCTGAGTCCTTGAACCTAAAGAGCTACGGGCCCTCGAAAGGTCAGATTCGGCACCGCAGATGGGTTGATGATCGCGAATTTGACCCTTATTTGACGATTTAGAGTGAAATAAGTGTACAAGAGGATGTAGGAAGCAAACTGGTAAAGGGGCAGCGGTCATGAAAAAATGCGAAAATATTGCATAGCGCGGGAGTGGGACATCTGGCGCAGCACCAGTGAAACCCTGCCGAACCACCGATTCGCTTGCCGCAGAGCCTTTCGTCACGTCGCATACATCAGCGTCCCATACGAATGCGCTGACGGTGCAATCCTGTGCCCCAACTTCGAGGGCAAGGCTGGAGATTCTCGCAGTACTATCCATTTCTCCCGCTCAGACAATCGCCTGAGACCCTTCTCTGGTAGATTTATGCCCGTGCAAGTTCAGGAGAGGGATGACGGGGCATGCAGAGGGGAAGGACTGCGCCACATACAGGGATTTTCCTCATTTTTAGGATACCCTATCTCGACCAAACATCAAATTTTTGACATCCTTCACGTAATGAATGAAATATGTTACCTGAAACATGTTTCCAACTTTAAGTATCCGCATAGGCGTGAATGCAAGTCGCCATCAACCGTTCGCTCAAAAATCTACCACTATATAATTGAGTTAGCGGTCGATGACGTTTGAGTGATCTAACCTACGCCGCATCATCTACAGCAATTTGCTACTGAACGTGAGATGTTGCTGCAGCAGGGGAAGCGCAGCTCTTTACTGCTTAACGCAGCAGCACCTATTAGGTTGTAACGAAATAAATGGCACTGAACCACTGTAAATTTAAACAGTTAATATCTCGACTTGTAGGCAAGTTTATTAATCGAAATAAAAACCGTCTGATTCTACACATCTTTGCCAACGTGACACAAGCTTTTTTATCCCAGTAGCATAAAAATCAGAAGTTCTGGAATTGACGAAATCTTCGAAGGCACTTTCGGCATCCTGTTGGTATTTGAATATTTTCCCTACCAAGGAGTCGCCAAGATGCTTGAAGAAATGGTAGTCTGTTGGGGAGAGTTCGGGAGAAAACGGAGGATGTGGTAGAGTTTCAATGCTCAGCTCATTCAATTTCTGCAACGTCATTCGTGCTGCATGGGGGCGAGCTTTGTCGTGCAGAAGGAGAACTCGCCTTCGGTTTACCAAGGCCGGCCGGATATCCTTCAACTTTTTCATCATTTCTTCAATTTCAATGCAGTACTTCTCTGCCGTGATGGATTCACCCGGAGGGAGGAAGCTGTGGTGAATAATTTCCAGCGAACACCACCATACTGTCACCACTACTTTCTTTTGGTGCAATTCCGGCTTCGCAAAACCTTGGGGCTCTCATCGCTGTCCACCCACGGTGCCGATCGTCGCCTGTTGTCGTACATTATCCATTTCTTGTCACAGGTTACGATGCGATCAAGGAATGGGTCCGTTTCGTTCCGTAGAAGCAGTGCGGACGAGATCTCATATCGTCGGTTTCTTTGCTCCTCAGACAGCTCGTGAGGCACCCATCTTTCCAGCTTTTTGGTCTTTCCAATTTCCTTCAGATGCCGGGCAGCTGTGATGTGACTGACGCCAAGAACCTTCGCTATCTCCCTGGTACCTTTGTGTGGATCCTCCTCTACCACATCTCTCAGCTTGTCCTCATCAACATCATATGCCTCCCACGACCTTCATGTTCTTCCAAGCTCTCATCTCCATTCCTGAACTTCTGATACCAACGATACGCCGTCCGCATTGTGGAACATCCTTGACCGAATGCGGCGTTGATCTTCTCGTCCGCCTCCTTAGCTGTAGTGCCCAGCTTGAATTCATACAAGTAAATGCCTCGGATTACCCTTTTGTCCATCTGCAAAAAGTCAATAAAACTAAAGTTTTCCTACTTTTACATAGAAAATTTGGTATACACCGGTAGAGCAAGGTTTGCGCTTCTAAATGATATGCGACATGTTACGGTTTGTTCTTGGTCAAACGCGTAAAGACGCGCCAAAAAAATGGCGCGAGCCAGTGCCATTTAATTCGTTACAACCTAATACGTGCGTTCCTGAGCGTCCAGATTCAGAAGCCGACTTTGTTCCATTAGCATGAGAGGAACATCAAAGGGGTAAGAGTGGAAGGGGACTTCGAGGGTGGAGAATCGAGAGCGATCAGGAGGGAACGACCTGGAGGAGGCATCGGGATGGAGGAGGGGGCGATAGGGGGAACAATGAAGCAGGTCAGGAGGTGGCACCAAGAAGGGTTTAGGCAATAAGGAGGGACCAGTAGGGCGTTAGCAATCAGGTGGGGGCTGCAAGGAGGATCAGCAAGGGAATCCATTTCCAGTAAGGGAGACCGGATTTGGAAGATGTGACACCGATTTCGCGCAATGAGCGTTCGCTCGTCGTGTCGTGAGCGTGGGAGGGCTACCTAATTGGGGTAGAGTACTAAGGAAGATTCCGAGAGGGGTGCGGGGGGAAGAATCTACCTGGAAGAAGGGACCTGAAGGCGGAACCAGGATGGCGAACCAGCAAGAAGGGAGCCGTAAGGGAGTTCATACGGAGAACAAGGAATCTGCCATATGCATTCCTCTTCATGTTCGGCACAGCAGCGACTGCGCGCGCTTCTGAGTTTCTGGATCCAGAAGACGGGCCCCCACGTCGCGCAGAAGCGTCCTGATTCTGAATACATGTCACTGACGTCTGCTGTGAGCATGAGAGGACCAGTAAGGAGGTGGTAGAAAAGGGCAGTAAAGGGGACCTCTAGGGTGGATCAGGAGAGTGACCAGGAAGGAAAGGAACAACCTGGAAGAAGAGACAGGACGTTGAAACCAGCAAGAAGAGACAGTAGGGGTCAATAGTGGAAATAAAGAAGTGGGCCAATAGTTGGGATTAGGAAGGTGGGGGACTAAAGAGGGGGAGGGAAGACCAGTAAAGAGGGACCAGCAATTAGATCCGGTAAAAAAAAGCGAGTGAGGGGAAATTGACATCGGAAGACATGTCAACTATATCTGGGAACGCTAGCTGTTGAGCATGAGAACGATTGCGGAGGAGCAACCTGAGCGATAGAATTACTGCGCAGCACAAACCAATGACGTTGCTGGCCGGTCCGGAGAGAATGTCTATGATGAAGGTACCGAAGTGGTAAACGACTTGATGCCGATAAAGTACGCACCAGCTCCTAAATATTAGGGAATTTTATGTTTTACAAAAACCACTTTCCACAGGCCAGTGATGCTGCAAAGTCGCGCGGAGCGCGCAAGTGCGAGGCACGCCGTTACGCGTGTCGGAGGACTTGTGTGCTAAAAGTGAGATTATAGGTCTTCGTCGAAGATAGGTCACAAAATGCAGAAACACCGGCATCGACGGGAACCGAACTCGTGACCCCAATCCTGTGAAGCGAACACCCTACTCTACCTCTTGCCACCGTCGCTGCTGTCAGCGCTGCCAACCGCACCTGATTACGGAACAACGCGGCTTTCGCCGGCCACAACTCGCTTACGAGACCCATTGAGCAAATTTGGTCTACATATCTGTGATCAGCGTCTGGACTTCTTTCACGTGATATAGGTCATAATCCGAAGTTCCATGGGAAGCTGACGGAATTCCCTGGTTAGTGGATACGCCATCAACTTAGCGGTGAACATAACTTCCATGTCCTCTGCTCTGTTGAAAGGATGGAAGAACGCACTATGTTGCTGGATTCATGGTTAACAACTCGTACGTTTTCATTCAATTTTGTATAGGTCCTATCAACGGGCGCGTGTAGCGCAGTCGTAGGAGGCGCCGACGGTCGCGTGCACCCGATACCAGGTTCCTGGTTCGGATTTTCCGCCCAGGCCAAACAAGCCTTCCATCCCTTAGAAGGCCGGGGAATTGGTACCAGACGTGTCTGGGAAGGATAAAGCGCTGACTTGTTCATCGGCTGGCCACCGCAAGTCATTGTATGGCCAAATATGCATTCATATCGCCTCCACGACATCCCGTAGAAGTAGAATGCGCTGGCGCATCCCAAAAAGGATTGAGTAACGCCGTTCTTTATCCTTTATCCTTATAGGTCCTATCATCCGACAACTCCAGCAGATCTACTATATGTTTCTCAAGAAACTGGTGTTCACGCTTTTCTCTGCAACACTGATCATAGCCCAGGTATGCTAGTACCAAGAATTTCTTTTACAAAACACTGTCTGATGGAAAAGATGAGCAGAACATTTGCAGTCTGAAAAACACAATCCTCGTAGTTTTGGAAGAAAGCGAAATGACTGACCCAAAGATGCAGTTACTTTAAGCGAAAATTCGACATACCGATAGCTGTGGTTACAGATGGTGCTACAGCTGTTTAACTAGGCTGAGATGACGTTTTTTAATTTTGTTAAATTAAGTCAGAAAAATACGAGAACTTGTTGGTCTTGTAATGATTTATACGGTACGAGGATCGCCCATCGAAATCGTGAAGACTTATTCAGTAACCATAGTTCGGAATATAACATTTCACATTGGAATAGAAATATCAATATCTCCATTTTGTTGGAACTTAATGTCATGTGTCAATGCTCACTTATGTATGCCCCTTCACAGTTTTCCTGCCCTACCCTTTATGCTCATTATGATTCATACCTACAGTACCGGCCGTGCCGCTTCGTCCAACCAGCACAAGCGGCACGAAAGGGCACCGGAAAGCGCCGTTCTCCGTTCGCCACGCGTCGCCTCTGAGGCAAGGGCGCAGCATCCTGAACCTCTGGACGTTAAGCTGATGGAAGGAGCCTATTCATGCGTTTGGACGAGCGTGACCTACTGTTTGGAACTAACTTCCTGCAGGGGGCGCGCTGTGAACAATGCATGTAGACCCGCAGAATCATTCGAGTGGGCGTCGAGTTCGCATCGAGGCCGAGCCTGCGCGGCTCCGTGTTCAATGACGTCATCATTCGCCTCAAGTGCGCTAGAGCCTAGTATTCAAGTATTGAAATGCTTTTCCAATGTGTTCCAAATCCTTCGTGGGCCTGGCATTGACTGACAGCGATTTCCACGCGTGCACTGACAAGGGAAGGATCTGATGAGTATGTCTGAACGGATGGAGCGACTCATATAGGGAGGTTCCCCACCCCTCAATTAGTATGAAAATGTGTTTATTTTTCGCCAAGTCGTTAAACACAAGGAGGGGGTCATAATGGGATATGGCGCATTACGAGTTTGAGGGTCTTGAACGCCCGCGATGCCCCTACCTGCAGACGGCTTGGAGCTCAGTGGAGGTGCGGTTGACTCGTGCGAGGTCACGGGTTTGGCTCCTCTGCGCTGCTGTATTTTTGCATTTCAACTGACTGGTTGAGGTTTGAGGGATTCTGATGTCTATACCATTTTCAGACGTTTACTGCACATTTTCCAGCTGTACGCTGGGGTATTCAACATGGTGATAAATGTTCACACCAGTGATACACAGGTACATAGTGCATGAAGCAGCACTGGGCACGACACGGGCAGCGTATAAACACGCTCTCACAGATTGTTTCCATACATGGACCAATGGCCTCAGGAAAAACCATCCTGCACGGATTTTCAAAAGAGACCAGAATGTGGCGTTGGAGGTGGTTCAAATAAGAAACGAGGTGTGTGGATCACGCAAATTAAGCTCAACAGTATCGATACACTCTTTCCTTCATCTTTGCCTGTCGCCTGGAAATAAGAGATCTGCTGAAGGTTCTGCCCGCCGATGCTGGAGTGGTGATCCATCTGTTCACGCTGAAGTGTAGCCCACACTTCGACAAGGAACCTTCGATGGAAAAAATCAAGCAGGCGGAACGGCTCATAACCGAAAAGTCATTTCGTCGTGGCAGGTTACTCGCACACCATGACGACTCAAAGTGTGCTCTCCTTCTTTGAGCATGTCTTCTTCCCACAGATGCCCGATAACTGTACTGTTATTTTGGACTCATGAGCCGGCGTCTCGAACCACGTGGCGATCCAGGCTACTATAGCCCGAGGGAAGACCTTGAGTCTTCTTCTTCTTCTTCAGCGTTTGTCCCGCTTCGTCGCGGGGTCCGCTCTTCTGGTGTTACGACGCCACCTTTCCCGATCCTGAGCTTGATAAGGGTGGACACCAGCTATTTTCATGTCCGTGTGTAACGTATCGGACCAACGCTGCTTCGGGCGTCCTTTAGGCCGCTTTACAGATACTCCTAACTCAAGGCCTATCTTGCGGACGCTGTCTTCTTTCCCACGCAGAACGTGGCCGTACCATCGCAAGCGAGCTTCGCGCATCTTGTCCGCTATCGGCGCGACACCGAACTTTTGCCGAATAGCATCATTCCGAATGTGGTTCATGCGCGTGACTCCAGCTGTCCAGCGCAGCATCTTCGTCTCCATGATGCTGAGGCGCGTTTCAACTTCCTTAGTCGCAGGCCAACACTCAGCGCCGTACATTGCTACCGGCCGGACGACTGCCCTGTGGATCTTCGACTTAATGCGCTCTGGTATCTTCTTGTCGCAGAGCACGCCAGTCAACGACCACTTGGACCAAGCTGCACTCACGCGTGAATTCACTTCGACCATCAGTTTGCCGTCAGATGTGACTGCTGATCCCAGATACTTAAAGACCGCAGTGCGTGCAAGCTCAGTACCGTTAATCTTAATGGAGCCGGACTCGTCAGTCGTTAAGTACTCGGTCTTCTTGACGTTCAGTTTGAGTCCGAACCTCGCCAGACGGTCGCACCAAGCTTGCACCTGCCGCTCGAGATCGTATTTGTCTTCGCAAGCGAGCATCACGTCATCAGCATAAAGCAGCGTCCATGGAACAGGCTTCTGAAGATCTCGCGTAATGGCATCCATGACGACAACAAAGAGGAGTGGAGAAAGCGCAGACCCCTGGTGTACCCCGACAGAGATGGGAAACTCCATCAAGGTTCCAGCTGCAGCTTGAGATCTTCATGCTGTGCGAAAGCAAGCGAATCGGACGGTAATTGGAGCAGTCAGCAGGACTACCCTTCTTGTTCCAAATCGGAATCGTCGCACTGTTGTGCCAACACTCCGGTACTTTCTTCTCTTTTACTACCTGGTTGAAGAACTCAGCCAACCACTCAGCAGGATACCAGAGCTTCGACTTCCAGACGTCGACTGCCAGATGATCCGGCCCTGTCGCCTTACCGGGCTTCATCTTCTTCCGAGCCGCTTCTGTCTCCTCCACGGTGATCTTGTGAACGGGACCGTGAACAGAAGCCACAGAAGGATGGCTGGGTGAGGAAATTCCATAGTGGAAACGTAAGTAATCACGCCATCGCTTCAGCGCCTTTTTGCGGTCCGTCAGAAGATGGCCGCTCTCATCATTGATGCCAAAGAACTTTTCAATATCCTCGGTTTGGTGTTGGCGGCTCTTAGCAAGTCGACACAAATACCGCTCACCATCGCGCGATTCGAGCTTCTCGTTGACATCTCCATAATGAGTGGCTTTTGCAACAGCCACGGCCTTCTTTGCAGCTTTCCTCGCTTCTTGGTACTTCCGCCAATTACCGGCTGTCTTGTCGCCGAGAAACATATGATACAGCGACTTCTCTCGAACCTTCGCTTTCACGTCGTCCGTCCACAACCATATCTGCTTGTCGACCTTGCGTCGTCCGGGCTTCGTAGTGCCGAGTTCGACCTTGCAGCTTCACGTATAGCGTCGGCAGCCTTCTTCCAAGTTTCGTCGACAGTTGTGACTGTAGGTAACCGCACGCGAGAAATCACAGCTGCTTCCTTCTCTTTCATTCGTCACCACTTGATTCTAGCTGCATCGCATCGCTCGGTCTGCATCAGCCTCGGAGGGGCGACCTTTAGGGTGTAGATCAGCGGTCGATGCTGTGGGGCGACCGTCTCATACGGCACGATCTTCGCGTCTGTGACAATGCTCCGGTCGCGATCCTTCACAAGGACAAAGTCTATCTGAGACTTGGAGCTCCCACTATAGTATGAGAAGAGGTGGGAGTCGCATTTACGAAATACGGTGTTCACTATGGTGTGGTAATGCGATTCCGCATACTCAAGAATACGCTCACCATCGGTGTTACGAGACCCGTATCCGAAACCACCATGACAGCTGTACCCGTCTTTCACAGCGCCTACGTGCCCATTAAGGTCACCAGCGACTATGATGACATCTTTCGACGGTACCACTGCTGTCTTCTCATCAAGCAGGCTCCAAAACTCATCCTTGGCTTGATCGGAGCAGCCACTCTGCGGAGCATACGCAGCGAAGAAATGATAGAGTCGCCCCTTAGCGGCGACAACGATCTTCATCAATCGATTGTCAAAGCGCTCGACGCTTACAATCGAGTCACGAAATCGTTCGGAGACGATGACTCCAACTCCATTGGTGGTCCTGGGACTTCCACATAGAACGGCCTTGAAGCCTCGTCCTACGTCCCTTGACTTGCGGCACCACCACCTCGTCTCCTGCACCGCACAGAAATCAACTCTTCTACGCTCCAGTGCTTCTACCAACTCGCACGAGCGGCCCGTCAACGTACCCTCATTCAGCGTAGCCACGCGGGTCCTGCTTACGTTACGGGACTTTCGGACTAGCTCAGTTGCCCCCCGATGCCGTCCTCGCATCAGGGACCCTCGCATACTTTCCACACTCGCCGGGCTCTGCGAGTGCGCGTCGGCTCCCGCGGACGCCGTAGCACTATCTCGAGAAACTTGAACTGTCATACACCATGTGATGTGACATGGGTCTTCGTAGGCCGGCCTGTCACAAGGGCCTGTCGCCTGCATTCGAATTCGAGCATTCGAGGGAAGACCTTGAGTATTCGGACTATACCTTCGGGTGCCACCGGCCAGATTCAGCCAGTCGACGTGGGCTTCTTCAGTTACATGAAGTCGCTTATAAAGCGATTTCACTCCCACGTCATTGTGCACGACCTTCCTTTTGACCTGCAAAAAAGGGACAACATCCTCTCCACAGCGTACAGCTGGAAAATGCGCAGAAAACGTCTGAAAATGGTATAGACGTCAGAATCCCCAAAATCTCAACCAGTCGGACGAAATGCAAAAATGCAGCAGCGCAGAGGAACCAAACCCCTGACCTTCCTCGCACGAAGCAACCGCACCTCCACTGCGGTCTGAGCCGCTTAGCGGTAGGGGCATCGCGGGCGTACAAGATCCCCAAACTCGTGATGCTCCGTATCCCATTGTGAACCAGTACACCTCGGGTTTAACGACTTGGCGAAAAATAAACACATTTTCATACTAAATGAGGGGTGGATATTCTCCCTATATGAGTCGCTCCCCCCGTTCAGACATACTCATCAGATCCTTCCCTTGTTAGTGCATCAGAGTCCTTCGAGAGCTCTATCGAACGGTGTCAATCTTTAGAAAAATCAATTTTTTGCATTTTCGCATCGAGGACGAGGCCGCTCTAGGCCGCGGAACACAGACGATGAAGTCATTGAAAAACCAATATTCCCAAATTTAGCCAAGTTTGATACCATTCTGTAGATCTTTTCATGCCGAATTGTACGGTGTCACACCTATTAACCAAAAGTGTAATATGAGCGAGTAAAGGGCTGTGCACACTTCTGCTGCTTGACGCAGCTCCAATGATGAAGAATAGGGCAGAGACGCAGAGTACGTGTCTCTGCGTCAGGGGCCGTTGACAACCAGCGTCAGCGCTGCAAGCGGCAGCTTCACGGAATGAGCTCGGCCATCCGTGAAGCTGACGCTATCGCTCCTGAGCAAGAAATAAGATAAGTAAGATAGGAAAGCCCTTTCCTCAACCAAACCAGCCAACCGGTCAGCTGAGCGATGGTTGGCAGTGGTCCAATGAAGACACCAGAGAAAGAAAGAGCGACCACCCCTCACCGCAAACATGTCCTGAACCTGCGAGCGACGCCCCGCCCCGTTTTTGACGCACTAAAGCCGCTGCCAAGTGTGCCCAACCCTTAAGAGCGCAGAGAGCACCGACCGCTGTTGTGCCTAATTGCACACGCGGGCGTGTTTGGAGCAAAATCTGTCAATTTTGAATGTTTCCATCTACAGCTTTTGAATTTTGTAGGCAGCTATATGCTCTACTAGTGCGCTAAAGCACAGCGGTGTAGCTTAAGGAGGGACAAAGTTAGTGAACCTGCAGGTTAGGTTTGTGTGACACGATTTTTTCCGATTTCAGTCGATCGCTGCGGTAAGACGCGGAGAGCTAACAGTCTGAAAGTGCGTAGGCGAGCAGAACAGTAAAAGCTCTTTACTGACGTGCTCACAACTCCCAGCTGCTATTTTGGGGCGGCGAACTTACCGTTGAAGTTTCCTGCACTCTTACTATATTTGATTTTCGACACTACCAATGACACCGTTCTGATAGGCTCCTTCCATCAGCCTCATGTCCAGAAGTATGGGGCACCGCGCTCTAACGCAACTTGCCTCAGACGCGACGCGTGACGAGCGGAAAACGGCTCGCCCATCCTTTCCCAGAAGGGGAACTAAATGAAATCTGCTCCAACGTCTCCACATGCCGAGCACATGAGGAGGATTGAGAGACCATTCACGACTCCAGTGCTCGTCACGCTTACGCGTGACTGTCGCAAAAGCTAACCACATATAAGGCAGACAACCTGACTAAAGCTCGTCATTTTGCACGATTTTCGATTCCTGGACCAGTAGAGAATGCAGATGGTGGAAGCGGCATACCACTTACTGAGTCATTGTAATACCACGTGCTATATTCTTTTGCGCCTTACTAGCTAAGAAACGCTTCTGATCAAGTAGGAATTTCTAACAGCAGTACCTTAGGTTGGTCCAAAAATAATGCTAAATTCTCCTATTTCATTTTCAGATGCTTTAACGTAAAGGTACCAAGACTTCCTTGCGGCCCTTTTTATATTTTCTAAAAGCGCATGACTGGTTCTATCACGCCTTCGAGTTTTATTCAAAATAATGCACAAAGTTTAGACCATTTTATCTCACGCACTACAAGTGCGGATGCACGATGGTTTCATGTAGGAGTTAAAAATAAGCGCTGTGCCCAGAGACACAGACTAGAAGACCCAACCCACTACAGGGTGCGTAGAAAGTATTGACGCAGTAAATGGCGGTTGTGGAAATAGTATTGCGCAGTAAGTTTTAAAATGTTCACTTGAGAGATATGGAAAATTATCTTGCAAACACGATAGAGTAACTCGTAATTGACATTGGCTCCTTTACTGTGAATACAGGAGCGAAAACGACGGAAAAATTCATGAGCACGCGCCGCAAGTACTCGCTTGGATTTCGTCCCGTGCTTTTAACAGGGTAGCCTTTTGCGACTGGTCATTTCTGTTGAAAGTAACCCAGACCTCATTCTCCAAAATCGCCTAAAAAGAGTAATCCAGCGGATTCATGTTCAAGCTGTGCTCGTCTGAGAAGCTGTCCACACCTGTCCGCGTTACCTGTTTGGGATCGGACAGAGATTGATAATTTTGGATTTGAACGTTATCGTGCTTGAACATATTGTAATCATTATCTGTTACAACAGAGCCGTGGCTGACGTTTAGGTTGCTGACCTCTTTCCTCACCAACCGTTTCGAACAGCGCCTAATTCTCTTGTTAAGGAAATATTCAGCTCTTTGGGTAACAGACAAAAAAGGGCCACCGTAGCGACGATGATCATGTTTCATCAGTTTTTTTCGTGGGTGTTTTTTGAGCACAATACAGGAAACAAAAATAACACACAAAAACCTAGAGAGGTAGAAAGAGAAAGCTGGAGCTGAAACAAAATGTAGGTGCGTCAATACTTTTTACGCACCCTGTACATTCTGACAGGACACTCCCACAACAAAGAGAGGTACAGCTTTGGTTAACAACAGGTATTTCGTAGAGAGTCAGAGTAAGGGTAGTCATAGAACTAGTACAGGCACGGGATGCCCTTTGTGGAGGAAGTAACAGGGAAAAAGCCAAGGTAGACTGAAATAGAATGAGAAATAGGCTTTGAAACACTTGTTAATGCATTTAATTAGCATGCATTTAATTGGAGATGCTTTATAATTATGCCCTCATTAGATGGCCGGCAAAGAGAACAGCCTTAAATAAGATAAAATAATCACTCTCATTTTGCACAGGGTTGGGAGAGGTTTCTCTTTTATTACCCGTTACTCTTACCTTCTATTATACTAGAACTAGAAATCCTACGACACTGGGAACTGTTCTATGGATAATGCTGACCTACGAGACTTACAAATAATTTCCAAAGACAATAATTTCCTAATTTCTGCTCTCTAGAAAGGTGCTCTGCTTTCTAGAGAGGTCAGTACCCAATATTCCTATTTATATCGCGATAATCAACGATCAACGAAAGTCGTTAAACTACTTTGAACAGTAGTCATATACAAGTATGATGTTCGAAAATAAAAGGAAAAAGTGAAAAAACTTTAGTGCAATCTACTATGTGACATCGATTGTCAGTAGGCTCTATTATAAAGCGTGTCTTACAGTAACTTCTAAATTAAATAGAGTTTGTTAGGCTGGGGGCATACTTCCATCGCCGCGATGCCATCGCGGCGCATAGTTCATGGCCATTCCGCCGCACGCGGTCGAATAGTCAAGACTATATAAGACTAAATAAAGTTTTTCAAAATTTGAAAAAGCCAATGGCTTTTTAGAAACTAGAAGAAAAGGGTATTCATGCAGTATAAAAATCGGTTTTCAAAAACTAGGTCTTCATACGGGGCGGAGGCCTTCGATTTTTCTGCGAAAAAATTGAAATGATTTTGTATAAATATTTATATCTCGGTACGTTTTTTGAAATTTTGAAAAGCCAATGGCTTTTTGAAAATAAAAAATGAAAATTAAATGAAAATAGTGCTTTCAAACACTTTCAGAAGCAGTTTTCAAAAAGAAGGTGTTCATAGGGGCGGTGGGAGTTCAATTTCTGGTCCATTGTTGCAGAAATACGTGCTAAAAATCGAACCCCCCGCCCCGTATGAAGACCCCTTTTTTAAAGAGGGTGATCTTATGTGGTGCGAAAGCACTTTTCCTCTAATTTTTAAAAAACTGTTGGTTTTTTTAAAAATCGAAAAACTAACCGAGTTATTGACATTTTTTGCGAAATCACTCGAATGACTCCGGTAAAGGATCCACCAACTTCTCTGGCCACGACTTCACAAAATTGATCATAACTCGGTTCATTTTTGAAGTTCAAAAATCCCGATGGCTTTTTGAAAAATAGAGAAAAATGCTTTCTAACCGTATAGAAACCATTTTTCAAAAAGGGGTCTTCGTACGGGCAGGGGGAGGTTCGATTTTTGGCACGTATTTCTGCAACACCAGAAATCAAACCCGCACAGCCGCCTATGAAGACCACCCCGTTGAAAACTAATTTTTATATGGTTTGAAAGCGCTTTTTCTCTAGTGTGTAAGAAACCATTGTCTTTTTTAACTTTTGAAAAACCTACGTGTTGTAGTCATCTTTGTGAACATCGAATTTTGTGGCTCCTATGTCGTCGGTGCCATATCAGCCATTCAACCTATTCATTTCAGAAAACCATGATTTTTTCATTGTGCTGGGTCAAGAGTTGAAATTTTTGTGGCACATTTCAATAGTGTGGGTGATCTGCTTCACGTGAAAATTAATTAGTGTTTCTCGAAAAACGAAAAATTTGAATTCGATCCACCCTAATCATATCGAGGATCGCTGCGAAGAAGCCTAGTTTTTTTTATTGTATACTAATCACATCTTAATCCTTAAGACGGCACGACCTTCTCTCTCTCTCTGATGTTCTTCCTTTAAAACGTAAAAAAGTTTTGCCGTGAGAAGTCCATATTTCAGCTGCGTCTACGTCATCGGTTCCAAGAGGGTCCCAAAAATTTTGTGTAGAGAGCAATTAAGGTCAGCTATAGCAATTAACAGTCGACACTTTAGAGTACAATTTCTAATGCAGATGTTCGAACCTCCCCCTGCCCGTACGGAGACCCCTTTTTGAAAAATGGTTTCTAGACGGTTAGAAAGCATTTTTCTCTATTTTTCAAAAAGCCATCGGAATCTTTGAACTTCAAAAAAACGAACCGAGTTATGATCAATTTTGTGAAGTCGTGGCCAGAGGAGTTGGTGGATTCTTTACCGGAGCCATTGGAGTGATTTCGCAAAAAATGTCCATAACTCGGTTAGTTTTTCGATTTTTAAAAAACCAACAGTTTTTTAAAAATTAGAGGAAAAGTGATTTCGCACCGCATAAGATACCCTCTTTAAAAAAGGGGTCTTCATACGGGGCGGGGGGTTCGATTTTTAGCACGTACTTCTGCAACAATGGACCAGAAATTGAACTCCCACCGCCCCTATGAACACCTTCTTTTTGAAAACTGCTTCTGAAAGTGTTTGAAAGCATTATTTTCATTTTATTTTCATTTTTTATTTTTAAAAAGCCATTGGCTTTTTAAAATTTCAAAAAAACGTACCGAGATATAAATATTTATACAAAATCACTTCAATTTTTTTCGCAGAAAAATCGAAGGCCTCCGCCCCGTATGAAGACCTAGCTTTTAAAAACCGATTTTTATACTGTATGAATACCCTTTTCTTCTAGTTTCTAAAAAGCCATTGGCTTTTTCAAATTTTGAAAAACTTTATTTAGTCTTATATAGTCTTTTTATAGTCATTTCTGTGAACGTCGAATTTCGTCGCTCCTACGAGGTCGGTGCCATCTACCAGGGGTCGATCTAATTTATTCGTTTCAGAAAACCATGATTTTCACACTGTGCATTTAACAAGACTTGAAAGTTTTTGTAACAAGATTTCAACTGTGTGCGTGATCTGCTTCAGGATATATCACGCACACAGTAGGTAAAAATTAACCAATTTTTCTTGAAAATAGGAAAATTTAAATACGATCAGCCCTGATCATATTGGAGATCGCTGCGAATAAGCGTAGCTCTTTACTATATAATACTCATAACTTAAAATTCTATGAAGCACAATTTTGCTCTCGTGTGTTCTTTCCTTCAGAGGATAGAAATTTTTTCCGCGAGAAGGCCATTTTTAGTGGCGATCGATGATATCGGATAACGCAATTGCTACTCGTAACCTACCATATTTCGGAGTTTCTGAAAAATTCACAGAGCTCTTAAAATTATAAGAGGTGTGGATTCTATGCGTTAAAAAGCAGGTTGGCTTTCATGTGATAAACGGTATCGAAAATTTTCGGCAAATGATACAAATCGTCTGTTCATACAGAAGATCGTTTAAAAAAAACAGGTTTTATTACCGTGTGTCGAACTGTGGCTTAAAATTTTATAGGGTACAACTTCACTTTCTGATGCTATTTCCTGCAGAAGAGAGAAAATTACATAGTTCCGTGACAAGTTCATCCTTCGGTTGCCATTCCGTCATCGATTCGAAGAGCGCTTCCAAAAATCTTGTAGGAAAGGCACTTAATTTTCCTTAGTAATTGATACTTCATGTTTTATAGAGTGCAATTCAATACGTAGATGTCGCTCGTTCAGGCTGAAAACGATGTTTTTTTGACTTCCTGGAAAAAATCTGAAAAAAGTGAAAACCTCTCATTGACTCCAGATCTGCCGGCAGAAAGTCTTTACTTTTAACAAGTACCATAATACAGTCACCATTTAAAACTTTTTTAATATTAATTTTCACAACTTCGGAGAACGAGGGGAAACTACATGCCTTCGTAGACATTCCTGGAAAAAGAACTTATTAAGAATTAAAAACATCGCCTAAAAACCTGAAAATAAGAGAGAATCCTCTGCCAAAACCGGAACGACCATCTCCCTCCAGACGAGGCCACAGTACGACCCCTCCCCCTTCGATTCCCGAACCTCAGGCTTGACCCTTGGACATCTCTAGGAGCGATGAAGAACACAGTCTATCTACATATGAACTACTTTAATCCAACGATGGAACGCACTTCTGGACGAGATACTCTTTTTCCGCTTTGTAAATGTTGAAAGTAATTGTTATCTTTTTCGAGAATTTTCTGCAAAACGTTACCTTCACATAAGGTATTGTAATTTTTCATTTTCAGATCGTCGTACCGATAGCACTTGTAACAATCGTCGCTGTACAATTCGCCTTAGAAAGAAAAGGCAGTGATATGACAAGTGTGCAGTCACTGCTAATTTTTCTTTACATTCGGAGAAAAGATCATCAAATAGTATAAGTTTCAGTTCCTGATGTGTCCCTCGATCGGGTACCAAACGGGCGTTTCTTAATCTACGACCCCGACAATATGACAAGTCAGCGAGAAATAGTGGAGAAGTATTTGAAGAATTTTCCTCAGCTAGAGGTAAACTATCGAGTTTCGGAAAGGTGGGATTTATTGTGTTGGCCGAAGAGTTCTGGCGGTTTTGACTGGTCCACTTCAATGATCATGATTTTCTTCATACTCACCGGATTCAGTGGAAATCCGGGCTTTCTTCATACCTAAACTCCTGTTCGTTTAACTTTCGCATGGCGATTTGCGAAATATGTGGGCGGGCGTTGTCGTGTAGAAGAATGAGACCTCTTCTGCTGACCAGTGCCGGCTACAGTTCACGCAATTTTCGTTATATCTCGTCGATTTCGTCACAGTAGGACCCTTTGTGGTGGTTCGGCAGTGAATCGCGCGAGCCGCCGACCATCACACTGTTACCACCGCCTTTTTCTTGTGGGATTTTGGCTTCGGGAAGGTGCCTGGAGGGGGTTCGTCGACATCAACCCACTGTCCTGATCGCCTTCAGTTATCGTATGGAACCTTCTTTTCATCACATGTGACGACTCGATCCAAAAACTGGTCTTTTTGATTCCGGAGAAGCAAAGAAGGACAGATTTGGAAGCGTGACAATCCCTGGCGTTTCACGCTCACATCGTGGGCGCCCACTTTTCGTGCTTTTTCATCTTTCCGAGGCGTCTCAAGCCATCTTTTATATAACAGCAGATTTACTGCCTCCTAGAGCTTCCGCAACCTCGCGGACTGTTTGCAATGGATTAGCTTCCACAACGGCCTTCAAATCGTCGTCCTGGATTGCTGTGTGTCTGCCGCTTCAGGGTGCATCTTCAAAAAATGCGGGTGGAAATCTCCAAAACCAAATTTCTCGAACCACTGTTGCACGGCCCTTTCTTCAACACTGTTCGGCCACCACACACTTTGATTTGCCGAGCTGTTTCGACGGCGGTTTTGTTCAGCTGCATTGAGATAAACTGTCGTTCGGAAATGCTCTTCAAAAAGTCTTCAAAAGAAGCACAAGTTATTAAACATAGGTGAAGCACAAATTATTTCGTCAGCTAGAGCGAAGAATTCCGTATTGTACGTTATATGAAAATGCGGAGTTAGTTGAAAAGTGATCCAGTAATAAACGAACGGAAAGTAGTTGCACGAAAACCGCCAGAACTTTTCATCCAACCTAATACAAGTACTGTTCGGGGCTTGTTGTACTTGCTAATCGAGTGGGGCGCCAGAGAATTATCTTAAAAACGATCTTCTTCGCGGTACCAGAGATAGTCCGCTTACTAAGCTTGCTACCAGATGCGTTGCAATTACATCCACAACAATGCAGGCCGTTCTTTTGATCCTCAGACGAAAAGGGCGCATTTTTAGCCGCAAACCGTCTTTTTTAATACCGCCCTCAAAATTTGATATTAGCATGTGGTATGTATTCTCTATGTTTTTGAGCTTTTCAGGATTTGAAGATGGTAACTCCGCTAAAGCGTAGGTAGATTAAAAGTGGACAAGAACCTTGATCAACAGTTCAAACAAAAAACTTTTTTAAAAAGTTCGTCACATAATCGAAATCTGCATATTTACACCGTACTAGTTGTGTCTTTATAAGCTACATATCTCTTTGCTCTGATCAACTAGTAAGCCTGTCCACTGAAGAAGCTGTTGTCGAGACGATTCGAAAATGGTAGTTGTTGCGCTCCAAATACGCCTGTGCGTTAATTTTTGCAGCATCCGTGGAACATCACGCATACTCGCTAGGACTGCAAAATTCACGCTTTACATAAGGGATAAGATCATACAGCTGATTTTGGCTCTTACAAGAAAAGGTTCCTAACTCAAGGTGAGCTTTTGCGATGCTATTTTGGCAGGATGCAGGGCCCTGTGATCGGAGTCCAGAACCACAGCTAGTTTTTGCTGAACGCTTTTTAAGGGCCTGAAAAGGAGGCCTGGAAGCGTGCACGCAACCATCATCAACCCCTACGACACCTCACGATGCATGCCTTGGGGGCGCAGTTGGTAGGAGGGACGCCTCATAGGAGCACGCCGAAGGGGTTTTAAGTTGGAGTTCGCGTACTGCAGGAATTTTTGCACATATTAGCTTTTTGTTATTACGCTTTCTCATGCTCACAGGAATCAATTTTAGACCATCAATGCTTACAACAGACCAAAGCTGCTATCTGCGCCTTCATGTGTGCTAGTTTTCCAACAATGCCTATCTGCACCATATCGTTTCTCTGGAAATAAAAAGTGCTGTCTTGCTCTTCCCCATTAGTTAACAGCTAACAGGTACAAATTTATGGAACTCTTAAACACAAGCGTGTGTCACACCAACAGCATCTAAAAGAAGCCAGTGAGGAACAATCTTCTCCCTGACAAGGAGTGACCAATTCTTCGTTGAGCGCGCAATCCGTGGGTGTGGAGAAGGGTCCTGGGTGAACATCAATCTAACCAACTGCCACCCACGCGTATGACAAACATAGAAAGGTCCCATTTTCATCATACTACCTCTAACTTGAACCTCCTCTTCTTCCTAACAGTCGATATCTCAATATATGGCGTCCAGGAGGAGTCCTTTCATGCCATCCGCAACCGCAATCTCTCTCCTCGTCGGAGATGTGAAATCCAGTGTGAAGATGGAAAGTAGTCGGCCGACAACACCTTCAGGTGAGAACGATATTTTAGCACACTTATGCACCGATATGGCCCGGGTGGCGATGTCCGTTCCTCCACGTGGTGCCACTGGAAACTGCCTGCTCTGCTGGCTAAGCCAAACACGGACATTCGACTGCAGGCGACAGGCACTTGTGACAGGCCGGCCTACGAACACCCATGTCACATCACATGGTGCATGTCAGTTCACGTATATCGAGATAGTGCTACGGCGTCCGCGGGAGCCGACGCGCACTCGCAAAGCCCGGCGAGTGTGGAAAGTATGCGAGGGTCCCTGATGCGAGGACGGCATCGGTGGGCCACTGAGCTAGTCCGAAAGTCCCGTAACGTAGACCCGCGTGGCAACGCTGAAGTGGGTTGACGGGCCGCTCGTGCGAGTTGGTTGACTTCACTTCTTCTCTGCGTATGCTCCACAGACTGGCTGCTCCGATCAAGCCAAGAATGAGTTTTGGAACCTGCTTAATGAGAAGACAGCAGAGTTGCCGTCGAAAGATGTCAACATAGTCGCTGGTGACCTTAATGGGCACGTAGGTGCTGTGAAAGACGGGTACAGCTGTCATGGTGGTTTCGGATACGGGTCTCGTAACACCGATGGTGAGCGTATTCTTGAGTATGCGGAATCGCATGGCCTCACCGTTGTGAACACCGTCTTCCGAAAGCGCGACTCCCACCTCATCTCATATTATAGTGGGAGCTCCAAATCTCAGATAGACTTTGTGCTTGTGAAGGATCGTGACCGGAGTCTTGTCTCAGACGCGAAAGTCGTGCCGTATGAGACGGTCGCCCCACAGCACCGACCGCTGATCTGCACTTTGAAGATCGCCCCTCCGAGGCTGAAGCAGGTCGAGCGATGCGGTGCAGCAAGAATAAAGTGGTGGCGAATGAGAGAGAAGGAAGCAGCTGTGGTTTCTCGCGTGCGGTTACCGACAGTCACGACTGTCGACGAAACTTGGAAGAAGGCGACCGACGCGATTCGTCAAGCTGCACAGTCGGAACTCGGCATTACGAAGCCTGGGCGACGGAAGGTCGACAAGCAGGCATGGCTGTGGACAGATGACGTGAAAGCAAAAGTGCGAGAGAAGAAGGTGTTTATCACGTGTTTCTCGGCGAAAAGACAGCCGATAACTGGCGGAAGTACCAAGAAGCGAGGAAAGCTGACGTCGAGTCACGCGATGGTGAGCGGTATCTGTACCGACTTGCAAAGTTTCGCCAACGGCAGACCGAGGATATTGAGAAGATCTTTGGCATCAATGATGAGAACGGCCATCTTCTTACAGACCGCAAGAAGGCATTGAAGCGATGGCGCGACTACTTTGAGGAAATCTCCTCGGTGGAGTTTCCTCATCCAGCCATCCCTTCAACGGCTCCAACCCGCGGCCCCGTTCAGAAGATCACCGTGGAGGAGATTGAAGCGGCTTTGAAGAAGATGAGGCCAGGAAAGGCAACTGGGCCCAACGACGTGGCGACTGATTTATGAAAATCCAAGTGCTGGTACCCTGCCGAGTGGTTGGCGAAGTTCTTTAATCAGGTTGTGGCGGAGAAGAAGGTGCCTGAGTGCTAGCGCCAAAGTGCGACGATTCCGATTTGGAACAAGAAGGGTAGTCCTGTTGACTGCTCCAATTACCGTCCGATTCGCTTGCTTTCGCACAGCATGAAGATCTTTGAGCGAATTGTCGATGGACGAATTCGGAACATCGTCCAGTTTTCCAGCAATCAGTGCGGCTTCGTGGCTGGCTGTGGCACCGTTGATGCAATTCACGCCGCCCGCCTCCTGATAGAGAAGCATCGAGAGAAACAGAGGCCAGTGCATATCGCCTTTCTCGACTTGGAGAAGGCCTTCGACCGCGTACCGCGTGAGGTTATATGGTACGCCTTGCGACAACACAACGTACCTGAGGAACTTATAGAGTGGGTGCGGATGCTCTACTCTTGCTCAAAGAGTCGAGTTCAAGCTGCAGCTGGAACCTCGATGGAGTTTCCCATCTCTGTCGGGGTACACCAGGGGTCTGCGCTTTCCCCACTCCTCTTTGTTGTCGTCATGGATGCCATCACACGAGATCTTCAGAAGCCCGTCCCCTGGACGTTGCTTTATGCCGATGACGTGATGCTCGCTAGCGAAGATAAAGGTGAACTCGAGCGAGAGGTGCAAGCTTGGTGTGATCGCTTGGAGGTGTTTGGACTCAAACTGAACGTGAAGAAGACCGAATATCTAACGACAGACGTTACTGAGTCCAGCTCCATCAAGATTAGTGACATACCTGGGATGAGTAGTCGCGTCTGACGGCAAACTGATGGTTGAAGTGAATTCACGCGTGAGTCAGCTTGGTTCAAGTGGCGCTCGTTGACTGGCGTGCTCTGCGACAAGAAGATACCAGAGCGCATTAAGTCGAAGATCTACAGGGCAGTCGTCCGGCCGGTAGCAATGTACGGCGCTGAGTGTTGGCCAGCGACCAAGGAAGTTGAAACGCGCCTCAGCGTCATGGAGATGAAGATGCTGCGCTGGACGGCTGGAGTCACGCGCCTGGACCGCATCCGAAACGATGCTATTCGGCAGAAGTTCGGTGTCGCGCCGATAGCGGACAAGATGCGCGAAGCTCGCTTGCGATGGTACAGCCACGTTCTGCGTGGAAAGGAAGGCAGCGTCCGCAAGATAGGCCTTAACTTCGAGGTAATAGGAAAGCGGCCTAGAGGGCGCCCGAAGCAGCGCTGGGCTGATACGTTACATATGGACTTGAAAGTAGCTGGTGTCCACCCTGATCTAGCGCTGGATCGGGGAAGGTGGCGTCCTGACACCAGGATAGCGGACCCCGCCACGGAGCGCGACAAACGCTGAAGAAGAAGAAGAAGAATGCACCGATATGGCCCGGGTCCATAATATCCAACCATAAGGTACGCGATTTGTGTGTCATTATTTGTGATATGGTATGATATGGTGGTGGTGAAGATAGGCATTATTGAAAAACTAGCACAAATGAAGGCGCAAATAGACAGCCTATGGTTTGTTGTAAGCATTGATGGTCTGAAATTGACTCCTATGAGCATGAGAAAGCGCAATAACAACAAACTAATATGTGCAAAAATGTTGGCCGTCCGCGGCATCGAACTTGACCTCCCCCCAAATGTGCTCCTATGAGGCGTCCCTCCTACCAACTGCGCCGCCGAAGCATGCATCTTGAGGTGTCGCAGGGGTTGATGATGGTTGCGCGCACGCTTCCAGGCCTCCTTCTCACCAGGGAAGTACCTGAGGTGTAGGTCTGAACCAGCGATGTGATGCATATGTGCAGAAGCTCCTCCCTCTCAGAAGTAACAATATGCAGGTATCTCGACCTGAGTACAACTTTGAGCAGAGTTACGGCCCGTGGAAGCAGCACCATTGAAAAGGTGTGGTGAAGCAAGCAAGAAGGCTGGTATCTTATCACTCTCGAGTTCATTGTTCTCTTGAGTCCATGTGTCGACTGGGCGACCGAGTGGATAGCGTGACAGACTTACGAGCGAAATGCCAGGGGTTTGGATCCTGCGTTGGGCATGTCTTTTGCATTTTCAAAAACTTCGTGTTCATGCGAGGGGTGTATGCACTAACAGCAGAGCAGGTAAAGAACAGGTTGACCCTGTTGTTAACCCTTATGAAGGATGAAGGTTGGTGTCACCATAGCCCAGTTTGGGATGCGCCGTGTATTCTACTCCTACGGGACACCGTTAAAGCAGTTTCGATGGGAATATAGTCTTTTACAGTGGCCTGCGGTGGCCAACCGATGGACATGTAAGAGTTTATCCTTCCGAAAAAGTCTGGTGCGAAACCTCCGATCCAGCCGGGATGGAAGACTTGTAGTTAGTCTTGGAGAGACCAGAAGCAAAAACCATGAATTCTGGGGCCGGATTCATCAAAGTTACAGCAGTAACTTTGATGAATCCGGCCCCTGGGTATTCTACATGTAAAACTGCTACGGAGAGCAACCTTGTTTGTTGACTAGTGTTTCATGTTTACATAGGTGTAACAGAGTGAAAGCGGCTTCCGGGGGCACCCCGAATTCAGGTTCCTGGTTCGGGTCCTACCAAACTAGAAAGGTCACGATGTTGGTTACACCAATCTTCAGTCAAGAGAAGTGAGTGCTGGCCGACTTCCTGCATTCGAGAGCGCTAGACTTTAGAGGGGTGAATCTCACGTGACGATCTCCATGAAGAAGAATGACCAAAGGATGGGCTACCAAGAGTGTCGTGGAAGACGAAGGACGTTCGCCTCCATGCCCTCCCATTCGAATTCACTGCTCTTCTTGCGCTAACGTACTATACAAAAGCAGGATGATCAAGTGATCATCGTCGCACAGCGAGCAATCAAAGGGATGATGCTTGGAGTTACATGATTCAAGGAAATGAGAGAAGGCCTCCGGAGTTCCGAGCTTTGTCGACATTTGCGGACTAGAGACGCTGTTGAATGAGCTAGTCGTCGAAAATTACGTTGGCCGGCTACGAAATGCGTTTCAAAGACACCCGCTGGTCGAGGGTCATCACAGACTGGATTCTGGGGGGGGGGGGGATGGGAGGGATTTTTCAGAGAAACACCAGTAAGCTCGGACTTCTGCGTAAAAGCCCGAAACGAACGGTCGTGTTCCTAAAGCGAGATTGATCCATTGAGCACCCAGGCACACGACCGGAACAAATTGGGGCGTTGCTGCTTGAGCAACTCGATGATCAACGGACGACAGGCGGTATAGTCCAAGATTGAATGACACATAAAGCTGTTCTTTACCTGCTCTGCTGTTAGTGCATACACCCCTCGCATGAACACGAAGTTTGTGAAAATGCAGAAGACATGCCCAACGCAAGATCTAAATCCCTAGCATTTCGCTCGTAAGTCTGCCACGCTATCCACTCGACCGCCCGTCGACACACGGAGTCAAGAGAACAATGAGCTCGAGAGTGATAAGATACCAGCCTTCTTGCTTGATTCACCACTCCTTTTCAATGGTTCAGCTTCCACTGGCCGTAACTCTGCTCAAAGTTGTACTCGGGTCGAGATGCCTGCATATTGTTACTTCTGAGAGGGAGGCGCTTCCGCCCATGTGCATCGCATCGCTGGATCAGACCTACACTTCAGGTAGTTCTCTGGTCAGGTCTTTAAAAAGGCGTTCAGCAAAAACTGACTATAGTTCTCGACTCCGCTCACAGGGCCCTACATCCCGTCAAAATAGCATCGCAAAACCTTGAGTTGGGAAAGACACTCTGCAGAGCAAAAAGCTTTTGTGCTTGGGTGCCTTTCTCGCCCAAAGACGAAAACGTTGTACGCCACTTAATAACCGGTCTCTCTGAAGTGAGCAGTCTATACTCTGCGCTTAAATCCGGAGCGCCGTGGATTGTGGATGTTAAAAAAACAAAGCAAACGCTAAGAAATAAATTTAGCAGCTCTATCATTCATCATCGGAGCTGTGGATTAATTGAAGGCAAATCTGGCGCTAGTCAAAGCCTATATCAAGGACCCTACTTATACAGGATTCCATGTAGGTAATTTGGATGCGTATTGTTACCATATTATGAGTTCCGGTGGTCAGCCGATGGACAATACTCTTTGTCAAACGTACATAAAAAGGAGTACGGATGAGTTTTCGTAGGTTCTGTTACCTTGTTCCAACGCTGCGAGAATCGCGCGTGGTGTTGCGGCGAGCTAGTGGAAGGAAATCCCCGGGATTCTGCGCTTGCCGCTTGCGCGACGTTAAAAGGGCAATGTCGTGATATAGTCTTGAACCAATGTCTGCCTCCCGGATTCCGGTCTTATTGTTCTTCGGGGAGTTGGATATCAAGCGACAGGAATGGAGCCACGCGTGGCGAACGCCGCAGACCCCGCCGGATGATGAAGTGATGCAGATTCATAATAACATCGATCACTTTCGACTTTATTTGTCGATTTTCGATTTTGCATCGAATAGAGAGAATTAAAATAAGGGAAAGATTACTAGGTACTGAGCCTGTACTGATTGTTTAGAAGTAAACACAGACGACGCAGAGGAGAAATTCAGGAATTGACACTCTCTTCCTCAAATTATGTTTAGGTGGTGTACTTCAACACTGGCGTGACAACATGGCCGGACGACTATCCGTGGGCTGTGGCTGGAGTTCTTTTACGTGCGGCAGACGAAGAGAGTAATGTGAGTTAAACAAAAACAAAACAGCGGATGGCGGTCACACTCTAAAGCGGTTGATTGGTTGATCCCATAATCATGGAAATCAGCATGCAGTACAGAGCATAGGCGTAAGTCAGTCATAAAATTTGAAGCAACTGAACGTGTTTAACATAGGCTCTCCAAAAATTTCTCGCATCTGTGTTTTAATTCTTTAATAGACACTGACCTTCCAGTGTTTAAAAGTATTATAAACACTGCATGACTGTTGAACACACCTTAAAGAATTTTGGACCAACAATGTCATAGAAGGTTTTTCCCCACCCTCCGCCACCCATGTATTTCTGTATCAAGAAGAATGGTCTCACCATCAGTATGCAATGGAGCTGCCGAAAGATTTCGTGTATAGCACAAGGGCCTTAGCAGTTTGCCTACGATAAGCGATTCCTTAACAATGAGAATAATAGAAGTGAAATCAAGAGCATTTCAACCAGAATTCTGCCATGGTGGTAAGAAAGTCTTGGGGTGTTTGACATTTTTTCTTCTTTATTTCTCTTGTCAGTTTACAATGGAATTCACTCAACAATATAATCACCATCGCTAGTCACTACAGCCATATAATAGGCAGGTCAGCGATCTCCTCGCAGAAATGGGGGTATTGGAAGCAGGGATGGGCGAAGTTTTGGAAGTTTTCCCAGAAAACCGAAAACAGATAATCGCCTTGGTCAGAAAAAGGAAATCAGAAAACAGAAAAGCTAAAAACGCCAGAAAACAGAAAATTTCGAAATAAAATTTTCTTTAAAATCATCATACGAACTAATTATTCCATCCAAACATCTACTTTTCCAGTAGGAAATGCTTTTGAATGACTAGAGATGTAGTCGTGGACCAGTGTTTCGACTTGCAAGCGTTTATAAAAACTTGAAGTACACACCAAATTCAATGCAATCAGTAAATTGTAAATCCTGACTCAAAGATCCTAGGGATCTCGACATTTGAAGTATGCAAGACTACTCGTCAGCTCCGTTTTCACAGCTAACGCTCTAACGATTACATTAACAATCTCAATACTACGAGCGTTTCTGTGAAAAATAAAATATAGTGGTTTAAGGGTCACTGGTGGAGTCCAAAATGTAGGTGTAATCACGAAACAGACAGTTCGATAGATTAATGATCCACTAGTAATAAACAGGCTTTTTAGGGTATCGAACACAAAGAAGCCTCATTGACCATGTTTCAAATCCATTGCCTGTGTATACTATAGACACTCTGGCAACATATCTAAAGTTGTGCAGAGACTCTTTGAGTATTACTGGCTGCGCCAGAACCTATACACCTAGTTCGTCTCGCTCTCCGACAATACCCTTCCCTGTAATTGGATTAGTTCTGTAACTGAAAGTTTTCAGCTCAACTCGCCAATTCTATGTACAACGCCTAGTTACTCCTCAGAAACTAAAGATGTTTTGTTGTTGCTTGATATTTACCATAACAACACGAGATTCTGACCGAAGGGCTATCAGCACAACTGTTTGTGAGCTGTGCAGGAGGAAACGAGCGGATTGGGGAGCTTTCAAGAGCGTTGAAGAAGTCGTGAAGAAGACGAGGAACGTCCGACTCCGTGCCCACCTATTCGACTCTACCTTTCTCCCTGCCCTAACATACGCCTAGAGACCTGGGCTATACGAAAGCAGGATGAACACGCGATCAGCCTCGCGCAGACGATGCTCGGAGTGATACGATTCACGCAAGTGAGAGAAGGCCTCCGGAGTTCCAGGCTTCGCCGACGTTCGAAGATCAGAGACACTGTCGCATGGGCCAAGTTCGTCGAAAAGTAGGTGGGTCGGCCACGTAATGCGATACGCAGACATCCGCTGGACGAGAGCCATCACCGACTGGATTCCGCGGGATATCAAGAGAACACCAGGACGCCCACCAACGCGTTGGTCGGACTTCTTCGTGAAAGCCCTGAACGACCGCTATGACGCTCTTCGTGTCCCTCGAGCGAGGAGGATCCATTGGAGCACTCTGGCACGCGACAGGGACGGATGGAGACGCTGCTGGCGCCCGCTCGAGCAAGTCGATGATCAACGGGACGACAGGTGATACAGGTGACAGGTTACCAAGTACAGTTTATCCACCTCGCGTGATTGGTTGCCTTGCTGAGTATTTCTTCCTCGCCATTCTCATATACACTTACGGGAGACGGGTCGAGGCACTGCAGATAGGAGCACTTGCGCGCACTCCCTTAACTCTAGAAGTCGGAAAAAATTTGTCCCAGATTCATCTATGGGGTTATCTGGAATGCAGATCACCAATCTGGCAATCATTTTCGTTGAAACGATGAAGGGCAGAAGGTTACGATGGGTGTGTGTAAGTAAAGGGGTGTGCAGAAAATAACCGGCACTGCTGCCTTTCACGCCTCCAAAGGTGGAGGAGAGGTCAAAAGGAAAATTTTCGCTCAAACATCGCCCATGGGGGTTATTTGGGGTTCTAATGACGGATATGATATCTATTTTTAAAATCTCGGGCGACTACGGTAGGTTACAGTAGATAGGGTTAAAAAAATACGTCCCACGCGGCATACTGTCTTTCTGGCGCCTAGTGCCTCATGGCGCTAATGACGTATTGCGTTGCGTTTCGCGCTCCGGAGCTCAAAAACAGACGTTACCAGACAAACACTACCTTAGTTGCCTTCTGAAAGAGGCACAAACACATTCAACTTTCCACAACTAAGCCTGCTCATCAACAACAGGCGGGTGCACGGGTAAAACCACCGACTCAAACGCTAGCTCAACAGTAATGCCACAGGAATGGAGTGGTGCATTGAACATACACCGTGTAACAATCGGCAAATAAGTTTAGCATAGATCGGTTTAGCATAGCATCAAATAAGTATAAGTGAGACGCAATTTGAGAGACTTGTGGCTAGGCTTCTTCTTCTTCAGCGTTCGTCCCTCTTCGTCGCGCAGTCCGCTCTTCTGGTGTCAAGAAGCCACCTTTCCCGACCCTGTGCTTGATCAGGGTGGACGCCAGTTACTTTCATGTCGGTGTGTAACGTATCGGACCAACGCTGCTTTGGGTGTCCTCTAAGCCGCTTTCCTGACACCACCAACTCAAGGCCTATCTTGCGGACGCTGTCTTCATTCTCTTCATTCCCACGCAAAATGTGGCCGTATCATCGTAAGCTAGCTTCACGCAGCTTGTTCGCTATCGTCGCTACACCGA
Source organism: Heligmosomoides polygyrus bakeri (assembly GCA_947359475.1). NCBI lineage: Eukaryota > Metazoa > Nematoda > Chromadorea > Rhabditida > Heligmosomidae > Heligmosomoides > Heligmosomoides polygyrus. Next base: position 33,953,734 of record OX375867.1, read on the forward strand.
ACTTCTGCCGAATGACATCATTTCGGATGCGGTCCATGCGCGTGACTCCAGCCGTCCAGCGCAGCATCTTCGTCTCCATGACGCTGAGGCGCGTTTCAACTTCCTTAGTCGCAGGCCAACACTCATCGTCAGCGCCGTACATCGCTACTGGCTGCACGACTGCTCTGTAGATCTCCGGCTTGATCTTGTGTGTTTCTACCGCAGAACACGCCAGGCAGCGAACGCCACTTGGACTAAGCTACTCTCACGCGTGAGTTCACCTCAACCATCAGACCGCCGTCAGCCGCTATTGCTGATCCCACTTAAACTGATCCCGGTACTTAAACACCGAAGTGCGCGCAAGTTCAGTACCGTTAATCTTAATGGAGCCGGACTCGTTCACGTCAGTTGTTAGGTGCTCGGTCTTCCTGACGTTCAGTTTGAGTCCGAGCCTCGCCAGACTGTCGCACCAAGCTTGCAGCTCTAGCTCGAGTTCATCTTTATCACCGCAAGCGAGCATCACGTCATCAGCATGAAGCAGCGTCCATGGAACAGGCTACTGAAGATCTCGCGTAATGGCATCCATGACGACAACAAAGAGAGAGGAGAAAGCGCAGAACCCTGGTGTACCCCAACAGAGATGGGAAACTCCATTGAGGTTCCAGCTGCAGCTTGCGCTCTACTCCTCGGGCAAGAGTAGAGCATCCCCACCAACTCTATAAGTTCTTCAGGTACGTTGGGTTGTCGCAAGGCGTACCATATAAACACGTGGTACGCGGTCGAAGGCGTTCCAAGTCGAGAAAGGCTAAATATATGCACCGGCTCCTGTTTCTCGCGATGCTTCTCCACCAGGAGGCTGGCGGCTTGTATAGCAAAAAAAACAACGGTCCCACAAGCAGACACTAAAGCCGCACTGGTTGTTGGAGAACTTGACGATTTCACGAATTCGTCTATCGAGAATTCGTAGAGGATCTTCATGCTGTGCGAAGGCAAGCGAATCGGACGGTAATTGAAGCAGTCTGCAGGACTGCCCTTCTTCTTCCAAATCGGAATAGTCGTACTGTTGTGCCGGCACTTTCTACTCCTTCACTACCTGGTTTAGGAACTCAGCCAAACCACTCAGCAGGATACCAGAGCTTCCACATCCGAACATCGACTGAAAGGTCATACGGCCCTTTCGCCTTACCGCGTTACGTCTTCTTCCGAGCCGCTTCTGTTTCTTCCACGGTGATCTTGTGAAAGGGACACGTGAACAGAAGCCATTAGCAACTCGGGAAAAATACCGATCAGCATAGTGCGACTCGAGCTTTCGGTAGACATCGGTAGACATCGGTAGACATCACCATAATGAGTGGCTTTCGCAACAGCCACGGCTTTCTTTGCAGCCTACTTCGCCTTCTGATACTCCTGTCAACTGTTCTCTCTCCAAGAAACACATGATAAAGCGATTTCTTCTCTCGAACCTTCGCTTTCACATCTTCCGTCCACAGCCATGTCTGCTTGTCGACTTTGTGTCGTCCAGGCTTCGTAGTGCCCAGTTCAGCTCTACAGCTTGGCGTATCGCGTCGGTTGCGTCGACAGTCGTGACTGTCGGTAACCGTACGCGAGAAATCACAGCTGCTTCGTTCTCTTTCATTCGCCGATACTTGATTCTAGCAGCACCGCATCGCTCGACCTGATTCAGCCTAGGAGGGGTGATCTTAAAGGTGCAGACCAGCGGCCGATGTTGTGGTGCGACCATCTCATACGGCACAACTTTCGCGTCTATGACAATACTTCGGTCGCGATCCTTCACAAGATCACATATTGAGATCACATACGGCTTCCTCAAGCCCCGGTCTTGCAAGGTTCTCGTCGTCCGTCGCGTTCGTCGCGATACTGCGCCTCTGAGGAAGACAGTTCGGCATCTTTGCAGCAATATTCTGTCTTCTTCCTGGAGGAGGCAAACCGCGTTATTGTGACGAGAACTCCGGCAGTGAGAGCACTCCGTTTGGCGGCAGTTCGTGTCGCGGAATCCAAGGCAACGCAGGCAAATTCCTTGACGAGTCAGCAGACTGCGGCGAGCCTCCACCATTCGGGCGTAGGGGCAGTTATCTGGGTGATGACGTCCATTCTCTCCGCAGAATGCGCATCGAACAACGGCTCCGTGGACAAGAACAACTTGATCGGCATTCCCCAGATAGCGTTCATTGCATTGCTCAATTCGTTGAGTTTTCTCCGCAGGCGGGTTAGTTCATCCTCACGATCGTGTGATTCCCTTCGAGGTCGCTTGCGCTACTCGGCTGACGACGGGTAGCTGGATGATCTCACAGCTCGGAATTCGTTCGCGGTAGCTTCCAAACTGCGCCTGACGCTTTCTTTGAGCTTATTCCTGGTAGCTTCCAAACCATTCATGACGGTTTCTTGGAGCTCATTCGTGGCAGCCTCTCAATGGCGTACGGCTTCGTGAACGTTGTCGTCCTGGGAATGACGATGTTCTAGTTGTTATTCGATCTTGCAGAGGCGCCCATTTATTTGATCGATGGTTCGGATAATCGTCTCTGGCGCGTGTGATTAGACTCCCTCATCACAGAAGCGGGTTAGAAGACTATAAAACTCGTAAGCGCGATATTTCCAATGGTTGATTTCGGAAGTGTAGACGGCGCTCCTCATGGTTCTCGAGATAGGTCTTTCGTCACTTCGTTGCTTCCTTACAAATCGGTGGTTATCGCTAGTTGAAGCCCAATTTGCCTCGATGAGCGAGTCGTAGATCTCCCACAGAGTCCTTGTTTCAGCTCGAATGTGTTTGAGCCTTTCGTTGAAGAGTAGGATATCCTTGAGCCAGTCGCATCCTCGCTTGTAATTCTGCAGCGGTCGATCCTGGGCTCCATTTATCATGTCCAATCGTAATTGCTTATACTCTTCTTCCATAGAAGGACCTCGATCGAGAAGACGTCAAGGCTGGTTATGATGGTATTCGGGCAGTCCTTGAACATCTTCGCAAATGTTCTTTCTCATTCTCACCGCAAGCTCTTCCAGGAAACGACGGGCACCTTCCGGGATCTCTAAATAGACGAGATTTCCTTGAACAGTATCGGACAGGTTGAATGCGACGTCGTTACGTTGGCATGCAGACGAGCCAACATTAATAGACGCAAAGTCCAACGCCGTTCTGTCTTCAGAATTCTGATGTTCTACCTGTCTTCTCAGTACTTAGATGTAGTGGTTTTTTCTGATCGTGATGGCGGAGGACCTTCTCCCTCGCTGTGATCCTCTAGTTCCAATGGAATCAGTAGTTTGATCGGTCTTTTGATGGTACGATTTTAGAATGAAAGTAGCTCGACTTCTCTTGAAGAATTGGCCGTAGTAATCCTGCCCACGCTCCAGGCGTTTCTAGGTAAGTTGGAGTCCATGACAAGAACTACTTGACAGATCCTTGGAATTGTCGCTGTTGATCGTCCTTGCTTCAGTCCTTTCTGATGATGTGCTCGCAGCTCCATCAGGTAGCTTGTTTGCCAGATCTTTCAGAAATTCTGCGTTAACTGGTGAGAGCTATTGAGCGCTTCTTTCGCTTGAGTTCTCGTTCGAAGTTGAACGAGATCTTCTGGGGGGGGGGGGGGGCGATAGTCGGCGTCCTGCTCCTGCTCCCTTACTTGCAAGTCCAATGGGTATGCCAAACGAATATTCTTCTAAATGAAGTCGATTGGTTTTATCGTTGGTCTGTCTTCTAAATCTGTTACCATGTAGGTTAGTGGTCTGGTGTTGAGACATGCTTCGACCTCAATTAGGAAAGTCCTCATCGTTTCGAAGTCCAGTCCCTTGCTTCTTATAGCCTTGTACACCGCATTTTTTATTGACTGGACAAGTCGCTCGTAAAATCCTCCTTTCCGGGGCGCGTATGGTGTGATGAGTTTCCACTCGATGCCCTGTGTCGAGAGGAACTGTTGCGCTTCTTGATTTTCCATCCATGATTGCAGCGCTTGTGCGAGAATATCCTAACTGAGCTTGAATGAAGAGGCGTTGTCACAGGTGATACTTGCTGGAGATCCTCGTATCGCGATGAATCGTCTGACCAGGGAACTACCTGAGGTGTAGGTCTGAACCAGCGATGTGATGCATATGGGCAGAAGCTCCTCCCTCTCAGAAGTAACAATATGCAAGTATCTCGACCCGAGTACAACTTTGAGCAGAGTTACGGCCCGTGGAAGCTGCACCATTGAAAAGGAGTGGTGAAGCAAGCAAGAAGGCTGGTATCTTATCACTCTCGAGTTCATTGTTCTCTTGAGTCCGTGTGTCGACGGGGCGACCGAGTGGATAGCGTGACCGACTTACGAGCGAAATGCCAGGGGTTTGGATCCTGCGTTGGGCATGTCTTTTGCATTTTCATAAACTTCGTGTTCATGCGAGGGGTGTATGCACTAACAGCAGAGCAGGTAAAGAACAGGTTGACCCTGTTGTTAACCCTTATGAAGGATAAAGGTTGGTGTCACCATAGCCCAGTTTGGGATGCGCAGTGTATTCTACTCCTACGGGACACCGTTAAAGCAGTTTCGATGCGAATATAGTCTTTTACAGTGGCTTGCGGTGGCCAACCGATGGACATGTAAGAGTTTATCTATCCGAAAAAGTCTGGTGCAAAACCGCCGATCCAGCCGGGATGGAAGACTTGTAGTTAGTCTTGGAGAGACCAGAAGCAAAAACCATGAACTCTGGGTATTCTACATGTGAAACTGCTGCGGAGAACAACCTTATTTGTTGACTAGTGTTTCATGTTTACATAGGTGTAACAGAGTGAAAGCGGCTTCCGAGGGGCACCCCGAATTCAGGTTCCTGGTTCGGGTTCTACCAAACCAGAAAGGTCACGATGTTGGTTACACCAATCTTCAGTCAAGAGAATTGAGTGCTGGCCGACTTCCTGCATGCGAGAGCGTTAGAGTTCAGGTGAATCTCACGTGACGATCTCCATGAAGAAGAATGACCAAAGGATGGGCTACCAAGAGTGTAGAGGAAGAAGGACGTTCGCCTCCATGCCCCCCATTCGAATTCACAGCTCTTCTTGCGCTAACGCACCATACAAAAGCAGGATGATCAAGTGATCATCGTCGCGCAGCGAGCAATCAAAGGGATGATGCTTGGAGTTAATAATTCAAGGAAATGAGAGGTCTCCGGAGTTCTGAGCTTTGTCGACATTTGAGGACTAGAGACGCTGTTGAATGAGCTAGTCGTCGAAAATTACGTCGGCCGGCTACGAAATGCGTTTTGAGACACCCGCTGGTCGAGGGTCATCACAGACTGGATTCTGGGAGGGGGGATGGGAGGGATTTTTCAGAGAAACACCAGTACGCTCGGACTTCTGCGTAAAAGCCCGAAACGAACGGTCGTGTTCCTAAAGCGAGATTGATCCATTGAGCACCCAGGCACACGACCGGAACAAATTGGGACGTTGCTGGCGCCCGCTGGAGCAACTCGATGATCAACGGACGACAGGCGGTATAGTCCAAGATTGAATGACACATAAAGCTGTTCTTTACCTGCTCTGCTGTTAGTGCATACACCCCTCGCATGAACACGAAGTTTGTGAAAATGCAAAAGACATGCCCAACGCAAGATACAAACCCCTAGCATTTCGCTCGTAAGTCTGCCACGCTATCCACTCGGCCTCCCCGTCGACACACGGAGGCAAGAGAACAATGAACTCGAGAGTGATAAGATACCAGCCTTCTTGCTTGATTCACCACTCCTTTTCAATGGTGCAGCTTCCACGGGCCGTAACTCTGCTCAAAGTTGTACTCGGGTCGAGATACTTGCATATTGTTACTTCTGAGAGGGAGGAGCTTCTGCCCATATGCATCACATCGCTGGTTCAGACCTACACCTCAGGTAGTTCCCTGGTGAGTGCATTGAGGAATGACGAAGTGCTTGCATCGGGTAGCAACTGCAGGTGGATAAGTCCCGTGGTAGCACCGGTGAATATGGCACCGTACGTCTTTGCTGTTGTCTTCGGCACGTCTCGGTTTCCTGTAAGATGTGGTGGTCCAAACAAATCCAGGCCAATATGATTGAATAGCCTGGTCTGAACCACTCTTCTGGACGGTAGATCTTTAGCCTCAGGGCAGCGAAATAGCAGGTTGTTGAACTTTTGGCACAGAAAGCATCTTCGGATTGCCATTTTCACTTGTTTCCTCATTCGTGGGATCCAGAACTGCTGTCGAACATTGTCCATGGTGTGGGGGACTGAGCAGTGGTACTGACCGTGCGCTCTTCGAACGACCAGTTTGGCAAAATCTGTGTCCAGTGCGCGTATAACTGGATGTTGTGCTTCCTTCAAAAGCAAGCCTTTTTCTAGTCGTCCGTAGCATCTGTAGATTCCATCGCAGTCATTTTTGATGTTCAGCTTGTTGTTCGACGACGTCAAGGTTGCTATTTGGAATTGCGTCTGATGAAGCTTCCAGATGCATTTCCTCGCTTGTTGCAGATTACTAGCCTTTAGTGGCTCTGATCCTTCCTGGTTTGTGATTTCCGGCATGGTGCTCTGAAGGGATTGCCTGCGCTGAAGTAGCAGTCCTTTCGACGTGTTCGCGATGAATCTGAGTACGTATGCTGCTGTTGCCTCTAGCTTGTCTAGCTTTGAGAATCGTGCGACCTCGAATACAGATTCTGAAGACTCGCTCTGCTGTACTGCAAGGACGTGCTGATTGACGGCTTCGTTCTCGCCTTGTCATGGCTGAAAAGCTCTGTTTGCTGGCGGCCACAATTCAATCAGTTGGCGAAGCTGTGCCGGTCCTTTCCACCATATGCTTTGCTGGAATTCTTCTGCTGTTGTTCCTCTTGTTCCGATATCTGTTGGATTGTCTTCAGTACTGATATATCCGAATTCCATCTCAATTGCTTTTTCGCGCAGGTCGTTGGCGATGGCCTTGATTTCTCGAAGCCGGTTATGTACAATACGTCCTACTTCCTTTTCTAGTGCTGCTTTCTTCAGCCAGTGTAAAGCAATCTGCGAGTCACTGACGATCCGTATTGAGTAATGGAGTTCTTGAGCTCGATTTTGAGAGCAGCCATCGTGAGAGGGTTCATCTCCATTTTCGGCATGGTTATTCTTTTATCTTTGACAATCTCGACTCTGCCATGAGTAGATGGACGTCTTGTGTGGCAGAGATACACGACAGCGCACATAGCAGTGGTGCTCGCGTCAGCGAATAATGCGAGAGTGTGACTACCCGTTTTGTCGGCCACGTCTTGGGGGTTCCTTGAGAGTCCGTTGGTTTCCATCAGAAGGCGTTCCATTTACGGATGTCGTGGGGCGTCAGAGTGGTATCCCAACCGTAGTCTTTATTCCATAGGTATTGGAAGAACTGCTTTGTTCTGAGCATGAGAGGAGTGAGCTATCCCATGGGATCGTAGACGGCAGCTAACGCACTGAGAATGGCTCGCTTCGCAGTTCTTGTCGCTTTCAAGGAAGAGTTGTCGATGGAAAGCGTATCGTCCTTGGAATTCCATCGGACTCCTAGTATGTTCGGAGTTTCGCCGATCGACCGGTCTTCAGGCGAAATTCGTGCGATCAAGTCCGAGTCGTTGGACATGAATTCTCGCAGGTTCATGTTGAGTTCGCGGATGATTTTATTCTTGGCCTTGCATTTTTCTAAGGCTTCGGTTGTCGATTTTGCGTTGACGAATATGTTGTCGACGTAGAGATTGGCGTGCATTTCTTCTACCAAGGCGGGATTTTCAGTATTTGTATTCAGATGGAATCTGATTGTTGCCGATAACTGGAATGGCGATGCGTTGATACCGAATGTTACTCTGGTGAAACGGTACACCACTATGTTTTCTGTGGGAGGCTTGGTGATATCTTTCACTCACAGGCATCTTGTTGCGATCCGGTCTTCTTCGAGAAGTCGTACTTGTAGGAAAGCCTTTTCGACATCAGATGCTAGTGCGATTTTTCTTGTTCGAAAACATTCCGATAAGTTTCGGGAGTCATCAGAACAGCAGAACATCGGATTTGTATGATGCCTTTGTTTGCTTTCCTGATGTCATATATCCGAACGATGTGGACATAAGATCCGGAAGGAGGCTTCTGGATATTGTTCTCCATCACAGTCTAAAGTTGGTCGCATCCAAGCAGTATTGTGGGATTTGTAACCAAAGCTTCATTTGGAAGTTGAAGTTCTTGTTGATCAATGAATTTCAGATCCTCCTTTCTGAATTGTGGAGCTGATATGTAGTTTGTGATCACGTCGGCTTTGAATAACGTGAAGCTTAAGAGTTTTCCTTGGTCGTCCTTCAGTTTGACGAAAACGATGTCGCAAGTCTTCTCCTTCACTTCGCTTGATCCGAAGGTGGTAATTCGAAGGGTTTCCTTTCTTACATCAGACAATTGAAGCTGGTCTGCAATTGATGAGTTAATGAATGATAGCTCCGATCGTGTGTCTGGAGGTATCGCTGGTTTCAGGAATTGTGTCGGACCGACTACCTCTGCTCATCCAGTGAGGAGCTCTTGGTGGAGATTGCTCGTTGATCTCTATTATGGCTTAACTATCCTCCGCTGGTACTGTGCCTTCGCCGTCTTCAGTTTGACGAGAAACGAAGTTTTGTGGCGCAGGTCTCCTTTGGTTGGATAGCGCTGATCTTGTTTGCCACTGTGTAGTGTCTCTGGATTGCCTTGAATGTACAGCTGTTGGAGCTGCGTGACCTTCAACTCCGGAGTTATGTAGCGAGGTGTGGTGTTTCTGTCCACATAGTCTGCACCCTCGCTAGCTACATGTGTCGACTCGATGATCTGGTCGTCCACAATTTTTGCACAGTTTGTTTCTGTTGAGGAATGCCGCTCGATGAGGCATTGAGACCGACGTGCATTCGATGGATCTGTGCGCAGTTTGCTTGCAATAAAGGCATTCCGGTGGTTGATAAGACCTTCTGTTGCGGTTGGAGTGCAGGTTTGCTTCAGTGTTGGATCCAGTAATTTGAGCTTCCTCGATGAGCTCCTTCTTCGATATAATATCGTCGACAATCGCGTGGAATCTCTTCCAATCCCATAGCTTGGGATTTTCGAGCTCTGATTTTTTCTCCAGTATCCTCAGCTGGATTGGCTGGCTGAATTTCCTGAAGATTTGTGTGAGCAGTTGTCTTTGGTTCACGTCTTCTTCTCTGTTTGCTAACTGTGCCATAGTCGTCGCGATTTAGTCCAGTAGTCTTCGCTGATGGCGGGTGCCATGTCCATCTGCTTTGAGTTCCTCAAGTCGTTGATAGATTCTGTCGATGATGACTTCGCTGCTGCTATAGCGTCTTTGTAGCCATTGGACAGCTTCCTCGTAGTTGGCTTCCGTGACTTGAAAGCGCATGATGGCTTCTCTTGCATCTCCTACGAGTGACTTGATAAGATAGTTGAACTTGAGTAGTGGTGAAATTGGCTGATCGTGAGTGTTGCATTTGAACAAGAAGTTCTTCCACCCCCAACCATTGCCAGAGAAATTCTCTGTGGGCGGCGGAAGCTGGGATGGTATGGCAGTTGCGTATGATCGCTATTAATGGCTCCTCTGCGGAGGAATACGTAATTCTTGCTGTTGGCTGAGGGCTGCTTCCACTTCGACTTCGGCCTTCATCAAGGCGTACTTCGTTGATTCCGCGATGTACAGAGCTTCGCCTGCCGATGTCAGGTTGCCACCGAATCCTCTTCTTTTGTTCGCTCGCCGTCGCTGAGGATCCGGCGTCCTTCTTCGAGCCTTTCGATGGCTTGCTCCACTGCGCCAATGGCCTCTGTCACCGGCCGAATGTGTTGCTTGAGCTTTAGCAGTCTTTTCGTTAGGTCCTTCCTTTGGATGTGCTCTCCAAGGCAAGCCGACGCAGCGCTGAGCTATCACTGAGATTCGTAGCGAGGGAGTTCTGACTCCTTGTAGTCTTTGACTTGAGAAGCCTCAGTGTCATAGCGAAACAGAACAGTACAAACACCGAGCAACTTAGGAGGCCGATCGTGCAGGGACGGCGGAAGCAGACGAGGACGATACCGTAAAAAACACACGTGTCCTTATATGTATAAACCAACAGATGATATAAGAATACCAGAGTCGATCAATAAATACAGCAGTTAGCCAGTTAGTCGTTGATCGATCGTTCGTCCTTCTGCAACACGGGTTCTTCTTGAAAGCCGATGCACCACGTAATAAACGCGTCCGCTTGTGGACGGTCCCTTGTGTAGAAGTCGAGGAACAACAGAGTTTAGTGACGACGCACAGCAAACGATAGAACCTGAAGAAGCCCCGCCAAGAGTGACGGGAGCTGTGCCGTTTATGTCGCGGGCGGCCGTAAATTCGCTCTCGCGGCACGACGGCGAAACAGACAGGCGGCTAGACAGAAACGTAGCGGCAACAACGGAAACGAAGGAACAACGGTGAATCAGCAATATGCATTAAGAACAAAACAATATAGATGAAAAACTACTTCCCTAATAGATTAACAAAGTAATTACAACAACATGAACAGTATAGAGATCACATATGGCTTCTCCGAGCCCGGTCTTGCCCGGTTCTCGTCGTCCACCGCGTTCCTCGCGAAACTGAAGTTACCTCCTTATGGTACTCCTATTTTCTGTTTGAATGTTACACCTGCAAATTGACAAAAACTGTTGTCAAGCAATAAGTCGACTATGTAGATTAGATCTTGCTCTGTGTAATATTTAAATTTACTATTTTCACATTTGTTTGTGTAAAACACTTATCTGTAAATTATTAATAGCTAAGTAATTTTTGTTAGCGTTACTGTAACATAGTTTAACAATATCACTAATGTTACTAATAATGATTTGTGTGGAATGTTGGTGATCATATTGGTGAAGTCTGCTGAATAGATCTTGAGTGATTTTCCTTGTATATTAGTGTGTAAAGTTTTCCGCTTATACTGATGTCATCAATGGATCAATAACCTATAAAATTAGTATTTCTAGATTTAATAACTTCGCTACATTTTTTGGAATGCTTTTTGATGAACATGAAGATTTTATTTAACTCTATTGCAATAGGTTTAATCGAGCTATTATACGCACCAGTGATAAACCTAAATTTAATAGGGTTCTTATGTAGTTTAGGAGAACTGTAAATGTGTGGTATTTCTGCTTCTTTTGTTTTAAAACCATTTATTGTGCAAGTTTTATTATGATATTCCAGTAATTTAGATGCGTTAATATTATTGCATAATTTGTATGTGTCATTATTGTTTGTTCTCTTCTGTAAATATCCCTATTTCTTTCATTATAATTTAATAGACAATTTTTTACATATGATTCCATAATTATTATTTGCTTTACCTAAGGACATATTATGCAGTGCTGGTGTATGTAGTTTACAAGGGAAGGGTCTGAAGCGTATGTATGAACGGAAGAAGCGAGTCGTATAGGGAGAAACCTCACCCCTCAATTAATCTAAAAATGTTTATTTTGTGCCAGGTCGTTAAATCGAAGGAGAAGGGGGTCCTTAAAGTCACAATGGAGAACGGCGTATCACGAATTTGGGAGTCTTGTACGCCCGCGATGCCCCCACCGGCAAGCGGCTTGAAGCGCGGTGGAAGTGGGGTTGCTTCATGCGAGGAAGGTCGGGGTTTGGTTCTTGGGCGCTGCTGCATTTTTGCCTTTCGACTGACTGGTTGAGATTTGGGGGATTCTGACGTCTATACTATTTTCAGACGTTTTCTGCGCATTTTCTATCTGTACGCTGTGGATAGTACCCTTCTTGCGACTTATTTGTTACTGATCGGTTTTTTGACCACAAGACAATGAGAAAGCTATTCAACATAATGATTTATAAACGATCAACACATTCGAACTCCTTCAGTTTGTTGGGTATCCATTCGGCTAGCATGATTTCTTTCCTCGAAGGTTCCTTGTCTAAAGGTGGGCCACACTTCAGCGTGAGCAGGTGGATCGCCACTCGAGCATCGGCAGACATTGTTGGCGTTAGGTTTTAGAAAACCTTCAGCAGACCTCTGATTTACAGGTGACAGGCAAAGAATGTATCAATACTGTTTAGGTTAATTTGCGGGATACCTCGTTTTTCATTTTATCCACCTCCGACGTCACACCCTGTTCTCTTTTGAAAATCCGAGCCGGATAGCTTTTCCCAAGGTCGGTTCTCGTGATGCGCCGTATGTCATTGTGACTTAAAGGACCCCTACTCGTTAGGTTTAGCGACATGGCAAAAAATAAACGCATTTTTGTACTAGTTGAGGAGTGAGAATTCTCCCTATATGATTCGCTCCTCCCGTTCACACATACGCTTCAGTCCCTACCCTTTCTAGATACTTACGATTATACGTGTATTAGTTATCCTCGTTAATGCATTGTTGTTTGAGAAGTGTATTGTTCTTTTTCTTAAATGATTCTTTAAGGTTTTCTTTATATATCGCTGTCTTATAGTTACAAGCTTATATTTACATTTCAGTTTGGTGGCAATTTGTTAGTTGTTTCTTCTATCCATTTTTAATATGTAGGGCTTACACTGTGTTAGGTACTCTTAATTTTGCACCTTTAGTCATCAACTGAAAAGTCCTTTGTCTTTAATTAAGTCTAACGAGGAAGGTCAGTGAACTCGCTCCGGAGATTCTGAACGAGACCTATATGGGCTTGCAGGGCATCGGACGAGGATCACAGAACTGTGTTTCATTTTTGCTAAATGCCCCTGGGTGGTCCAAAAATGGCAAAAAATTGTATCACTTCAGGGCGGGCTGATAGGGCAAAAGTGACACCTGGAATGCCACGGTCGTGCTCAGAACTTAATTTACAAAAGGTTTGGAGCTCAAATTCAAGTTAGATTATAGCAATATAATAGCTTCCTACGTTTCCTAGAGGAAGCTGCAGTGTACATTCAAGTGATCCATTTGCAACGTTGGTGGCTGCGATTGGGTGACCGAGTGGATAGCGCGGCGGACTTACGGGAGGGGGTCGAGGGTTCGATTCCAGGGGTGTCTATGCGATTTGCTTTGTGGAGTGCTTCGTTTTTGGCTAATAAAGATACATTTTGGCTTTGGTAGGATATCTTCTTCGCTTCCTAACCCGGCTTTCAACCTATTGTTAGATTATAGCAATATAATAACTTCCTACGTTTCCTAGAGGAAGCTAAAGGGCTAGTTTTGTCGTGTGGTGTGATGTCGAGCGTCCATCAAACCACGCTTGTCTTGCTGAGGAAACTCTCGTTAGATCCTACCCCCACATGACCTCTTTCGAATGTTCTCAATTCGTTTTAGAAGTGTTGCTCGCTGTCATCTTATTTCTGAACACGATCGACAAGTATTGAATTGCCCCATCATCAAACATGTTCATTGTTCTTCGGATTTCTTAACAGACTGCTTTTTATTCTACGCAGTTTTCACTATTTCAGTTCACTGTTACCAAGTACAGCATATCTTATTCACCTCATGGTATTTATCTAGCTGTGTATTTTTTTCCTGACTACTCTTATAGTAGACGGGTCGGGGCATTGCAGCTATGACCACTTGCACTCACTCCCTCAACTCTGGAGATCGAAAAAGATTTTTCGTCCCAAATTTATCTATGGGGTTATCTGGGATCCAGATCACCAATCTGGCAACCATTTTCGTTGAAACGGTGAATGGCAGAAGGTTACGATGGGTATATGTAAGTAAAGGGGTGTACACGGAATAACCGGCACCGCCGCCTTTCACGACTCCAGAGGTCGAGGAGAGGACGAAAGAAAAAATTTCGCCCAAGCATCGCCCACGGGAGTTATTTGGGTGCCAACCACGGATATGAAACCTGTTTTGAAAATTTCGGTATATTACAGCAGGATACGCTAAATATGGGTGTGTAAGGCTATCTTCGTTAGCAGGATCGGTTTCTTCTCCAATGTGGTCAAACTTATTTTCCAACCTTCGACTTCAACCTTCGATGGAAAGTAGTGCAAGCAAAGTGATAATTTAGAAAAAGTGTGACAGATTCGTGGTCAGCAGCTTAAATAATTCCCATAGGCGAAGTTTGGGCAAAATTGGTAGTCATGACTTCGTCACCCTTATTCACCACTAGCCAATAACACGGTAGCCTACCGTAGCCAAGATGTACTATTTGTTAACAGAAAAGGGAGCACTCCACAGAGCAAATTGCATTGACACTCCTGCAATCGAACCCTAGACACCCTCTCGCAAGTCCGCCTCGCTATCCACTCGGCCATCGCGTCGCTGCTACTAGTTATGCGAATGAATCACTTCAATGTGCACTGCAGCTTCGTCTAGGAAACGTGGGAATTTGTTACCTTACTATATATAATTCGCTTAATCCGTCGGTCGCGTTGTCAGTCACGGGGAGGGGGACTGAAGCCAAGATATGCCTAGGACAGTGCGGCGTATGCCAGCCGGGTTTTCTTTCAGCTTAACAATGGGCGATTGCCAGCGAACTGAAACCCCGGCGGCGGATCACCCAAGTTTACGATGTATTCAGCGAACAACGCGTCAGGGTAAGAATGGGAATCAAGTGCAGAGCTTAGGGATTCAGAAGACGTGCTCAAGACGTCGTCCGACGTGCGTCGGGATTCAGAAGACGTGCCGAAGACGTCGGCAACCGTGCATGGCGAGCCGTAGACGTGCCGAACACGCCGGCAACCGTGCATGGCGAGCCGTAGACGTGCTGAACACGTCGGCAACCGTGCCTGGCGAGCCGTAGACGTGCCGAACACGTCGGCAACCAAGCCTGGCGAGCCGTAGACGTGCCGAACACGTCGGCAACCAAGCCTGGCGAGCCGTAGACGTGCCGTACACGTCGGCAACCGTGCATGGCGAGCCGTAGACGTGCTGAACACGTCGGCAACCGTGCATGGCGAGCCGTAGACGTGCTGAACACGTCGGCAACCGTGCCTGGCGAGCCGTAGACGTGCCGAACACGTCAGCAACCGTGCATGGCGAGCCGTAGACGTGCCGAACACGTCGGCAACCGTGCATGGCGAGCCGTAGACGTGCTGAACACGTCGGCAACCGTGCCTGGCGAGCCGTAGACGTGCCGAACACGTCAGCAACCGTGCATGGCGAGCCGTAGACGTGCCGAACACGTCGGCAACCGTGCATGGCGAGCCGTAGACGTGCCGAACACGTCGGCGGTACAAACTTCAGGCCTGGGGGTAATCGAGGTCGCTGAACACGAATCTGAAGTCGACCAATCGATATCGATCGATATTATCGTTTTTTTGAGGATGGCGTTCAAGTGGCGCGAAACTTCGGCCTTGGGGGTACTCGAGGACGCTGAACACGAATCTGAAGTCGGATCAATCGATATCGATCGATATTATCGATTTTTCGAGGATGGCGTTCAAGTGGCGCGAAACTTCGGCCTTGGAGGTAATCGAGGTCGCTGAACACGAATCTGAAGTCGGATCAATCGATATCGATCGATATTATCGATTTTTTGAGGATGGCGTTCAAGTGGCGCGAAACTTCGGCCTTGGGGGTAATCGAGGTCGCTGAACACGAATCTGAAGTCGACCAATTGATGTCGATCGATATTATCGATTTTTTGAGGATCACGTTAAGGAAGATCAGCCGATCCATCTCGATTAACATAATGGTCAGAAGGCCTAGGGGAGAATAGGAAACCCGTAGCGGCCATGGCGTCCTATTCTCGGGGTTTGGTAGTCGACCAGTCGTAGGCGGCCGCTAGGCCGCCGAACGACTGGTATTGCTATAATCTAACTTGAATTTGAGCTCCAAACCATTTGTAAGTCAAGTTCTGGGCACGACAGGGGCATTCCAGGTGTCACTTTTGCCTTATCAGCCCGCCCTGAAGTGATACCTTTTTTGCCATTTTTGGACCACCCAGAGGCATTTAGCAAAAACGAAACACAGTTCTGTGATCCTCGTCCGATGCCCACGTAATGCGCTTCGCAGAAACTCGCTGGACGAGAGCCGTTACCGACTGAATTCCGCAGGATGTCAAGAGAACACCAGGACGCCCACCAACGCGTTGGTCGGACTTCTTCGTGAAAGCCCTGAACGACCGCTATGACGCTCGCGACAGGGACGAACGGAGACGCTGCTGGCGCCCGCTCGAGCAAGTCTATGATCAACGGGACGACAGGTGATACAGGTGATACAGGTGAAACTTTATAATGTGTTTCCATTTCTTACGTTTATGTTTAGTGCGTCAATACTTTTTACCCACCCTGTAGAGGAAAAATGTTTATATAAATAGTTATTAACATTCTGTTTGTTTATATGATATAGAAGCTCCTTAGTTCTTTTTTAGTGGCCTAGCTGTAAGTCCTACATATTGCATACCACATTTTGTGCATGTTTAGCAGTAAATAACATTTTTACTTCTACAGCTACTATTATCACCAAGATTAGTATATTTCTTTAAATTAGTAGCATCACCTGATGTAAAAATATCTCTGTTCATTATAATACCAATTCTACAGTTTTCTTCTCATTCATTCTTTAAATTTTACATTTTCACCAAATTCACGTAAGACATAAGTACCGTTGACCTTACTTTTGAAAAATTTGTTACAGAGATAATTATTATACTTATTAGATTGGGTTATTGTTGCATACCAAAATCTAAGCTTATGCAGGTCTAAACCGTAGCTGAGAAAGGAGGCTTTATACAGGACTGCTGCAGGGCAATGACTATCCCTATAATGAAAGTGTTAAAAAAGTGAGGGGAAATAGTGTTCACGTGTTTCTTTAGATACATGCGACCTACCGTTGTCATGAAGGAGGTGGACAGAAGCACGTCTCAGCCATTTTCCCGAATAGCGCTCACCAGTTTCTGGTGTTGATTAGCATAAATGCTGCCGGAGACTGTATGGTGTTGCGTGAGCAACTTAAAGTACAACAGTCACCCCCGAAACCACAAGGAGACAATATTTGGAGTGATGGCCAATTTCAGCTTGCGCCGGCCGGTCTATTCCTCGAGGGTGCCACACGGCACGCGTATGGCAGAAAACCCAATAAAGAGAGACTGATAAAAGGATACTCGGGTGAACTGCATGGGCAAAACATGAGTATTTATAAAGTCTGCACTTTTCTGTTGCCGAAGGACTACTGATAACTGTGGGAGTGCATCTGGGTTTCTCATTAAACTGTGCTAACCTCCGGGTCCTTTTTGACAGGGTCGAGAACGACGTGGTCGCCTCGCCGAGGTCTGCCTTTGAAATCCATATCTCCTCCTTTGAAGCGAACGAACCGGCGCTTGACCAGTGCTGATGGAAGTGGTGTCCTCTCTCAATGCGATTTTGATCTTTAGATCTGCAAGTGCCACATTTTAGATTGTGTACCGGTCAATATGGAGGATTTTTCAAAAAAAAGGACACCAGCAGCTTTAAAATCCTTGTGTAATGTATAATATCAGCAGAGCGCTGCTTCGAACTCTTAGGCCGTTTTCCACACACTTCGAAATTTATATCCATCTGGCGGACGCTGTTTTCTTTTCTACGCAGAACATGGCTATGCCGTCGCATGCGAGATTATTCATTTATTTTATTTATTTATTCAGAGCATAAGCATGATACTCACGAATAGAACTAATGAGAAAAAGGAGCAAGTTCTACTTAAAAAGTCACAAAACAGCAAGAAGACGTAAATAAGAGGCATTTGTAAGTCTGATAGCAGCTATTAACAGAATTTAGTCAACAGCAATTCCGATATGCATGGATAAGGAGAGGTGATTTTCGTTTTCTGCATGCAGAGAGTTGAGCTCCCGCAGCAGCAGAAAAATGGTTTTCGCAATGGGAACCTCCAGACGGAGCCAGTTCTTCCTGTTCTTACTACTTTACCACCGAAAAAAATGTCAAGGGCCTATATAGAGTTTGCCCGTGAGAACCTTGAAAAGCATTTTGAGATCAGCAATCTTCCTTCTACACACCAAAGATTTTAGACCAAATATCCTATTTCTTTCTCTGCCGTTTGGGATTTTCAAACAATTTACGCCAAAGCATCTCATTGGGAGTTCTCGTGTAAAATTATTTTGAACGCTCTCCAACATATAAACGTCTTTTTCTTGACGTTGTTGAAGATCGTTGTAAAAAATTTTACTACGGGTCTTACGTATGTTTGTTGTAAGCAAGTAAAAGCGTTTCAGGATTTTTGCCTTTTAAAACCTTGAAGAGATTATATGTACGACAGTTAATCATTTTGACCACGGCCTTATAATGCATATCAAAATTGACTTTCTTACTAGGGAAGGGTTAGGACCTCCCATGGATCTTCAAGTTGAGACCAGGATCATTAGAAAGAGATCGGAATGCTGATTACGAATATGGGTGTCAAAATTGCAAAATGAAATTCTTGAACGAGTTATGGCCTGCCGAAATCGGGGGCCTCACCACAGGCTTGCTGTGCGACACACCTAGCGCGAGAGTGATGAGTCATCGGCGCTACTAAGAAGGGCTGGCCAGCTGCGGCGGTGGCGCGAGGTAGTGCTCAGGCTGGTCAGGTAGGTGCGACGTCGATGGTTCGGTTCCCGTTGCTGCCGGTTTTCTCGCGCATCATTATTTATCTTCGAAATGACTTTTAAATCAATTATGACACGTGTTTGACTAAATAGCCGGGGAAAACTACCATACACGTTGGTAAAAATGCTTGAAAGCAAAAAACTGCTATGGCAACATTTTTACTATTAATCTATCAATACTGCTGTGCCAGACGAGGTTAGGTGGATCAGTTTTATTGAGCGGCCTAACGTTTCGACCTGTTCGTCGTCTTCAGAGACCCGCTGATCCACCGTTGAAACGGAGCGACGTCGCCACCGCTGCCGTTAGTAGTCGAGTGGTACGTGGGAGGTCGGAACCCTTCCCTAGTTAGTTATTAAGAAACCCAAATCTCGGACATCATCAATCACCTTTAGATTAACATTTTCTAACTTATAAACAGGTATCGGTGCCTATTACTTGCTCCTAAAGGTAAGAAAGAGGATTTCTCTTGTGTAAGTGGCAGATCCCACTTGCTAGCCCAACTACTCATGTAGTCAAGAGCTGCTCGGGCGGAGTGAGTTTCCTGGTCTTCCTTTATTGTTTTGTATATTTTTGCATAATCAGCGTACATTTTGCACGTCACCCCAACCTCGAGATTGCCTCCGAAACCTCGCAAGCATATAGGAGAAACAGTACAGGTGAGAGCACTCCGCCTTGTGGCACGAGATTGTAGGCCTTGAGGAGAATGCTCCCTCAACCCTCATCTGGTATGTCCCTCCTGTAAGGAAATTGTGCGCCCGCTCCGTTATCCTTGGATGAATCCTGACAGTGTTCATTTTGAGCAATAGTTTGTCAACAGGCACCCTATCGAAAGCCTTTGAAAAGTCTGGTTACGCCACGTCTACTCTATTTTTAGTTTCCATAGCTTCAGTCCAGTCATAAATGGACATCAGCATGCAGACCTTCCTTGCAAAAAGCCAAATTGGTTATCAGAGATTATCTTGTTTTCTAGATGCGTAACGTAACGCACCGTTTTCACGATTTTTTCGAAAGTCCTAGCAAACGCAGAAGTATTACTTATTGGACGATAGTTCTTTGGATCACTTAGCGGAGACTTTTTGGAGTGGGTGTAACGAAAGCGTGCCGTCATCTCTTTGGCACTTCACATATCATAATACTGAATTTGAACATATGCTCTAAGAACTAGAATATGTGGCTTAAAATCTGTTAAAAGCTTAGAAGAGAGAAGTCAGGAGAGTGAGGATTTTGACCAGTTTGAGAGAGCGACATGAAATTGTTCCGTGTGGAACCACGGAGAAACGTCAATTTGGCGAATACAACGAACCGGAAAAGAATTCGCATTCTCTTCGTCTCTATCCTGAGTCTCAGTAACAACATGTTTGTGAAAGGAGTCAACAAAGGAAGAGTACTTATCACAATACAAGGTGAATTATGTTGGGCAATACTGATAGTGCTACGTAGAAACTTATTGTAGTCAAACAGTGTTTTAGAAAGCAGTTCTTCGTATTCAAAAACGTATTCAAATTCTAAAGGGTTTGTGCACTTTATCGCAATGTTGATGTATAATTTTAATTATATTTTTATTATTTATTATTCAAGTTGGCGCGTGTAGTGCAATCGGAGGTTGCCTACTATCGCACCCGATACCAGGCTCTTGGTTCGGATTTTCCGCCCAGGCCAACCAAGCTTTCCATCCCTCCGAGGTCGGTGAATTGGTACCAGACGTGTCTGGGAAGGAGAAAGCGCTGATTTATTCATCGTCTGGCCACTACAAGTCATTGTGTGGCCAAATACGCATTCATCTCACCTCTTCCACGATATCCCGTAGAAGTAGAGGACTCATTTAACTTAGCATGGGGGAGGGGGGGGGGGGGGCGACAGCGATACTCAAACCGATGCGTGCGATTCTCGAACCGGGCGGAGTCCTCGCTGCTTCGCGGGTTGAGAGAACGAGTTTTACGTGAAAGTGCCGAGACTAGGCCCAGCCGTGGGTGAGACGACGATGGAATGGCAAACCTTCGTCTTAAAGAGTGGATTAAGAATATGCTCCTGCTACCCATTCGACTATGTAGCGTTAGGCTACGTCAAATAAGCGGGGAGGGAAAGCTGGTGAAAGTAAGCAATGAAAAAGATCCGCAAACAAAAACTCAGTAGTGTGTTATTGATAAGAGGCTTGGCGGTGCGACTAGAGGAAGAAAAATTCATTTTTAAGTTCAGAGTTATATGTTAAAAATGGGAAAATGTTCATTGTTATTAAATAGAGTTATTCGTTTTAATAGTAGATCTAGTGTGTTTCTAGCGTAAAAAGTAGTGGACTCTAATTCACTGGACTCATTTAACTTAAATAGTAAGGAAAAGGATAAAGGACGGCGTTACTCAATCGGATGCGCCAGCGCATTCTACTTCTACAGGATATCGTGGGGAAGGTGAGATGAATGCGTATTTGGCCACACAAGACTTGTAGTGGCCAGCCGATGAACAAATCAGCGCTTTCTCATTCCCAGACACGTCTGGTACCAATTCATCGACCCCGGAGGGATGGAAAGCTTGGTTGGCCTGGGGGAAAATCCGAACCAAGCGCCTGGTATCGGGTGCACGCGACAGTAGGCACCTCCTCCGATTGTGCTACACGCGCCCATTTGAATAATAAATACTAATAATATAATTAAAATTATACATCAATATGGCGATAAAGTGCACAAACCCTTTCCTGCCATGCTGTCATGCTGCAAATGAGAGGACATAGGCTTCAACACCGTTGTATGTGGAAGTCCACCAATGGAGTTGGAGTCATTGTTTTCGAACGTTCTCTTGGCTCGATTGTAAGCTTCCAGCACGTTGACGATCGACTGATGAAGACAGTTGTCGTCGCTAGTGAGCGACTATGTCATGTTTCCTGCGTGTCTTATTCGATAGAGAGAAATGCTTCTCCGATAATGGGCACATGAGCGCTACGAAAGAGGAGTACAACTGACATTGTGAAATCGGTAATGGGTCGAGTAACGCAGATGGTGAGCGCATCATTGAGTATGCAGATTCGCATGACCTGTGTGAACATCTTCTTCTTCTTCAGCGTCTGTCCCGCTTCGTGGCGGGGTCCGCTATTCTGGTGTCATGACGCCACCTTTCCCGATCCAGCGCTAGATCAGGGTGGACACCAGCCGCTTTCAAGTCCGTATGTAACGTATCAACCCAGCGCTGCTTCGGGCGCCCTCTAGGCCGCTTTCCTATTACCTCGAAGTTGAGGCCTATCTTGCGGACGCTATCTTCCTTTCCACGCAGAACGTGGCCGTACCATCGTAAGCGAGCTTCGCGCATCTTGTCCGCTATCGGCGCGACACCGAACTTCTGCCGAATAGCTTCATTTCGGATGCGGTCCATGCGCGTGACCCCTGCCGTCCAGCGCAGCATCTTCGTCTTCATGACGCTGAGGCGCGTTTCAACTTCCTTGGTCGCAGGCCAACACTCAACGCCGTACATCGCTACTGGCCGGATGACTGCCCTGTAGATCTTTGACTTAAAGCGCTCTGGTATCTTCTTGTCGCAGAGCACGCCAGTCAACGAGCGCCACTTGGACCAAGCTGCACTCACGCGTGAATTCACTTCGACCATCAGTTTGCCGTCAGACGCGACTGCTGATCCCAGGTACTTAAAGACCGCAGTGCGTGGAAGCTCGATGCCGTTAACCTTGATGGAGCTGGACTCGGTAACGTCCCTCGATAAATACTCGGTCTTCTTCACGTTCAATCTGAGTCCAAACCGCTCCAAGCGATCACACCAAGCTTGCAACTCTCGCTCGAGTTCTCCTTTGTCTTCGCTAGCATCACGTCATCGGCATAAAGCAACGTCCAAGGGACGGGCTTCTGAAGATCTCGTGTGATGGCATCCATGACGACAACAAAGAGGAGTGGGGAAAGCGCAGAACCCTGGTGTACCCCGACAGAGATGGGGAACTCCATCGAGGTTCCATCTGCAGCTTGAACTCGACTCTTTGGACAAGAGTAGAGAATTCGCACCCACTCTATGAGCTCTTCGGGAACTCCATGATGTCGCAAGGCCTACCATATCACTTCGCGCGGTACGCGGTCAAAGGCCTTCTCCAAGTCGAGGAAGGCGATATGCACTGGCTTCTGTTTCTCGCGATGCTTTTCTATCAGGAGGCGGGCGGCGTGTATGGCATCAACGGTTCCACAGCCAGCCACGAAGCCGCACTGATTGCTGGAAAGCTGGACGATGTCCCGAATTCGTCCATCGACAATTCGCTCAAAGATCTTCATGCCGTGCGAAAGCAAGCGAATCGGACAGTAATTGGAGCAGTCTGCAGGACTGCCCTTCTTCTTCCAAATCGGGGTCGTCGTACTTTGGCGCCAACACTCAGGCACCTTCTTCTCCGCCACAACCTGATTAAAGAACTTCGCCAACCACTCAGCAGGGTATCAGT
Organism: Heligmosomoides polygyrus bakeri; assembly: GCA_947359475.1. Classification (NCBI taxonomy): domain Eukaryota; kingdom Metazoa; phylum Nematoda; class Chromadorea; order Rhabditida; family Heligmosomidae; genus Heligmosomoides; species Heligmosomoides polygyrus. The sequence goes on from OX375867.1 coordinate 33,976,555, forward strand.
ACTTGGACTTCCACAAATCAGCTGCCACGTCATCGGGCCCAGTCGCTTTGTCTGGCCTCATCTTCTTCAAAGCCGCTTCAATCTCCTCCACGGTGATCTTCTGAACGGGGCCGTGGGTTGGAGCCGTCGAAGGGATGGCTGGATGAGGGAACCCTACCGTAGAGATTTCCTCAAAGTAATCGCGCCATCGCTTCAATGCCTTCTTGCGGTCCGTAAGGAGATGGCCGTTCTCATCATTGATGCCGAAGAACATCTCGATATCCTCGGTTTGGCGATGGCGATTCTTTGCAAGTCGGTACAGATACCGCTCACCATCGCGAGACTCGAGCTTCTCGTTGACATCTCGATAATGAGCGACTTTTGCAACAGCCACGACCATCTTTGCAGCTTTCTTCGCTTCTTGGTACTTCCGCCAGTTATCGGCTGTCTTTTCGCCGAGAAACACGTGATAGAGCGACTTCTTCTCTCGCACTTTTGCTTTCACGAGGTTTGTCCACAGTCATGTCTGCTTGTCGACCTTCCGTCGCCCAGGCTTCGTAATGCCGAGTTCTGACTGTGCAGCTTGACGAATCGCGTCGGTCGCCTTCTTCCAAGTTTCGTCGACAGTCGTGACTGTCGGTAACCGCACGCGAGAAATCACAGCTGCTTCCTTCTCTCTCATTCGCCACCACTTGATTCTTGCTGCACCGCATCGCTCGACCTGCTTCAGCCTCGGAGCGGCGATCTTCAAAGTGCAGATCAGCGGTCGATGCTACGGGGCGGTGACAAGACTCCGATCGCGATCTCTCACAAGGACAAAGTCTATCTGAGTCTTGGTGCTCCCACTGTAGTATGAGATAAGGTGCGAGTCGCGTTTTCGGAAAACGGTGTTCACTATGGTGAGGTTATGCGATTCCGCGTAATCAAGAATGCGCTCACCATCGGCGTTACGTGATCCGTATCCGAAGCCACCATGACAGCTGTACCCGTCTTTCTTAGCACCTACGTGCCCATTAAGGTCACCAGCGACTATGATGACATCTTTCGACGGTACCACTGCTGTCTTCTCATCAAGCAGGCTCCAAAACTCTTCCTTGGCTTGATCCGAGCAGCCATTCTGCGGAGCATACGCTGAGAAGAAGTGATAGAGTCGCTCCTTAGCGGCGACAACGATCTTCATCAATCGATCGTCAAAGCGCTCGACGCTTACAATCGAGTCACGAAATCGTTCGGAGACGATTATTCCAACACCACTGGTGGTCCTGGGACTTCCCCATAGAACGGCCTTAAAGCCACGTCCTATGTCCCTTGACTTGCGGCAAGACCACCTCGTCTCCTGCACCGCACAGAAATCAACTCTTCTACGCTCCAGTGCTTCAACCAACTCGCACGAGCGGCCCGTCAACGTACCCACATTCAGCGTTGCCACGCGGGTCCTGCTTACGTTACGGGACTTTCGGACTAGCTCAGTTGCCCCCCGATGCCGTCCTCGCATCAGGGACCCTCGCATACTTCTCACACTCGCCGGGCTCTGCGAGTGCGCGTCGGCTCCCGCGGACGCCGTAGCACTATCTCGAAACACTTGAGCTGTCATACACCATGTGATGTGACACGGGTCTTCGTAGGCCGGCCTGTCACAAGGGCCTGTCGCCTGCAATCGAGTGTCCGTGTTCGGCTTAACTCGCAGAGCGAGTAGTTTCCAGTGGCACCACGTGGAGGAACGGACATCGCCACCACCTATGTGAACATCGAGTTTCGTAAACGCGACTCACCCTCTTCTCTTTCTATAATGGGAATATCAAGACTCAGATCGAATTTGTCTTTGTGGAGGAGCGGGAAGGCACGTTGCACGTTAAATATCGTCTCTCCGAGGTTAAGGCATGTCGAGCGATGCGGTTCATCAAGGGGCGGCGAATGAAAGAGAATGGAGCAACCATAATTTCTCGCGTTCGGCTACCGACAGTAACGAGTGTTGATTTAATGAGAATAGCTCAATTTTAGTACTTCGACGACATCTGTATTTATCATTTCAGCTAATTCATTACTTGATTAAGTATACTTTCACATTATACTCTTCACATTACATATAATTTTTATGTTATAATATATTAATAATAATACCTTTAAATAATAAATAATACTTTTTTAATAATGCTTTTACTACATCTTATTTAATATGATTAATTAATTAATTTATTAATTAATTAGTGTTATGAACACAACACACAAACATAGTTTCCATTTCAGCTAATTAACAAATACATTATCTATAATGCAATATTATAAGCGAATAGCCATGGAGCACGTCAAAAATAGGGACGGAAACATCAGGAGCTCAAACATCAGGGGCGCGAAAATAGCAGAAAATACCCAGACGCCTTCTACGTGCCTGGCGATGCCGAAGATGTACCGAACACGTCGGCAAGCCTGCTTGACGATGCCGTAGACGTGCCGAACGCGTCGGCAACCGTGCATGGCGAGCCGTAGACCTGCCGAACACGTCGGCGACCGTGCCTGGGCATTTAGATGATCATCGACGGGAGGCTTTCATAGCAGGGGGAGGCAATCGATATCGATCGATATTATCGATTTTCTGTGGATGTCGTGCAAGCGCCCCGAAACACCAGCCCTGGGGTAATCGAGGTCGCTGAACACGAATCTGAAGTCGACCAATCGATATCGATCGATATTATCGATTTTTCTGTGGACGTCGTGCAAGCGCCCTGAAACATCAGCCCTGGGGTAATCGAGGCCGCTGAACACGAATCTGAAGTCGACCAATCGATATCGATCGATATTATCGATTTTTTGTGGATTTGGCGATCGGAAATTTTAGTCCTGGGGTGTCGTGGTTGGTGAACGCGACTCTGAATCCCGTTATTGAAGTGTCGAGCGCCCATTTGGGCCGTATTATCGATTTTTTGTGGATATCTTTCTTTCGGTCCGAAACTTCCCTCCCGGGGTAGCCGAGAACGCTGCACGCGAAGGCGAAGCACCTTTTTGAAGTGTCGATCGCCATCAATTCAGCTTGAGCCGTATCATCAATTTGTTTGTGGATGTCGTTCTGGCGATCGGAAATTTCAGTCCTAGGGGTGTCGCGGTTGGTGAGTAAGACTCTGAATCCAGTTATTGAAGTGTCGAGTGCCTTCATTCCATTTTGAGCCGCATTTACGATTTGTTTGTAGATCTATTTCTTGCGGTCCGAACTCCCCGCCCCTGGGTTAATCGACGTCACTGAACTCGAATCTGATGTTCATTTTTGAAGTATCGGTCGCTATCAATCGATATCGACCCGTGTTATCGACTTTTTCTGGATATCTTTCTTTCGGTCCGAAACTTTCCTCCCGGGGTAGTCGAGGTCGCTGCACGCGAGGGCGAAGCCCCTTTTTGAAGTTTCGATCGCCATCAAGCCAGTTTAAGCCGTATTATCGATTTTTCTGGATATCTTTCTTGAGGTCCGAAACTTCCCTCCCGGGGTAGTCGAGCTCGCTGAACGCGAGGGCAAAGTCTCTTTCTGAAGTGTCGGTCGCCATCAATCCAGATTGAGCCGTTTTATCAATTTGTTTGTGGATGTCGTTCTGGCGATCGGAAATTTCAGTCCTAGGGGTATCGTGGTTGGTGTGCACGACTCTGAATCCCGTTACTGAAGTGTCGAGCGTCATCAATTCAGATTGAGCCGTATTATTGATTTTTTGTGGATATCTTTCTTGCGGTCCGAACCCCCGCCCCTGAGTTAATCAACGTCACTGAACTCGAATCTGAAGTTCATTTTTGAAGTATCGGTCGCTATCAATCGATATCGACCGGTATTACCGTTTTTTGTGTAGTAAAGGCGCTGTTACCCTAGCAAAATCCAGGGTTGAATAACGCGCCATGTGTGGTTATACTCTTTAACGTGCAGTGTGCCTTGGTGCGTGAAGTTTCGAAAATCATGGCTGAATTTTGATTTTTCTGTGGATATCTTTTTTGCGGTCCGGTACTCCCGTCCTGGGGTAGTCGATGTCGCTGAAGGCGAGCGTGAAGTCTACATTTGAGGTGTCCATCGCCATCAATCCATTTGGGCCATATTATCGATTTTTTGTGTGGATTTAGTCATAAAATAGTGGGCGGGGGAAATAGGGGGGTGTGAATTACGGCACGAAAACACGAAAATAGCGAAAAATACGCAGATGTCTTCTCCCTGCTTGGGAACTTCTGCCCTGGAGGTGGTCGAAGTCTCTAAATACATCTGAAATTCGCTTTTGAAGTATCGATCGCCATCAATGGATATTGATCAAGCTATAGATTTTAGCGGATGTCGTCTAGGCGGTTTAAAAATTTATCCCTGGAGGCAGACGAGGTCACTCAACACGAATCTGAAATTCTTTTTTGAAGTATTGATTACCATCAATCGATACTGATCAAGTTACCGAGCGCGAAAATAGCGGAAAATACCCAGACGTCTTCTACGTGCCAGGGATTTAGAAGACGTGCGGAATACGTCGCGTGACGTTCCTGGGACTCAAAGGACGTATTCGCTCAACGTGTTTGGGGATTCAGATAGACGTGCCGAAGACGTCGTCCGCTAAGGGGGATCATTGAGGGAGACCAGTATGAGTAATTGGGGAGGGGAATCACTAAGGGAGGACCAGTAGTGAGGAAACAATAGATCACCCTATCACATTATACACTGTACGTACTGCGAGCCTTTTGTACTCCTAGGTAGGGAAGAAAGCTGTGCAAGTAGAGCAGCTAACTAGATGTGATTCTCCTTAGCTTAGTGATACTGCAACATCGCGCGAAGCGCGCAAGTGCGAGGAACGCCGATAGGCGTGACGGAGCACTGTTATCTATAATGCAATTTATGTTTCTTTAATAGCTACTCATTAAATATTACTCTTTATAATGCATGTTTATGTTATAATACGCCTACACCACAGCTTATTATACAAAATTATATAAGTGCATATATTTCAAATTCTAACAATTAGAACATTATACTTACCATCTTCGCTCTAAAAGGTCTCGGATTTTACCGACTATGATGCTATCGGCATTTCTGAAAATAAATAAATAACTCACGTGCTGATGATAAAGAATTCATAAGAAAAACGGTAAACAAACAAATTATAGAATATCCGCGGTGATGTGTTGTGCTGGCCTAAAAAATACTACTTTTTTAAATGCTGGTGCGCATTACGGCAACATACGCATCCGTCTCTTCAAATATTATTGCAGCGCGCTTTCCTCTATCACTCTCCACCATTGTAACTCCATATCAAAAAAAGAAATACGGATTATCCATTAAAACGATTATGCAATATATACACCGTAGAATAAACTCGTCGTTAGGTTGATTTAGGGATTATAGATTAAATATTTCTACACAACACACAATAGGTAATATTAAGTAATAATTTCTATATGCCAGCTTCATATGATAATATCGCATCTCTTCGTTGATATACAACTTAAAATTAATTTATAACTCTGCTATATCACTATTCTAATTACTTGGCACGATTAAATAATTTACAAAACATGTTATGAATTATTAATACTATCTATAGTTGTGCTCTCCCAAAAATTTCGAATAACCGAATATATTCGAATAGCGACTATTTTCGAATATTCGAAAATCGAATACACTCGAAAATCGCGTTTTTTGAGAACGAACTTTTTTTTGAGCGAATTCGAGTACATTCGAAAATCATGTTTTTTCAAGCATTCGAATTCGAATGTATTGTAATGTATATTCATTCGGACGCAGCTAGCGTTTTGGAAGAGAACATCATTTCGTCAAAGCTACACGGTGTCTCAAAAAAGGTATACAATGTTTCAAAGGTGATGAAGTTGCTCACGGAAAGGGTGCTACAAAAGTTAAAGTTTCAAGGTTAAACTGTTGATTTCTAGTTTGTATTTAGAAAACTATCCTACTATATATAAAGGGGCAAGTATGTGTGTGGGTGTATGTGTCTGTGTGTGTGTGCGTGCGTGCGTGCGTGCGTGCGTGCGAGTGTATGTGCGTGGGTGTGTGCGTGTGTGTTTTCGCCACAACTGGAGTGGGGCACTGCGTATTGTGTTGAACATGGACATCGTGCATGGCGAGCCGTAGACGTACCGAACACGTCGGCCACCGTGCATGGCGAGCCGTAGACGTGCCGAACACGACGGCAACCGTGCCTGGCGAGTAGACTTGAGCTTGATTAATCGGGCCGAATAATTGTTCGAGCGATTTCGAACAATTAGTCGCTCGATTACTCAAAAATCGTAAATCATTGTTGTTCGAACAATACTCGAAATCGTATTTCGCGAAAAACCGTTATTCGAACATTGATCAAAATCGACTTTCGCGAAAAACCATTATTCAAACATTATTCGAAATCGAGTTTCGCGAAAAACCATTATTCGAATATTGTTCGAAATCGACTTTCGCTAAAAACTGTTATTCGAACATTGTTCGAAATCGACTTTCGCGAAAAACCATTATTCGAACATTGTTCGAAATCTACTTTCGCGAAAAACCATTATTCGAACATTGTTCGAAATCGACTTTCGCTAAAAACCGTTATTCAAACATTGTTCAAAATCGACTTTCGTGAAAAACCATTATTCGAATATTGTTCGAAATCGACTTTCGCTAAAAACCATTATTCGAATATTGTTCGAAATGGACTTTCGCTAAAAACTGTTATTCGAACATTGTTCGAAATCGGCTTTCGCTAAAAACTGTTATTCGAACATTGTTCAAAATCGACTTTCGCTAAAAACCATTATTCAAATATTGTTCGAAATCGACTTTCGCGAAAAACCATTATTCGAACATTGTTCGAAATCGACTTTCGCTAAAAACCGTTATTCAAACATTGTTCAAAATCGACTTTCGTGAAAAACCGTTATTCAAACATTGTTCGAAATCTACTTTCGCGAAAAACCATTATTCGAACATTGTTCGAAATCGACTTTCGCTAAAAACCGTTATTCAAACATTGTTCAAAATCGACTTTCGTGAAAAACCATTATTCGAATATTGTTCGAAATCGACTTTCGCTAAAAACCATTATTCGAATATTGTTCGAAATCGACTTTCGCTAAAAACTGTTATTCGAACATTGTTCGAAATCGACTTTCGCTAAAAACCGTTATTCAAACATTGATCGAAATCGACTTTCGCGAAAAACCATTATTTGAACATTATTCGAAATCGACTTTCGCTAAAAACCATTATTCGAATATTGTTCGAAATCGACTTTCGCTAAAAACTGTTATTCGAACATTGTTCGAAATCGACTTTCGCGAAAAACCATTATTCGAACATTGTTCGAAATCTACTTTCGCGAAAAACCATTATTCGAACATTGTTCGAAATCGACTTTCGCTAAAAACCGTTATTCAAACATTGTTCAAAATCGACTTTCGTGAAAAACCATTATTCGAATATTGTTCGAAATCGACTTTCGCTAAAAACCATTATTCGAATATTGTTCGAAATGGACTTTCGCTAAAAACTGTTATTCGAACATTGTTCGAAATCGACTTTCGCTAAAAACTGTCATTCGAACATTGTTCAAAATCGACTTTCGCGAAAAACCATTATTCGAACATTGTTCGAAATCGACTTTCGCTAAAAACCGTTATTCAAACATTGTTCAAAATCGACTTTCGCGAAAAACCATTATTCGAACATTGTTCGAAATCTACTTTCGCGAAAAACCATTATTCGAACATTGTTCGAAATCGACTTTCGCTAAAAACCGTTATTCAAACATTGTTCAAAATCGACTTTCGTGAAAAACCGTTATTCAAACATTGTTCGAAATCTACTTTCGCGAAAAACCATTATTCGAACATTGTTCGAAATCGACTTTCGCTAAAAACCGTTATTCAAACATTGTTCAAAATCGACTTTCGTGAAAAACCATTATTCGAATATTGTTCGAAATCGACTTTCGCTAAAAACCATTATTCGAATATTGTTCGAAATGGACTTTCGCTAAAAACTGTTATTCGAACATTGTTCGAAATCGGCTTTCGCTAAAAACTGTTATTCGAACATTGTTCAAAATCGACTTTCGCGAAAAACCATTATTCGAACATTGTTCGAAATCGACTTTCGCTAAAAACCGTTATTCAAACATTGTTCAAAATCGACTTTCGCGAAAAACCATTATTCGAACATTGTTCGAAATCTACTTTCGCGAAAAACCATTATTCGAACATTGTTCGAAATCTACTTTCGCGAAAAACCATTATTCGAACATTGTTCGAAATCGACTTTCGCTAAAAACCGTTATTCAAACATTGTTCAAAATCGACTTTCGTGAAAAACCATTATTCGAATATTGTTCGAAATCGACTTTCGCTAAAAACCATTATTCGAATATTGTTCGAAATGGACTTTCGCTAAAACCGTTATTCAAACATTGATCGAAATCGACTTTCGCGAAAAACCATTATTTGAACATTATTCGAAATCGACTTTCGCTAAAAACCATTATTCGAATATTGTTCGAAATCGACTTTCGCTAAAAACTGTTATTCGAACATTGTTCGAAATCGACTTTCGCGAAAAACCATTATTCGAACATTGTTCGAAATCTACTTTCGCGAAAAACCATTATTCGAACATTGTTCGAAATCGACTTTCGCTAAAAACCGTTATTCAAACATTGTTCAAAATCGACTTTCGTGAAAAACCATTATTCGAATATTGTTCGAAATCGACTTTCGCTAAAAACCATTATTCGAATATTGTTCGAAATCGACTTTCGCTAAAAACTGTTATTCGAACATTGTTCGAAATCGACTTTCGCTAAAACCGTTATTCAAACATTGATCGAAATCGACTTTCGCGAAAAACCATTATTTGAACATTATTCGAAATCGACTTTCGCTAAAAACCATTATTCGAATATTGTTCGAAATGGACTTTCGCTAAAAACTGTTATTCGAACATTGTTCGAAATCGACTTTCGCGAAAAACCATTATTCGAACATTGTTCGAAATCTACTTTCGCGAAAAACCATTATTCGAACATTGTTCGAAATCGACTTTCGCTAAAAACCGTTATTCAAACATTGTTCAAAATCGACTTTCGTGAAAAACCATTATTCGAATATTGTTCGAAATCGACTTTCGCTAAAAACCATTATTCGAATATTGTTCGAAATGGACTTTCGCTAAAAACTGTTATTCGAACATTGTTCGAAATCGACTTTCGCTAAAAACTGTCATTCGAACATTGTTCAAAATCGACTTTCGCGAAAAACCATTATTCGAACATTGTTCGAAATCGACTTTCGCTAAAAACCGTTATTCAAACATTGTTCAAAATCGACTTTCGCGAAAAACCATTATTCGAACATTGTTCGAAATCTACTTTCGCGAAAAACCATTATTCGAACATTGTTCGAAATCGACTTTCGCTAAAAACCGTTATTCAAACATTGTTCAAAATCGACTTTCGTGAAAAACCGTTATTCAAACATTGTTCGAAATCGACTTTCGCGAAAAACCATTATTCGAACATTGTTCGAAATCGACTTTCGCTAAAAACCGTTATTCAAACATTGTTCGAAATCGACTTTCGCTAAAAACCGTTATTCAAACATTGTTCAAAATCGACTTTCGTGAAAAACCATTATTCGAATATTGTTCGAAATCGACTTTCGCTAAAAACCATTATTCGAATATTGTTCGAAATCGACTTTCGCTAAAAACTGTTATTCGAACATTGTTCGAAATCGACTTTCGCTAAAACCGTTATTCAAACATTGATCGAAATCGACTTTCGCGAAAAACCATTATTTGAACATTATTCGAAATCGACTTTCGCTAAAAACCATTATTCGAATATTGTTCGAAATCGACTTTCGCTAAAAACTGTTATTCGAACATTGTTCGAAATCGACTTTCGCGAAAAACCATTATTCGAACATTGTTCGAAATCTACTTTCGCGAAAAACCATTATTCGAACATTGTTCGAAATCGACTTTCGCTAAAAACCGTTATTCAAACATTGTTCAAAATCGACTTTCGTGAAAAACCATTATTCGAATATTGTTCGAAATCGACTTTCGCTAAAAACCATTATTCGAATATTGTTCGAAATGGACTTTCGCTAAAAACTGTTATTCGAACATTGTTCGAAATCGACTTTCGCTAAAAACTGTCATTCGAACATTGTTCAAAATCGACTTTCGCGAAAAACCATTATTCGAACATTGTTCGAAATCGACTTTCGCTAAAAACCGTTATTCAAACATTGTTCAAAATCGACTTTCGCGAAAAACCATTATTCGAACATTGTTCGAAATCTACTTTCGCGAAAAACCATTATTCGAACATTGTTCGAAATCGACTTTCGCTAAAAACCGTTATTCAAACATTGTTCAAAATCGACTTTCGTGAAAAACCGTTATTCAAACATTGTTCGAAATCTACTTTCGCGAAAAACCATTATTCGAACATTGTTCGAAATCGACTTTCGCTAAAAACCGTTATTCAAACATTGTTCAAAATCGACTTTCGTGAAAAACCATTATTCGAATATTGTTCGAAATCGACTTTCGCTAAAAACCATTCTTCGAATATTGTTCGAAATCGACTTTCGCTAAAAACTGTTATTCGAACATTGTTCGAAATCGACTTTCGCTAAAAACCGTTATTCAAACATTGATCGAAATCGACTTTCGCGAAAAACCATTATTTGAACATTATTCGAAATCGACTTTCGCTAAAAACCATTATTCGAACATTGATCAAAATCGACTTTCGCGAAAAATCATTATTCGAATATTGTTCGAAATGGACTTTCGCTAAAAACTGTTATTCGAACATTGTTCGAAATCGACCTTCGCGAAAAACCGTTATTCGAACATTGTTCGAAATCGACTTTCGCGAAAAACCATTATTCGAACATTGTTCGAAATCGACTTTCGCTAAAAACTGTTATTCAAACATTGATCGAAATCGACTTTCGCGAAAAACCATTATTCGAACATTGTTCGAAATCGACTTTCGCGAAAAACCATTATTCGAATATTGTTCGAAATCGACTTTCGCTAAAAACTGTTATTCGAACATTGTTCGAAATCTACTTTCGCGAAAAACCATTATTCGAACATTGTTCGAAATCGACTTTCGCTAAAAACCGTTATTCAAACATTGTTCAAAATCGACTTTCGTGAAAAACCATTATTCGAATATTGTTCGAAATCGACTTTCGCTAAAAACCATTATTCGAATATTGTTCGAAATGGACTTTCGCTAAAAACTGTTATTCGAACATTGTTCGAAATCGGCTTTCGCTAAAAACTGTTATTCGAACATTGTTCAAAATCGACTTTCGCGAAAAACCATTATTCGAACATTGTTCGAAATCGACTTTCGCTAAAAACCGTTATTCAAACATTGTTCAAAATCGACTTTCGCGAAAAACCATTATTCGAACATTGTTCGAAATCTACTTTCGCGAAAAACCATTATTCGAACATTGTTCGAAATCGACTTTCGCTAAAAACCGTTATTCAAACATTGTTCAAAATCGACTTTCGTGAAAAACCGTTATTCAAACATTGTTCGAAATCTAATTTCGCGAAAAACCATTATTCAAACATTGTTCAAAATCGACTTTCGTGAAAAACCATTATTCGAATATTGTTCGAAATCGACTTTCGCTAAAAACCATTATTCGAATATTGTTCGAAATCGACTTTCGCTAAAAACTGTTATTCGAACATTGTTCGAAATCGACTTTCGCTAAAAACCGTTATTCAAACATTGATCGAAATCGACTTTCGCGAAAAACCATTATTCGAACATTGTTCGAAATCGACTTTCGCTAAAAACCATTATTCGAATATTGTTCGAAATCGACTTTCGCTAAAAACTGTTATTCGAACATTGTTCGAAATCGACTTTCGCTAAAAACTGTTATTCGAACATTGTTCGAAATCGACTTTCGCTAAAAACTGTCATTCGAACATTGTTCGAAATCTACTTTCGCGAAAAACCATTATTCGAACATTGTTCGAAATCGACTTTCGCTAAAAACCGTTATTCAAACATTGTTCAAAATCGACTTTCGTGAAAAACCATTATTCGAATATTGTTCGAAATCGACTTTCGCTAAAAACCATTATTCGAATATTGTTCGAAATGGACTTTCGCTAAAAACTGTTATTCGAACATTGTTCGAAATCGGCTTTCGCTAAAAACTGTTATTCGAACATTGTTCAAAATCGACTTTCGCGAAAAACCATTATTCGAACATTGTTCGAAATCGACTTTCGCTAAAAACCGTTATTCAAACATTGTTCAAAATCGACTTTCGCGAAAAACCATTATTCGAACATTGTTCGAAATCTACTTTCGCGAAAAACCATTATTCGAACATTGTTCGAAATCGACTTTCGCTAAAAACCGTTATTCAAACATTGTTCGAAATCTACTTTCGCGAAAAACCATTATTCGAACATTGTTCGAAATCGACTTTCGCTAAAAACCGTTATTCAAACATTGTTCAAAATCGACTTTCGTGAAAAACCATTATTCGAATATTGTTCGAAATCGACTTTCGCTAAAAACCATTATTCGAATATTGTTCGAAATCGACTTTCGCTAAAAACTGTTATTCGAACATTGTTCGAAATCGACTTTCGCTAAAAACCGTTATTCAAACATTGATCGAAATCGACTTTCGCGAAAAACCATTATTTGAACATTATTCGAAATCGACTTTCGCTAAAAACCATTATTCGAATATTGTTCGAAATCGACTTTCGCTAAAAACTGTTATTCGAACATTGTTCGAAATCGACTTTTGCGAAAAACCATTATTCGAACATTGTTCGAAATCTACTTTCGCGAAAAACCATTATTCGAACATTGTTCAAAATCGACTTTCGCGAAAAACCATTATTCGAACATTGTTCGAAATCTACTTTCGCGAAAAACCATTATTCGAACATTGTTCGAAATCGACTTTCGCTAAAAACCGTTATTCAAACATTGTTCAAAATCGACTTTCGTGAAAAACCGTTATTCAAACATTGTTCGAAATCTACTTTCGCGAAAAACCATTATTCGAACATTGTTCGAAATCGACTTTCGCTAAAAACCGTTATTCAAACATTGTTCAAAATCGACTTTCGTGAAAAACCATTATTCGAATATTGTTCGAAATCGACTTTCGCTAAAAACCATTCTTCGAATATTGTTCGAAATCGACTTTCGCTAAAAACTGTTATTCGAACATTGTTCGAAATCGACTTTCGCTAAAAACCGTTATTCAAACATTGATCGAAATCGACTTTCGCGAAAAACCATTATTTGAACATTATTCGAAATCGACTTTCGCTAAAAACCATTATTCGAACATTGATCAAAATCGACTTTCGCGAAAAACCATTATTCAAACATTATTCGAAATCGAGTTTCGCGAAAAACCATTATTCGAACTTTGCTCGTAATCGACCTTCGCGAAAAACCGTTATTCGAACATTGTTCGAAATCGACTTTCGCGAAAAACCATTATTCGAACATTGTTCGAAATCGACTTTCGCTAAAAACTGTTATTCAAACATTGATCGAAATCGACTTTCGCGAAAAACCATTATTTGAACATTATTCGAAATCGACTTTCGCTAAAAACCATTATTCGAATATTGTTCGAAATCGACTTTCGCTAAAAACTGTTATTCGAACATTGTTCGAAATCTACTTTCGCGAAAAACCATTATTCGAACATTGTTCGAAATCGACTTTCGCTAAAAACCGTTATTCAAACATTGTTCAAAATCGACTTTCGTGAAAAACCATTATTCGAATATTGTTCGAAATCGACTTTCGCTAAAAACCATTATTCGAATATTGTTCGAAATCTACTTTCGCGAAAAACCATTATTCGAACATTGTTCGAAATCGACTTTCGCTAAAAACCGTTATTCAAACATTGTTCAAAATCGACTTTCGTGAAAAACCATTATTCGAATATTGTTCGAAATCGACTTTCGCTAAAAACCATTCTTCGAATATTGTTCGAAATCGACTTTCGCTAAAAACTGTTATTCGAACATTGTTCGAAATCGACTTTCGCTAAAAACCGTTATTCAAACATTGATCGAAATCGACTTTCGCGAAAAACCATTATTTGAACATTATTCGAAATCGACTTTCGCTAAAAACCATTATTCGAACATTGATCAAAATCGACTTTCGCGAAAAACCATTATTCAAACATTATTCGAAATCGAGTTTCGCGAAAAACCATTATTCGAACTTTGCTCGTAATCGACCTTCGCGAAAAACCGTTATTCGAACATTGTTCGAAATCGACTTTCGCGAAAAACCATTATTCGAACATTGTTCGAAATCGACTTTCGCTAAAAACTGTTATTCAAACATTGATCGAAATCGACTTTCGCGAAAAACCATTATTTGAACATTATTCGAAATCGACTTTCGCTAAAAACCATTATTCGAATATTGTTCGAAATCGACTTTCGCTAAAAACTGTTATTCGAACATTGTTCGAAATCTACTTTCGCGAAAAACCATTATTCGAACATTGTTCGAAATCGACTTTCGCTAAAAACCGTTATTCAAACATTGTTCAAAATCGACTTTCGTGAAAAACCATTATTCGAATATTGTTCGAAATCGACTTTCGCTAAAAACCATTATTCGAATATTGTTCGAAATGGACTTTCGCTAAAAACTGTTATTCGAACATTGTTCGAAATCGGCTTTCGCTAAAAACTGTTATTCGAACATTGTTCAAAATCGACTTTCGCGAAAAACCATTATTCGAACATTGTTCGAAATCGACTTTCGCTAAAAACCGTTATTCAAACATTGTTCAAAATCGACTTTCGCGAAAAACCATTATTCGAACATTGTTCGAAATCTACTTTCGCGAAAAACCATTATTCGAACATTGTTCGAAATCGACTTTCGCTAAAAACCGTTATTCAAACATTGTTCAAAATCGACTTTCGTGAAAAACCGTTATTCAAACATTGTTCGAAATCTACTTTCGCGAAAAACCATTATTCGAACATTGTTCGAAATCGACTTTCGCTAAAAACCGTTATTCAAACATTGTTCAAAATCGACTTTCGTGAAAAACCATTATTCGAATATTGTTCGAAATCGACTTTCGCTAAAAACCATTATTCGAATATTGTTCGAAATCGACTTTCGCTAAAAACTGTTATTCGAACATTGTTCGAAATCGACTTTCGCTAAAAACCGTTATTCAAACATTGATCGAAATCGACTTTCGCGAAAAACCATTATTTGAACATTATTCGAAATCCACTTTCGCTAAAAACCATTATTCGAATATTGTTCGAAATCGACTTTCGCTAAAAACTGTTATTCGAACATTGTTCGAAATCGACTTTCGCGAAAAACCATTATTCGAACATTGTTCGAAATCTACTTTCGCGAAAAACCATTATTCGAACATTGTTCGAAATCGACTTTCGCTAAAAACCGTTATTCAAACATTGTTCAAAATCGACTTTCGTGAAAAACCATTATTCGAATATTGTTCGAAATCGACTTTCGCTAAAAACCATTATTCCAATATTGTTCGAAATGGACTTTCGCTAAAAACTGTTATTCGAACATTGTTCGAAATCGACTTTCGCTAAAAACTGTCATTCGAACATTGTTCAAAATCGACTTTCGCGAAAAACCATTATTCGAACATTGTTCGAAATCGACTTTCGCTAAAAACCGTTATTCAAACATTGTTCAAAATCGACTTTCGCGAAAAACCATTATTCGAACATTGTTCGAAATCTACTTTCGCGAAAAACCATTATTCGAACATTGTTCGAAATCGACTTTCGCTAAAAACCGTTATTCAAACATTGTTCAAAATCGACTTTCGTGAAAAACCGTTATTCAAACATTGTTCGAAATCTACTTTCGCGAAAAACCATTATTCGAACATTGTTCGAAATCGACTTTCGCTAAAAACCGTTATTCAAACATTGTTCAAAATCGACTTTCGTGAAAAACCATTATTCGAATATTGTTCGAAATCGACTTTCGCTAAAAACCATTCTTCGAATATTGTTCGAAATCGACTTTCGCTAAAAACTGTTATTCGAACATTGTTCGAAATCGACTTTCGCTAAAAACCGTTATTCAAACATTGATCGAAATCGACTTTCGCGAAAAACCATTATTTGAACATTATTCGAAATCGACTTTCGCTAAAAACCATTATTCGAACATTGATCAAAATCGACTTTCGCGAAAAACCATTATTCAAACATTATTCGAAATCGAGTTTCGCGAAAAACCATTATTCGAACTTTGCTCGTAATCGACCTTCGCGAAAAACCGTTATTCGAACATTGTTCGAAATCGACTTTCGCGAAAAACCATTATTCGAACATTGTTCGAAATCGACTTTCGCTAAAAACTGTTATTCAAACATTGATCGAAATCGACTTTCGCGAAAAACCATTATTTGAACATTATTCGAAATCGACTTTCGCTAAAAACCATTATTCGAATATTGTTCGAAATCGACTTTCGCTAAAAACTGTTATTCGAACATTGTTCGAAATCGACTTTCGCGAAAAACCATTATTCGAACATTGTTCGAAATCTACTTTCGCGAAAAACCATTATTCGAACATTGTTCGAAATCGACTTTCGCTAAAAACCGTTATTCAAACATTGTTCAAAATCGACTTTCGTGAAAAACCATTATTCGAATATTGTTCGAAATCGACTTTCGCTAAAAACCATTATTCGAATATTGTTCGAAATGGACTTTCGCTAAAAACTGTTATTCGAACATTGTTCGAAATCGGCTTTCGCTAAAAACTGTTATTCGAACATTGTTCAAAATCGACTTTCGCGAAAAACCATTATTCGAACATTGTTCGAAATCGACTTTCGCTAAAAACCGTTATTCAAACATTGTTCAAAATCGACTTTCGCGAAAAACCGTTATTCAAACATTGTTCAAAATCGACTTTCGTGAAAAACCGTTATTCAAACATTGTTCGAAATCTACTTTCGCGAAAAACCATTATTCGAACATTGTTCGAAATCGACTTTCGCTAAAAACCGTTATTCAAACATTGTTCAAAATCGACTTTCGTGAAAAACCATTATTCGAATATTGTTCGAAATCGACTTTCGCTAAAAACCATTATTCGAATATTGTTCGAAATCGACTTTCGCTAAAAACTGTTATTCGATCATTGTTCGAAATCGACTTTCGCTAAAAACCGTTATTCAAACATTGATCGAAATCGACTTTCGCGAAAAACCATTATTTGAACATTATTCGAAATCGACTTTCGCTAAAAACCATTATTCGAATATTGTTCGAAATCGACTTTCGCTAAAAACTGTTATTCGAACATTGTTCGAAATCGACTTTCGCGAAAAACCATTATTCGAACATTGTTCGAAATCTACTTTCGCGAAAAACCATTATTCGAACATTGTTCGAAATCGACTTTCGCTAAAAACCGTTATTCAAACATTGTTCAAAATCGACTTTCGTGAAAAACCATTATTCGAATATTGTTCGAAATCGACTTTCGCTAAAAACCATTATTCGAATATTGTTCGAAATGGACTTTCGCTAAAAACTGTTATTCGAACATTGTTCGAAATCGACTTTCGCTAAAAACCGTTATTCAAACATTGTTCAAAATCGACTTTCGCGAAAAACCATTATTCGAACATTGTTCGAAATCTACTTTCGCGAAAAACCATTATTCGAACATTGTTCGAAATCGACTTTCGCTAAAAACCGTTATTCAAACATTGTTCAAAATCGACTTTCGTGAAAAACCGTTATTCAAACATTGTTCGAAATCTACTTTCGCGAAAAACCATTATTCGAACATTGTTCGAAATCGACTTTCGCTAAAAACCGTTATTCAAACATTGTTCAAAATCGACTTTCGTGAAAAACCATTATTCGAATATTGTTCGAAATCGACTTTCGCTAAAAACCATTATTCGAATATTGTTCGAAATCGACTTTCGCTAAAAACTGTTATTCGAACATTGTTCGAAATCGACTTTCGCTAAAAACCGTTATTCAAACATTGATCGAAATCGACTTTCGCGAAAAACCATTATTTGAACATTATTCGAAATCGACTTTCGCTAAAAACCATTATTCGAATATTGTTCGAAATCGACTTTCGCTAAAAACTGTTATTCGAACATTGTTCGAAATCGACTTTCGCGAAAAACCATTATTCGAACATTGTTCGAAATCTACTTTCGCGAAAAACCATTATTCGAACATTGTTCGAAATCGACTTTCGCTAAAAACCGTTATTCAAACATTGTTCAAAATCGACTTTCGTGAAAAACCATTATTCGAATATTGTTCGAAATCGACTTTCGCTAAAAACCATTATTCGAATATTGTTCGAAATGGACTTTCGCTAAAAACTGTTATTCGAACATTGTTCGAAATCGACTTTCGCTAAAAACTGTCATTCGAACATTGTTCAAAATCGACTTTCGCGAAAAACCATTATTCGAACATTGTTCGAAATCGACTTTCGCTAAAAACCGTTATTCAAACATTGTTCAAAATCGACTTTCGCGAAAAACCATTATTCGAACATTGTTCGAAATCTACTTTCGCGAAAAACCATTATTCGAACATTGTTCGAAATCGACTTTCGCTAAAAACCGTTATTCAAACATTGTTCAAAATCGACTTTCGTGAAAAACCGTTATTCAAACATTGTTCGAAATCTACTTTCGCGAAAAACCATTATTCGAACATTGTTCGAAATCGACTTTCGCTAAAAACCGTTATTCAAACATTGTTCAAAATCGACTTTCGTGAAAAACCATTATTCGAATATTGTTCGTAATCGACTTTCGCTAAAAACCATTATTCGAATATTGTTCGAAATCGACTTTCGCTAAAAACTGTTATTCGAACATTGTGCGAAATCGACTTTCGCTAAAAACCGTTATTCAAACATTGTTCAAAATCGACTTTCGTGAAAAACCATTATTCGAATATTGTTCGAAATCGACTTTCGCTAAAAACTGTTATTCGAACATTGTTCAAAATCGACTTTCGCGAAAAACCATTATTCGAACATTGTTCGAAATCGACTTTCGCTAAAAACCGTTATTCAAACATTGTTCAAAATCGACTTTCGTGAAAAACCATTATTCGAATATTGTTCGAAATCGACTTTCGCTAAAAACCTTTATTCGAATATTGTTCGAAATCGACTTTCGCTAAAAACTGTTATTCGAACATTGTTCGAAATCAAGGATAGGAAGACGTTGTTCGAACATTGTTTGAAATCGAAGATGGCGAAAAAGCATTGTTCGAATATTGTTCGTAATCGAATATTGCGAAAAAGTATTGCTCGGATATTGTTCGAAATCGAACAATGTTCGAACAATATCAAGAGTAGGCGGCCTGAGTATGGATCGTCTCCGTTCCCCGAAAACTCACGTTCAAACTCGCTCTATTTCTGCGCCTACGGTAATTGGCGGGAACGATTTGCCATTTCCTTTCGAGGGTTCTCGCGGCCGACTGCTGACACTGTTCGATTTCGAATAATATTCGAACAATGCTTTTTCACGATCATCAATCTGCGATTTCATTTGGAGGGATCGAATTTGAAAATCGCGAAGTTTTGTTAGAACGTATTTCGAAATCGAACAATGCTTGAGATCGAGGGATTCGTCATTGTTGCAAGTCGGCGGCCCCAGTGCAGCGGCTGTGCCGTCAACGCGTGGGACACCAACCTACCCCATGGGGCAACCGAGGCTGCCAAGGCCTAGCGTCCCGGGGAGGTGAAGGGTCCCATGCCCTAAAGTGCCACTCCCGTTGTGGGGATTCCCCGGGTCCATCCCTTCACTCCCCACTGAACTATATCCCTTCAGCCCCAGGGTTGCAGCCAGCACGAGACCAAGGGGGGAATACTACACTTGCCCTGGGTTGCCAGCCTGACTCCCGACAACACTGCCCTCGCGACGTCCAGGCAGGGGGCCAGAGTCTGCCCCCTGCCCGGACCCCGCGAGGGGCTTACAGGCTTTACCCCCGGCAACCCAGCAACAGCAATGACAATAACAACACCAATACCAGATACACTGTACAACGGACTCACCACATTCCCTCGCTTGCACACCGAACACCATCATAGGTTTATCTCAACACCAACGCCGACATAGCAGGATACAGGATAGGCCGGACACGCGAATGATGAAATCAGAGCCGGCAGAGCAAGGAGGATCGGGCCGGGCGCTTCACTGTGCCGGGGCACTCCGCGCCCTCAGCCCTGGCGACCCTTCTAGGAAGGGTCGTCTTCCATCCGACCGGCAGTCGATGCCGAATAATGCGGGGACGACACGATGACCAGACACCCGGCGGCTGAAGTGAAGCTGGCAGGCGAGCGCGGCCGCTCGCGATCGATGAAGGCGTCGAATGAACCCCGCGGCTTGCGCGGGAAGCGGGTTATGCCCGTTCCGGAGCGCGCGCCCCGCCCGCCGATCAATCCGGCGGAGGCGGGGGCAGGCCGCGCGAGAGGCCGCTCGCTGACGCGCCGCGCGCCCGCAGGAGGATGGAGGGGAACGCCGTGGTCGCGAGACGCGACACTCCCGCCCAGAAAGAAAGCCTCCCGCGGGGGATGAGCTGCGCGGCTGCCTGGTCACCATTGGGCTTAAAGCCCGTTTTGAATTGTTTAGGGGACATCGACTGCGGATCACACGGAAGAACGACCGCCCCAAGAGAACCAACCAGGACCTCGGAACGCCGTGAAGTAAAGATGTGAGCGGAGCACCCGACCGACTGAGGATGAAATGGCAAAGGGGACTCTGGGAGAACACACATAAACTTCACACATGGAATGGCTACCACTGCGGCCGGCCCTATCTGAAATGCCTCGACTCCACACATATCGGATAAGGCTTGCACGGGATGGGGACACTAGGCTAGGAGTTGCAGAAATGGGATGAAATGCATGAGAGGGAGAGTGGCTGAACTAAGCTATGACACTAAGCCACTGATGAATGATCAACTACAGCCTAATATGTCCGAGAAAAGGTGAATTGACTGAGCAAAAGCCTCCTCGAGGGGGAGTATGAACAACAAAACCTACATAATGCGGCGGGATATGAGAGCGATGATGAATTGGCGACATAAAAATATAAACAACATACACAATAGCAAAATACACAAAAATATGAAATGCCAGATATACAACAATAATCAAAATACATACAAAAACATTCAACCATACAGACATACTGAACTGCCGTCGAAGGCTGGGTTCGGCCACGGAGGGCCTACTACCATCGCCTGGGTCGGTCCGTCCGACTCGCTGTACCTCGACCCATCCATGGGTCGGACCCATCCATCCATCGAGCCACATCCTCCATGCGGACTGCATGACCGACCACCAGAACTGTAATGTATCGGTTTACATCTGTATGGTTATATCAATAAAGGTTCTTCTAAAAAAATGTATTGCATAGTAAAGGAATAAAACCGACAGTTGAAACGAAGCAGCTCAAGTAAAAGGACTTAGCCCTATACGAGATGTCCAGCGTGCGTATGATGTTATCGTCGGTCGCCGTGTATTGCCCTGTCGTTGTGGTTCGCGCCATCGACTCGAGCTATCTGGAAGTAAAAAGGTTGGGATGAACTGTTCACCTGTTGAAAATGAAGTGATTAAAGCTCGGCTCAATGGCTGCGTTGTTCTTGGCGACCGGTTCACGTCCTGGACGGCTTGGCTGCTGGCGGGCTCCACGATGACGTGGACCTCAGGTCTGTCGGCGTCTTTGCAGGTCAACTGGGACACGGCGCGATCCTGAACATGAATTAGTTCCAAAGTTCACTTACGTGTGTGTGTCCGGATCGCTGTCGATGTTGGCTCGAGCCCGTCGCTAACCTGCCTCTACACTACTCTGAAATAACTAAAGGATTACCTGAATTGGGTGCATTACTCTAAACGGTGCGTTAAGCGCTGAATTGGCTATATTGCTTCACCACGACGCCTCGCTGTCGTGGTCCCTGTCCTCCTGCTGCTGCCTCGGGGGCTCCTGCTCCTCGTGGGGCGAGGCCTCCCGGCGGCCAGCGTGGGGTGGAGCAGGAGGAGTGGCCCTCTGCCGCGATTCGCGGCGGCGTTGCGCCATGGCAACGTTGAGTGGGACGTCGTACTTTTGTACGTCCTGTTGGTCCGGAGGGCAAGGACGAAACGTGCGCTGCGCGAGGCGGCGGTAGAAGGCGTTTGGCCGTTCTGAAATGTCTGGCAGCGCGCGGGGGTTGACGACGCAAAACGCGCGGTGATGGCCCTCCTTCTTTCACATAGTGCAAGGTGTACGACGCAAACAAGTGCCTCGATGTTGCTTGAGGCAATTCGAGCAGTACCTGAATTGTAGTGCGAGTTTCTCGCGCTCGCTAAGCCTTGGATGACGTAGGCAATCAGAGCTGTAGTGGTCCACATCGAAACAGAATGCGCACGAACGCCTTTATGATGGCGGTGGGTGCGGTGGCGGCGTTCTTGGTAGGTACCTTCGGGCCTCCTCGTCCAACTGCGGCCCCTGTATGGGTTAAGGGCCAAGGCTCGTCCTGCGGACGCTGTTGCTGAGGCTGCCTTTGGGCCTGACGATGCTGTCCTGCGGCTGAGGTGGAAGGTTGCTGGCTCGCAGCTGAAGTGGATGGTTGCTGGCTTGCAGCTGAAGTGGATGGTCGTTGCGGAGCAGGTGCGGGCTTTTCCGCTGGTGGCTCCTTCCTAGAAGCGGTCTGCTGGACGGGTGTTGTAGCCAGCACCGCAGGCTGTGGTGCCGCTGAATTGTCGGAGGGGGCTCCTGTATTGAGCCTTATCTGAAGTAGGGCGAGGAGCTCCTGGTAGCGCGGGTAGTCCGCAGCTGATGTGGGCTCCTCGCGGGCAGTCTCCTGCCCGGTTGCTCCTACCTGAGCCGGCTCCTCTCATGGAGGAACTACAGGCGGCTCTGGAGCGGCTGGAGCCTTATCCTCCTTCTGAACTGGGGTTGGCGATGTGGCGCGAGGCTTCTTGGCTGAACTGACCAAGGAGGGAGAAATTTGGGAGTCAGCCTCGCGCCGAGTCTGCTGGCTCTGAATTGACGTCTCGGCTTCCATCTGCTCAGCCCAACTGCCCTGTAGCTGTGGCGCGGTGGGCGCCGCTACTGTTATGGGGGCAGTGACGAGCACGGCCGTCGACCGAGACACTGAATTGGCGGACGAGACAACAGGAACAACAGAAGAACTACCCCGAGGCTGAGACAGCCTCGAGGACCGTCTAGTGACGGGACCGTAGGAGGAACGCGAAGGAACTTGCCTGGTTGCTGGAGTTATCCCTCGACTCTGTCCTCCTCGTCCGCCACGTGCGGTGGGTTCCTGCAGCTGGCGGCTTCCACAATCGCCTCGTCCTCGAAGGGATTGACCACGGGTTCGCGAAGGCATCGTCGAACGGAAATGCTTGAGAATACCTGAAATGAAAGGATTTCAGGCCTTCCTCATCTGTAGTGGTGGCAAATGCACGTGAATTATGCTAAGAGATAGTAAAACCCATTCTGAAATGGAGAGAACATAGAACGGGTAGAGAACGGTAGGGGGAGGCTAAGTGAACTGAAGTATCACGCGCCGATGAGTCATCGGCGTGGGGGCTGCGACGGTAGCAGGGTCCATGCGCCTTAAGGACTTCGTGGTGGGACCCGCTAGTAGTGCAACTGTGCCTCGCATGGATGAATCATCATGAGGGAGCCCGTGGACGACGACGAAGTGGCGAACATGGATAAGTGAAATGAAGGGAACCTTGAACAGCAGAAACCAACAATATAAAACACAAGGGGTAGAAGAAGGAGGAGATAGAGTAGGAAATTTAGGTGAGAAACCTGAAGGAGAGAAAAAATACGAGAAAGTGGAGGAAAGATGAAGGTGTTAGAAGCAAATAAAGTCGGTTTAGCACCCAAGAGGATAAAGAACAATGGACTAAGGATATAGACAAAGGAGAGTAGAGTAAGAAATTGGAAAGAGAAAGCTAGAGGAGCAAGGAAATGAAAAAGGAAGTGAAATGGTGCTAATGGGCAGACTGTAATGACGGAGGACGTGCTGCCGGTGGAGATAGGAGTGCGACTAACTAGCGCTGCCACTATGGTGGAGAATGAGTACGATGGGGCCGGAGCGCGAGCCATAGCGGCTGTATCCTAAGGTCAGGAGTCTGCCCGAACGGAGAGAAGATATGGACAAGGAGGAAAACAAGTGATAAGAGCGAAGAAGATATAGAGAGGAGGGCAGAACAAATCAGAAGAGCGAAGAAAGAGGAAAATTCTACAGGGGATACTAAGAGAGAAACGAGACAAGGAGATAAGCCGCAGAGGTCCCTAGTGAACTGGCCAAAGTGCAATTGGAGCGCAATTAAATTACGAAACACATGAAATGGGACGAAAGTACAGTATCGACGGACAAAATGGATGAAACTCATCTGATGAAGGTCTTCTTCGCCTTTCGAGGCGGTTGGATCCTTGTTGGCGTGCCGGGCTGCTTCTTGGTCTTGACGAGAGCAGTATCTTCAGCGACGACTTCGAGGGGGATCAGCTGGTTCACGGATCGATCTAGAATTTTATTTTTGCCTGTTTTAACCCCTACAGATCTTACCGAGCCGTCAGCTGAGCTGTTGATCTTTACGATCAGTCCCAGCGGCCAATTAGACCTCGAAGTATTGTCCGTCTGAATTAAAACGACGTCTCCTACATGTGGCTGTCGTGCTGCGCTCTGTTGTTTCGCAGTACGGATTTGACTCCGCTCCGCAAGCGCTTGCAGGTACTCCTTATGCCACAACTCCCAGAAGGTCTTAAGGGAGTCTCTTAGGAGACTGTACTGGCAGACAAGAAATTCTTGGGACTCCGTAACGGCGAACGGGTCCCTTGAAGTGACTGCCATCTTAGGACTTCCTAAGTGGCCTAGACTGAACTGTGGGCTAACCAAATCGATGGGCCGTAGGATATGAACTGGTTCTGTCGCTTCGCCTGAAAGTGGAGTTACTGGGCGCGTATTTAGCGTGGATTCTATCTCCGTAGGGCGCGTGTAGCGTAGTCGGAGGAGGCGCGACTGTCGCGTGCACCCGATACCAGTTTCCTGGTTCGGATTTCCCGCCCAGGCCAACCAAGCCTTCCATCCCTCCGGGGTCGGTGAATTGGTACCAGACTTGTCTGGGAAGGATAGAGCGCTGACTTGTTCATCGGCTGGCCACCGCAAGTCATTGTATGGCCAAATACGCATTCATGTCGCCTCCACGACATCCCGTAGAAGTAGAATGCGCTGGCGCATCCCAGAAGGGATTGAGTAACGCCGTCCTTTATCCTTATCCTTATCCTATCTCCGTAAGGAGCGTTTGGAGGTTCCAAAGGTCGAGAGTGCTGCGATGAACTGTCTTCTTCAAGGCGGTTTTCACCGAGCCTACCAACCTCTTGTAAAAGCCTCCTTTCCACGGCGATAACGGAGTGATAAAGCGCCATTCGAATCCCGATAAGGAGCTGAAATCGAGGACTGCCCTGTCCTCCATGAATTGACGTAACTCATTTACAAGGACTTCTCGTCCTAGCTTAAAGGTGGGCGCATTATCGCTTATGACGAGGTTTGGAGTGGCTCGTCGCGATATGAAGCGCCGAAACGCTAGGAGAAAGTGGGTTGTTGTATTGTCAGCAACTAATTCCAAATGAATTGCACGAGTAGACATGCAAGTAAATAAGCAAACCCAGTCTTTTGGTCCTTGTTGTCGTCGGTACGGATCAGGAGCGGTCCAAAGTAGTCGAGACCGGTGTTTTCGAATGGTCGACTCTGGTTGACTCGCTCAGCGGGTAGATCAGGCGATCTCGGGTACGGATAGTGACGACCCTGGTGTCGGCGACAGATGATGCAACCTGAAATAACATTAGCGACGAGCCTACGGACCCTAGGAATGAGGAACTCATTCCGGAGCGCAGAGATCAAGTGTTGGGATCCCGCGTGGAGCAGTTTGACGTGATAATAGGTTATCAGCATGCGTGTCAACGGATGGAAGGGTAAGAGTAAAATAGGATTACTTGATATTGATCGAATCCTTGCGTGGGCCATCCGTGACGTTCCGCGGTAGATCCCGTCAGCGCTCTGGTTAACCTGAAATTTCTGAACCACGCGGCTCTGCAGCTGGTCGGAGCTCTCGCGATAGTGTTCGCGGATGACGACAAGCTCTGCTGCCTTCCAGTCGCTTGTGGTAACACAGGGGGACGTACTGAACTGACTGATAGTGCGATTTACGTTCGCTGGTCGGCCCTCGTGCCTTTTGGCACGGAAAGATTGTAGTTTAGCTACAAATTTGAGCACATAGGCCGTTACCCGAACGAGTTTCGCATATGAATTGGTTCGTTCGAATGGTACGAACGACTTATATGACTGTATTGAAGCTGAAGTGATAGATTTGAACTCAACTTCCGCCTCTTTGGAAACTGGAACGTTTGAAGTGAAATCCATGTTAGAATTGGGCCAAGAAGATGGTGATCGCAGAATGTACTTGGGCCCATGCCACCACATGTGATTCTTGATCTCTGAGGCTGTAAGACCTCTGGTGGCACAATCTGTTGGATTTTGGTATGTATTGACGTAAAAGAAACGGCAATGGATGTTAGCCGTTTCCAGCTCATTTTTGACCTCGTGAATGAGCTTCACGCGGTTATGAACAAAAGTTTTGAGCTGTTTTTTGGAATGAATCCAGTATAGTGCTATCTGCGAATCAGACAGCAACTGAACTGAACTAATCTGAATTGTGAGCTCCTTCTTCAGGAACCGAACGATCTTAACGGCCAAGACTACAGCTTGTAATTCTAGTCGTGGGATGGTGGTCTTCTCCGGCGCAGCGAGTTTAGCCTTAGCATAGATGAGGTGACTAAAGGGCTTTCCGCGAAGCGGCCTGCATACCAGGTATGCCGCCGCTGCGAATGCCCGTTTCGAAGCATCCGAAAAAACAACTAAATCGTACCTGCATTCCGAAGTGCTCGCGACGTATCTTGGCACGGTTCCAATGAATCCGGAGATGCCGTGGATGATGTCGTTCCACTTGGCCATGGTGTCTTTGTCCAGAGGCGTGTCCCAGTCAGTCTTCTTGAGCCACAGATCTCGAACGAAGGTTTTCGCTGAAACGAAGATAGGGGTTAAAAGCCCAAGAGGATCGAACGTCGACGCGAGCGCCTTTAAGGCGGTTCGCTTTGAATTGACTGCCTTCAACGCTCTGGTAGGCACCTGTAATTGATCTGAATTGGGGTTCCACCGAATGCCGAGAAGTTTAACTGTCGCTCCTGGTGTCCTTTTCATGCGATCCTTTTCAGGAACGCGTTCTGTCACAGCCTGGTCGTTGGACATGAACTCACGAAGGTTCATACCCATATTGGAGAATACATCCTTGCATTGCCGTTGTTTTGAGATGCCTTCTTCGGTGCTTGTGGCGCCGATGAGAAGGTTATCTACGTACGTGTTGGCAAGGATCTCCTCCCTAAGGCTGTTGTCCTGGTTTCTCTCCAGGGCATATTTTATGGACATGCTCAGGAGGAAAGGAGAAGCGTTCACGCCGAATGGAATACGCGTGAATCTGAGGGTGCGGATGTTGTCCCTGGTAGGTGGCTTAGCTGGATCGATTAGCCACAAGAATCTCGTCGCATCCCTCTGGCTCTCCTGTAGTCTGATCTGATGAAATGCTTTCTCGACATCGGCTGTAATGAGTATTGGAGTGAGTCTTGCGCGGAGCAATGTTCCGCACAAGTCGGGCAACATTGTTGGCCCTTGATGTATGCAGTCATTGAGACTAGGAGCGTCTTTCATGTGACTGCTCGCATCGAATACGATGCGAAGTTTTGTAGTGTTGCTGTCTTCTTTGATGACAGCCTGGTGGGGTATGTAATACACGGGAGTCCCTTTTGTCAGATCTTGTGTAACCTCCTCGATAATGCCGGATTTCAACTGTTGCTCGAATGTATTGCTGTATTCGCTCCATAACTTGGGATTGACGTGGAGCTTATTGTATTGACTTTCGAGCCGGCGCATTGCGAGCGCCTTATTGTCCGGCAGGTGAGGATGGTTGGTTTTCCAAGGGAACTGCACGTGGATCATACCTTGAATTACCTGAACTGTATTGTAATATTGCTGAATTATTTCTGAGTCCGCGGTATCACGGTCCTCGTCCAATCCTTCTGAGTCTAGGGCGAGGAGTCTACGGACTACAGAGTCCGTGTCTGCATTGATCGCCTTCTAATCGACCGAAGTCGAAAGGACTCGAGGAAATGGTGCGTTTGGACCGGAGAGAAGCAGACCCAGTTTGGTATATGACTTGACTAAACCCGATGAGAGCTGACGATTACGATTGAGGTCGACAACACTCCAGTAGTAATCCATCCCTATCAGGACATCGACGTTTACGGAGCCTGTTCGGGGACGTTTTTGGTGTTGTGGAGTGGTCTTGACGCTCATACTGTCTGACACGGATGTAATGTGAGTGCGTGTCCAGAGCTTCAGCCTCACCGGGGTACCCGTAACTGGGTTTTGAAGTGTGATTTTGACCTGGTAGGACTTTTCGGTGTGTTGATATCCACCGAATGTAATGGCTGTAATGGTTTTAGGGTGTTTGAGCTGCAAGCCGAGAGATTGCGCAGTATCTTTACAGATAAAACTGTGCTGACTTCCACTATCTAGGAAGACAGTAAGAAGCTGATCGGCCTTTGTATTGAAGTTGTGCGTAAGTGCCTCGACAATCATGAGCCGAGGCTCCCTACCAGGTGATCGCGACCTGCATGCGACCGTTGGAGTGATCGCGACGTGAACTCTAGTCTGCGACCCTGGTTCCTGAAGCTGCTCGAGCTCGCTATCGCTCGAATCGCTTGTCTCCAGGGATGTCGTGGTGTAATGATGAGATTGAACTGGATCTGGAGTAACAGGTGGGTTTCTAAACCCGACTCTCGGATGGGGAGAGTCCCGGCGTTCAGGAGAACGGCCTCTACGAGGGGAGGGGGTCCTGGAGGACCAGCTGGACGAACGTGACCGTCTGCCGTTTGAATAGCGAGACTCCGTGCTGGAAGATCTCCGACGGGGTGAGCGTGGTCTTGAGAAACGATCCCGTCTTGAGGTGTTTCGACGCGCCGGACTTTGCGAGCTCCCTCGCCTATAGCATAGCGACTTGTGATGTCTGCGGGTGCAGTACTGACATGATGGCGCCGTGCAGTCGCTGCTATGATGTCCAGGCTTGAGGCATTTCCAGCAGAGTTGACGGTCTCTCACGATTTCCCTTCTGGCGTGCTGCGTTGGAACTTCATAGCATCGTTCCGGCTCGTGTTTTCCACGAATACAGAACGGGCAGCGACGCCTTTGGGATGTGTTGTCTCTCCCTGGTGAGTGGCTCCTACGCCGTTCGGTGTAGTGACGGCGTGGTGACGGACGCCGTATTTCCGCTCGGGATGGCGAGCGTGAACTGTGCTGCTGGGTGACGTACGCCGACGCCAAGGCTGGGTGGACTCCTTGGAGTGCCTCTTGACGGTGGATGACCTGGTCAAGAGCGTCCAATAGATGGTTAACTGTCCAGTCCTCGCCGGCGTTCTTGAGTTCACCAGCTTTTTCCATCGTGCGCAGTGGGAATTTTTCGCCTATCGTGCACTTGTGTGCAGTGGAGGCAGGGTGTTCTCCGAGCTTTTCCAGCTGCACCCACAGCGCCTTCAGCGTACACAATGTGGTACGCTGTGACGTTGGAATGTCGTGCGCCGGCGGCACAGCTTGAAGCTCCTGCACGAGCTGGATGCGCAAGATGTCAGGGCGCATATACGTCTTCTTCAGCAGCTGAACTGCTTGTTGATAATTGTATTCGGAAAACTGAAGTGGGGAGATAAGCTTGTATGCCTCGCCTTTAAGTTTGCCTTTGAGGTATAGGAACTTTGAAATAGTTGGAACAGTTGGATTATCATGAACTGCTACGGCAAACATTTCCCAGAACTCTGGGAAGGCGTGCATATCTCCGTTGAACTCTGGAAGCTCGAATGGTGGAAGCTTCACTAGGTGAACTGGATCAGGGTTGAATAGTGCTGACGCTCCTTGGCCTGCAGGGAGCCCGTTAAGGCTGGCCATGGGGGCAGAAGGAGTTTGTGGATTCTCCCTCCGGGACTGGACTGGATGGGGGCTGAGAGCACTTCGCGTCCCGTATACAGTAAAGCGCCAAAGGAAGAAAGGGAAAGGAAAGGTGGAACTATTAAGAGAGAAGGGTGATGGGAGCTAAAGGAAAGAGGAAACTACGATAAAGTAAGCAGCTACCGAAAAATAGGGAAAGCTAACTAAGGGGATGAAGAAAGGACTGAGGGAGATAGAGAAAGGAAGTGACCGAAGAACAGAGGAGACTGAGTAGAGAGGCAAAAGAATGAGGGGGGAGTGAAATGAATTGGCAAGGTTTGAGATAAACCCACTCTAGGTGCAGGGAATGTGATGAGTTACCTGTTGCTATGGAATGTACTACAAGGGGGTGGGTGTGGCTGCAACCCCTCACTTGCTGAATTGACACCTGAAGTTGTGAAGGGGGACCCAGTTCGTCCGTCCTACAGGCGGAGCCCAAAAGAGCTATGGGGACCAACTTTAGGTGTATAGGGTGCTAAAGAGGGAGGGGGCGAAGGGGCATGGGTAACCCAAGCAACCCAGGGAACTAAACGAGAGGGGGGACTAAGGACCGTACGACGGGGTTACCAACCGACACCTTTACCAAGCTACCTAACCGGGTGGCCAGCCCGTATGGTAGTGGATGGAAGCGCTTCCCCTTAGGTGCGACCAGGACTTACCCATACCTGGTACTAATTGAGACTAGGCCATGGCCCCACCCGTCGCAGACGCCCAGCGCGTCGCCGTACCCCCATGAGAAGCCCCTGGCCTTAGAGAACCCCGAGGGACTGCACGCCCGGGGACGGCGCACAAGTTGGCTGGTTGCCACAGTCCAGCCTGGACCCCTGCGCCGTTGCCTCCCCGGCCGTGGCCCTCTGTTGCCCACTTTTGGCCCCGATTCCCGCAAAAGACCCCTTAGCCTACAGGCCCCGAGGGCAACACAGCCCCTGCACCGGGCGTGGCAGGGCCGTTTTTACAGCCAGCCGGCTGTCTCCAGACCGACTGGCCAACGGGTCCGCTTGCCAACGTCCGATGCACCAAGTTGCAAGTCGGCGGCCCCAGTGCAGCGGCTGTGCCGTCAACGCGTGGGACACCAACCTACCCCATGGGGCAACCGAGGCTGCCAAGGCCTAGCGTCCCGGGGAGGTGAAGGGTCCCATGCCCTGAAGTGCCACTCCCGTAGTGGGGATTCCCCGGGTCCATCCCTTCACTCCCCACTGAACTATATCCCTTCAGACCCAGGGTTGCAGCCAGCACGAGACCAAGGGGGGAATACTACACTTGCCCTGGGTTGCCAGCCTGACTCCCGACAACACTGCCCTTGCGACGTCCAGGCAGGGGGCCAGAGTCTGCCCCCCTGCCCGGACCCCGCGAGGGGCTTACAGGCTTTACCCCCGGCAACCCAGCAACAGCAATGACAATAACAACACCAATACCAGATACACTGTACAACGGACTCACCACATTCCCTCGCTTGCACACCGAACACCATCATAGGTTTATCTCAACACCAACGCCGACATAGCAGGATACAGGATAGGCCGGACACGCGAATGATGAAATCAGAGCCGGCAGAGCAAGGAGGATCGGGCCGGGCGCTTCACTGTGCCGGGCACTCCGCGCCCTCAGCCCTGGCGACCCCTTCTAGGAAGGGTCGCCTTCCATCCGACCGGCAGTCGATGCCGAATAATGCGGGGACGACACGATGACCAGACACCCGGCGGCTGAAGTGAAGCTGGCAGGCGAGCGCGGCCGCTCGCGATCGATGAAGGCGTCGAATGAACCCCGCGGCTTGCGCGGGAAGCGGGTTATGCCCGTTCCGGAGCGCGCGCCCCGCCCGCCGATCAATCCGGCGGAGGCGGGGGCAGGCCGCGCGAGAGGCCGCTCGCTGACGCGCCGCGCGCCCGCAGGAGGATGGAGGGGAACGCCGTGGTCGCGAGACGCGACAGTCATAGTGAATTAAAGAGGGAGTTCAAATAGAGGTGGCAGTTAACTTGAGGTAATGAGATACTTTGATGGTTGTTGTTGAACATACCTAGGATGTAAGAGCCTATTTTTCTAGGTTAGTACTATCCCTGAGAGTTCTCTAAAATCTAAGCGAAACTGCTGTCTAATCGATTCTGGTGGTGATATTATGAATTTGGGTACTATCTCATCCTCATGTCTAGTGTTGTGTGTAGTTTTGTTCTGATGACCTATTCGAACAGGTATTCCAATGATTTTCATTCGAACTTGGATAATGAATTCTAAATTTTAAAAATCGCGTTTTTCGCATGTATTCGAATCCTAACCTTCATCAAACCACTTTTCGACTACCTTTGAATTCGAATACTCGAAAACTGCGGGCCTTTGAAACCATACCAATAGTCGAAAATTTTGCAAGAGCACAACTATAGTTGTGCGTATAGTTGATCCTATACAGGTTTCAACCAATAATAATAAGTGATAATAAACCATGATTTTGATTAAAAAAAGCCTGATAAACGTTTTCAAGTGATAAAATACATTTTTTTTGTAAAGGTGATGATGTATTGCAAATTAGATGTATGGATGTACCAGTGAAATGCTAACTTAAACTATTTCTGTGGGCTATTTCAAGCAGTTTGAGCATCGTTGAGAGTCCTTTCTTATTACGTGCTCCGATGGGAATACGGCGTTCTACGTCGGTTTCGGTAGTTATTGCGTATTGTAATCGTACGCTAGTGTCTGCATGTGTAGGCCTGCGCGCCTCTGAACACACGGAAGCTCGTCGAGATCGTTGCCGACCGTCGCGTCCGCCGCGGTCGTAGTGCATTAGAAAATCTTCTGCTTTATCATTTGGAATTCCGCATTAAAACTGCGGACGAATTGTCGAAGTGGGAAACGCGCTCTGTGAACGTCAAGATAGTCATTCTTTTCAAAGCCAACCCAGGCGCGAATTTCAAACCGCGTACAGTGTCTATGCGTAGAAGCACGCTTTTTTGTTAACTTGATGAAAATGAGCTCGAAGGAGGAGGGGCCACCATGTAAGGCACCCCATAACGCATTTTGTGTTGCGCGAAAATGGAACTGTTATTCAACACTACTGTGTCGTACCCCTTGTTGTTCCATTGAATTGTGTTGTTCCATTTTTGTGTAAACCGACATTCATGGGCCTTCTCACGAAGAGGGGAAACCACAAACTAAAAGGTGGCCTCCTCTACCAATTTACTGACTAATACCGTCCTTTATCGGTATCCATTTCTTGTCCGAGCTGGAAAAAGCTGAACAGGAGCAAAGAGCTAACTCTCGAACATAACAGGATAGAGGCTACCTTACAAACCTTACGGATTTATATGGGTGCTGAAAAAATATGCTATAAACGAAGCCGGCAAGCCTGGCGTAGCCCGCAGGCCCAGCATAGGGGCCGGCGAAGCCGGCGACGGACACTGGCTGAGGAAGCATTCCTAGCTAGGTTCGGGCTACGTTCCCAGCGTTTCACGCTCACCCGAAGCCTGGCGTGGCCCGCACGTCCAGAGTACGGCACGGCGAAGCCGGCGACGGACGCTGGTAATGGGATAATGCTCGACTTCCACTCCCATGTCATCCCATTCTAGTTCGCGCATGACGTTTTCGAGGGCGGCGCTGAAGAGCTTCGGGGATATGGTATCACCCTGCCGAACCCTCTCTTCACTTCGATGTGAACGTCGTTGTAGAATGGTGAGATCTTGGTCGTAAATCCACTGTACAGCTCACGAGGGACTCTGATGTACTGAGTAGGAACACCCCGAGTGAGCAGGGCGTCGATGACCGCTTCAGTTTCGACGGAGTCGAATGCCTTCATCAGCTCGATGAACGTAAGGCACAGGGGCAGCTTGTACTCTCGCGAGACTTCGATGAGCTTCGTAATGGTGTGTATGTGGTCGATCGTGCTGAAACCTCTCCGAAATCCTGCTTGCTCGCATGGCTGTCCTTCGTCCAGCCTTCCTATTCAGGATCACTCGAGTGAACAACTTGTACCCTACGGACAGCAGGCAGATCGGGCGATAGTTGCCAATGTCGTGCACGTCTCCCTTCTTGTACAGCAAGACGGTCCAGGGCCACGTGGCGCGTCCCCGGATGGTGGATAGGGAAATTTAACGCGAACCAAATGCGACCGTGTACTGCCCAGAGTCGCAGGTAGGATGCAGGGGATGGACTCCTTGCTCCTGCTGTGTCGGATCGACGCGTTCCTTGTGCGTAGGAGCGGCATGTTCATGCACATTGTGCGTGGATGTGTTTGCGCCTGTGCGGATTGTAACTGTGTCGGCCCGGCCAAAAGCTTGCACTCGGTAAATTGGGAGTACATGTAAGGTGATTCATGGCCGCCTTAAGTCTTGCCCCGGACACCCCGGGCAGTCTGGCTGGCTGCGCGGAGTTCTTCGCCAGCACAACAGAGCCCGACTAGCTACCAGTGTGTACTCCAGTCAAAAACAGCATCACTAAAGGGCCTCATTCCCCTGGCCCCTAAAGAGCCCCATTTCTGCAGCGATGGGAAGGACGAGTACGGAGAGGCTGTTAAAATCTCAGGGCCTAACCAGGTCAGGGTCAAGCTTGAGGTTCGGGAATCGAAGGGGGGTGGGTCGTACTCTCTCGGTTTTGGCAGAGGACTCTCTCCAAATTAAGGCTTTTAGATGATGTTTGCATCTATTAATAAGTTGTTTTTTCCAGGTGTGACTACGACAATGCGGAGATATACAAGCACTTGCGTTTCCTGGAGTTAACAAATAGGATTGAATATCAAAAAAAATTTTAATGCCGATTACTGTGCAGAGAAAAATAAAGATTTCCCGTCTGCAGATTTATGGTCAATGAGAGATTTTCATTTGTTCAGATTTTCCCAGGACGTCATGGACGCGGTAGTTTTCTGCCTGATGAGCGACATCTAATTCCAGAACTGCACTCTATAATATTTCAAGTGTTATTTACTGAGGACGACCTAAGTGCTTTCCCTACAACATTTTTGAAGCGCTCTTCGAGTCGATGACGGAATGGCAACCGAAGGACGGACTTGCTTGAAAAGTAATTTCTCTCCTGCAGGAAACACCATCAGAAGATGAAATCGCACCCTATGAAATTTTAAGCCCGTTGGACACACAGTGATAAAACTATGTTTCTCCGAAACGATATTCTATATGATCAGACGTCTCGATTTACCGAAAAGATATCACACTAATCACATGGAACACGTTACTTTTAGAACCTGCCTTTTAAAGCATAGAAAACACATCTACTAAAGCTTTATGAATTTTCCAGGAGCCCCAAAAAATCTCCGTGTTACGGCAGTTTAATGCGGCTACTGCGTTCTCTGACATGACCAATCGCAATTGAAATATGGATGGACTCCTCGCTGGAATTTTTTTTCTGCCTTCTGAAGGACAGGAGACAGAGAGTGGAATTGCATCATATAAAATTTTAAGTCATGCTTAACACACAATAGAAACTATGCTTCTCCGCTGCGATGAAGATATGACGAGGATGGATCGCATACAAAATTCTCATTTTTCATGAAAATATTATTTTTTAGCCGAAGCAGATCACCCATACGGATAAAATCTAGCCACAAGAACCTGGAAGTTTTGATCAATTCACTGTGAAAAATTGTGATTTTCTGGATAGAACAGGTTGAATCGACCTCTGGTCGACTTTGCACCAACGTCATCGGAGCATAAAATTGAACGTTCACAAAAAGGTTCATAACTCGGTAAGTTTTTCGAATTTTGAAAATTCTTTTAGCTTTTCATAAATTAGATAAAACGCCCTTTCTCATGGTGTAGAAATCGTTTTCCAGAAAAGGAGTCGTCACGCTTGGCTGCTGGTTCGATTTTTGAGCGAAAAAATTGAAGCGGCTTCACAAAAATATTCATAACTTGACCAATTCTTCGAAGTTTCGAAATCCCGCTAGCTTTTCAGAAACTAGAGGAAGAGCGCTTTCTTGCTATCTGAGGATTAATGTCCAAAAATTCGGTGTTCATGCGCGGCAGGGGAGGTTCAATTTCGGTTCCATGTCGCGAAAATACGTACCGAAAATCGAACCCCCCCCGCCCCGCGTGAAGATCCCTTTCCTGGAAATCGGTTTTTACATGGTTAGAGAGCAAATTTGCTCTATTTTTTGACGAGCAAGCGGGATTTTTGATTTTCGAAAAAATAGCCGAGATATGATCAATTTTCGGAAGTCGTGAACTGAATCCTTCACCGGCGTCATCGGAAAGATTTCACAAAAATATTCATAACTCGACTAATTTTTCGAAATTCAAAAATCCCGCTAGCTTTTTGAAAAATAGATAAACTGCGCTTCTTTATGGTTACAAACACTTTTAGCAAAAAAGGGATCTTCATGCGGGGCGGGGGGGGGGGGTGTTCGACTTCTGGTCGACTTTCGGCAAAAATCGACCAGAAATCGAACCCCCCCCCCGCCCTGCATGAAGATCCCTTTTTTGCTAAACGAGTTTGTAACCATAAAGAAGCGCAGTTTATCTATTTTTCAAAAAGCTAGCGGGATTTTTGAATTTCGAAAAATTAGTCGAGTTATGAATATTTTTGTGAGATCACTCCGATGACGACGGTGAAGAGTCGATCCGCGATTCAGTTCACGACTTCGGAAAATTGATCATATCTCGGCTATTTTCCCGAAAATCAAAAATCTCATCAAAAAACAGAGCAAATATGCTTTCTAACCATATAAGAACCGTTTTCCAAGAAAGGGGTATTCATGCGGAGCGGGGGGGGTTCGATTTTCGGTACGTATTTTCGCGACATGGAGCCGAAATTGAACCTCTCCTGCCGCGCATGAACACCGAATTTTTGGACATTAATTCTCAGATAGCAAAAAAGGGCTCTTCCTCTAGTTTCTGAGAAGCTAGCGGGTTTTTGAAACTTCGAAGAATTGGTCAAGTTATGAATATTTTTGTGAAGCCACTTCAATTTTTTTTCGCTCAAAAATCGAACCAGCAGCCACGCGTGACGACTCCTTTTTTGGAAAAGATTTTTACACTGTGAGAAAGAGTGTTTTATCTTCTTCTTGACAGGCTAGAAGAATTTTCAAAATTCGAAAAACTTACCGAGTTATGAACCTTTTTGTGAACGTTTAGTTTCATGCTCCGATGACGTTGGTGCAAAGTCGACCTGAGGTCGATTCATCCTGTTCGATCCAGAAAATCATGATTTTTTCACTGTGCATTGATCATGACTTGGAAGTTTTTGTGGCAAAACTTTATTCGTATGGGTGGTCTGCTTCGGCTAAAAATATTGTTTTCATGAAAAACGAGAATTTTTCTTACGATCAATCCTAATCATATCGTCATCGCAGTTCCGTCATCGCTGCGGAGAAAAAACAATTTTTTGCTGTATCATGTACAGAGCTGGGGTTTTTAGCTCCATTTTCGTTTTTTATGACGTTTTCTTAGGATGGGAGAACATTATTTCCGAGAGAAGTCCATCGTCCATCCTTCCTTTTTCCGCTCCATAATCGATTCGAGGAACGCTTCAAAAAATTTATAAGGAAAGCACTTAAGTCGTCGTCAGAAAGTAATACTCAAATTTTTATATAACACAATTTCGGAGCACAATTTCAGATGCAAACGTCGCTACTTCAGGTAGAAGAATGTTCCGTGTCCATGGTGTCCTGAAAAAAACTCCATAAATTGAACAGTAATTATTGGAAATTGCTACCAGAAGATTTTTATTTTGAAGTGTCGAAAATAGCGTTCAAAATTTTAAAGAATTTTATTGTGTTTTGAAAACATTATAGATCAGGGAACTCGTTTCATTGTCCTCTTCAGTGCCGAAGCCGCACCTGAAAAGAAGAATCTATTAAAGAGTTCAAACTGCACAAGAAACCTTGAAAAAACAAAACCCTTCTTTGGCTTGATCCGAGCAGCCAGTCTGCGGAGCACACGCATCGAAGAAGTGATAGAGTCGCTCCTTCGCGGCGACAACGATCTTCATCAATCGATCGTCAAAGCGCTGAACGCTTACAATCGAGTCATGAAATCGTTCGGAGACGATGACTCCAACTCCATTGGTGGTCCTGGGACTTCCACATAGAACGGCCTTGAAGCCTCGTCCTACCTCCCTTGACTTGCGGCACCACTACCTCGTCTCCTGCACCGCACAGAAATCAACTCTTCTACGCTACAGTGCTTCTACCAACTCGCACGAGCGGCCCGTCAACGTACCCTCATTCAGCGTAGCCACGCGGGTCCTGCTTACGTTACGGGACTTTCGGACTAACTCAGTTGCCCCCGGTGCCGTCCTCGCATCAGTGACCCTCGCATACCTTTCACACTCGCCGGGATTTGCGAGTGCGCGTCGGCTCCCGCGGACGCCGTAGCACTATCTCTACAAACGTGAACAGCCATACAGCATGTGATGTGACATGGTAGGCCGGCCTATCACAAGGGGGGTCTGTCGCCTGCAATCGAATGTCAGTGATCGGCTTAGCTCGCAGAGCGAACAGTTTCCAGTGGCACCACGTGAAGGAATGGACATCGCCACCATCATTAAATTATTCTTTAATACTCGAAAACTAGACCACTTATTTACATTTAAAAAAAGTTCTAGCAATAATTTTAAAAATATCAATAATTTTATAAATTTTATACATGTTTTTATTATATCCCCTTGACGAAGATTCTTCTAACTATGGTATTACTTGTAAAAACTGTACTCTGAAATAGTTAGAAAGGAGATGGAAAACCTTCTTATAGCGTTTATTGTGAATGAAGTATTCATTTCTTTTGGTAACAGCCAAGAGCGGGCCACGGTAATGACGACGGTACCATGTTCTTTCGTTTTTTTTGCGTATGTTTTTTGAACACAATATGGACAACAAAAATAACACACAAATTCTTCGAAAAGTAGAAAAAGAGAGCTGGAAACAAAAAGAAGATGCATCAATACTTTTTACACACCCTGTATATTCAGTCACACATTAATATCAATGACATTTTCACAAGAGAAAATAACTTCAATGCCAATATAAGATTCACCCCTAATATAAATGGTACTATACCACCGATCCTTTGCATATCTAAACTCCATAAAAGCCCTACCAAATTTAGATTCATAACTGGAACGTCTAACAGTAATGAGCAACCATTAGCAATGGAGATTAGAATTCTCACTCACCTCCATCATCACTTTAGATGTTATGCTTGCCTACTGTAACACAGGATGTACGAAAGATTTCTGGTCCATCAATGATAAAAATATTGTTAACGAAATCCATTCAATTCGTGGAAGCAACCTTAAACTATAGTTAGCTGATTTCCTTGACATGTTTACTAATATACCACATAGCATAATAATTAAGAATATTAAGGAGATAATTAAAATATGTTTTAAAAATGTATACTTAACTTATTGATAGTCAATAATTACAGAAACTTGTATAGTAACTTCGTCCCTAATGACAGCTTTAGATCTTATAAAAAAGAAGAGCTAAAAAAGAAGACATATGTTTGACTTCTTGTTACAAAACTCTTCATTTGTATCACTTGTCGTCCCGTTGATCATCGACTTGCTCGAGCAGGCGCCAGCAGCGTCTCCATTCGTCCCTGTCGCGTGCCAGAGTGCTCCAATTGATCCTCCTCGCTCGAGGGACACGAAGAGCGTCATATCGGTCGTTCAGGTCTTTCACGAAGAAATCCGACCAACGCGTCGGTGGTGGTGTTCTCTTGACATCCCGAGGAATCCAGTCGGTGACGGCTCTCGTCCAGCGGGTGTCTGCGAAGCGCATTACGTGGCCGGCCTACCTAATTTTCGACGACTTGGCCCACGCGACAGCGTCTCTGATCAGACAAAACTCTTACTGTAGATTAAATAGCACTATATTTAAGCAAGTGAAAGGTGTGCCTCAAGGTGGCAATGCAAGCCTGGTCATTGCAGATTTTACTCTGTTTGGATGAATACCAATACTTTACTAAAAATACAATTATTAACAAAGTTTTTCAACCGTTCAGATACATGGATGGCATATGAATTATACATAATCTAGAAGAAATAATGATAGAAAGCATCATTTCCGAAACGTATGAAAATTGATTATTGTAGGTAAAACTAATGACAACATACATCTATGTAGTTTTTGGACAAAACTATTAATGTTGCTAATAGTAGAATTTTAACTTAAAAAATACGATACAACTGATTATGTTTCATTCAAGATAATTAGGTTTGCAAGCAATAGTAAAATGCATAATTAAAAATAAAAATATCGGATAAAAATATGGATTTACTTATTCATTCGAAGATACTTCCAGTTTTATAAGTCAACTTATTGATCAGTTATCAATGTGACTGGATTTTCCTTTTAGTAAATTCTCTTACCTCTAACCAGGAAATGCCATCAGCTTCCCATGGAACTTCCGATTGAGACCTACATCACGTGAAAGAGTTCGAGCTCGAAAAGCTGATCGCAGATGTTTAGGCCAAATTTGCTAAATGGATCTCCTGAGCGGGTTGTTGCCGGCGGAAGCCGCGATGTCTTCCGTATGTTAGACGCGTTCAATCAGCATTGGGCGCAGTATTGCGCAATTAGAGGTCCAGTTGGCATTGCTGACATCAGCGGCGGCGGCGCAGTGGGAGAGTGATCGCTTCAAAGGACTGGGTTCATTGGTTCGCTTCTCGTTTCTGACGGCTTTTTGCATTTTGTGACCTACGTTCGACGAGGATCTATAATCTCATTTCTAGCACATTTTGGGCGCTATGGTAGTTGGGGGAGGGGTCACCATAGCACGCCGCGGCGGGGAGGTGAGTAACACCCTGGAGTCCCTTCCTGCGCCTAAATATATGTTCTCCTGCGCTGACTCGGAGGAGAACACAGATTTAGGCGGGGAAGGGACTGCCAACCGAACCGCTGATTAGCCGCAACACTGCGCCCAACGCTGAATGAACGCGCCTAACATACGGAAGATATCACGGCTTCCGTCGGCCACAACTCGCTCAGGATATCCATTTAACAAATTTGGTCTACATCTCTGTGATCAGCGTCTCGAGCTCTTTCACGTGGTATAGGTCTCACTCCGAAGTTCCATGGGAAGCTGACGGCATTTCCTCGTAAGAGTACTTATGTATAATTATATATATAATTATGTTTCTGCAGATTAAGCACTTCATATTGGGTCTCTCATGGTCTGTTTCTCGCTACGTAGAAAACAGGTACTTTGGAGATTAAATCACGTACATGCGATAGAGCGTGGATGGGTTTAATAGGAGCAGTGAAGACTCCGTCCTACCGCTGCACTAATCTGTAGAGTAAAACCAGTTTTTCGCTTAATAAAAGTAAGTAGGCCTAAAGAAAAAAGGAGGAAGATTGGGGTAGTTCTGTTTTCGGGGTTTGGGTTCAGCGGCCTAGCGGCGGCCCAACCAAACGTTTGGCAGCCGCTAGGCCGCTGAACCCTTATATATATATATATATATATATATATATATATATATATATGTATATATATATATGTATTGATATATGTATATCACCCAATACTTAATTGCCTAACATATCATCTTTATAGTCATTGTTGACGTTGGAAGCTGACAGAGTTATCGCGCTCCGAACACGCCCGCGCGTGCAATTTGCGAGCCGTCGCGCCCAGTCGATTGATAGATTCGATCCTATATACATTGTGCATAGCGCACTCCATAGTCTCGCTGGAGCAGAGTACAGCAATTTCTGAGTAGGGCGACTGAGAATTTCTCATAAAACTCCCTAAATGCTCTACAAACTGTACCCCTTCGATTGATAGGTTCGGTCCTATATGCATTGCGCACGGCGCACTCTCAGACGATTCCTGGCATGACAAAACACCTTACGCCATGCTTGAGATGCTTCGAGAACATGCAAGTCCTGGAATATAATCTTCTCCAATGGCAAAAAGTCTGCTCCCGTCATCTTTGACCACCCACTGCGAAAATGCGGTGGTTTGGCGAAGATGTATATATGGTTGTGTAGATCTCGAGGAGACGAATCGAACGGTGCCAACCGTTTCTCAAAAAACCTTAAATTAGAGGAATTGTGAGCATGCAACGGTTTTGGCGCCTTGCGGCCGACAACTCGTCCGCGGCCGGCCTTCTCAATGGAGCGCAAGTTTTCAATTTTGGCCATTTTTGGTCTTTCGTATGAAATGTATATACCAAACGATAGAGCTCGATCTCCTGAGCTCAAATATACTTTTGGTTTTTCAAAGGGATGAATTTTGGGCGAGTTATAGCAAAAAGACGCAAAAACCGCAAAAGAGCGGTTTTTTCGGCGTCTATTCAAAAGACGCGTCCGGTACTGTACTTTCAAATATAACTTATACACTACACTCAACCTGACTCCGATAGTATGTTCTCCCGCTGTCTTCGTCTGTTAACTGTCCTTAAGGCTAGGTTACGCCCCCTTTGACCCAATTTCTCAGGTGTATAATCTCTAAACAACACCAATCTAACATTGCACTCACTCCCTGAGCTACGTATGATCCCCAGGAGTGAGTCTTTTTCTCTTCCTTCTTACCAGAGAACAGTATCAGGCGTATGTATGAACGGCGAAGATGGATATCACCATGGAAATTTCCATACCTTTTGTAGCAGAAAACTTTCATTTTTGCAATGTCTTTGATCCCAAGGAGTTAGGGGCCCTGAAAGTTCAGTATTCAATTACCCTGACACAACCTAACACGTTTGTGTGTGCCTCACGTGGAGATAAGGGAGGTGATGAAAGATACCGGTGCCAGCAGCACGGTGGCTAAGTGGGGAATAGCGGTGCATCACGGGCATAGGGTCATGTGTTTGAGTCTCGTGCCTTGCAGATTTTTTGCATTTATTAATGTTCATAGCTTGTTTGGTATCTGTCATCTTCTCAACTTTTCCTATGCATATATTCCACTATGGGCTGCCAAGCTAATGGGGAGTGATCCTTTCCAACTAGAAATATATGCATCAATTACGAGAGCATATGATGACAGCAGTCCATAAGT
The DNA here is from genome assembly GCA_947359475.1 of Heligmosomoides polygyrus bakeri. Classification (NCBI taxonomy): domain Eukaryota; kingdom Metazoa; phylum Nematoda; class Chromadorea; order Rhabditida; family Heligmosomidae; genus Heligmosomoides; species Heligmosomoides polygyrus. The sequence continues at coordinate 34,019,622 of OX375867.1, forward strand.
CGAGAATGTGCCCCACATGTTCAACGAAGGACAGCCGATCGTTGCAAAGGTCCAGTTGTGCCATGCTGCCCGTCGACGGTGTGCAACTAGGCACACTGATGACGGGGGGCAGGTAGCCACTGCAGTCCCATCATGTTAGCCATTAGAGGTCACCGTAATCTTCTTGCTAGTTGCTATATAGCGGCACGTTGCTCTTGAAGCAAAAAATTGTTGAATATTCGCAGATTTTTACCAAAGATAGGGTTCTGAGATATCTTTCAAAAATTTTGTCACGATGGTTCGGTTTTTTTTTGTTGTGACATGAGTTTACCTTTTCCTGACTATGAGATTATCATGGGTAAGTCTGAAGCGGTACTATTACACTTTCATGACCCCTAGCTCCTTGATCGAGGTCGAGAAGAGGAAGAAAAATTCACCCTAACTTTGCCTAAGGGATTTATCTGGGCGCTGATCACAAATATGATATCCATTTTCGAAATTTCGACCGACTACGGTATTTTGGCACGTGTGCGCGTGATTCCATAGTAAATTTTGAGGGTCCCTAGCTCCTTGGGTTCAAGGACTTTGCAAAAATGGAGCCTACGTTTTTACTATTTGAATGGTGAAGATTCTCATGATGGCACCCGTTTTCGTCGCTCAGACATACGCCTGAGACAGTTCCTTTGTTAATGACTATACATATAATCACAGGGCTTAGAGATGAAACAGGATGTAACCACTGTCTCCTATTAAACAGCATCTTGCACCCGTAATAACTCTCCATCCACTTATTTATTACTAGCAGCATGCAGGATAAATCAAACAACCGCTTTCTGGAACACAGTTCTATTCATTACTTGAGCTCTCTTCTAACCATTTATTCTATCAATTTTCAGACAACAGAACAAATTGTGCCGATAGTTCCATCGTACCTCAATCACAACCGTTTGCTGGGCACAATACTTACTTCCGATCTGGCACTTGGCAACGGTATCATTTTTATGCAACCTAAAAAATCAGTCACTACACTCATACTCCTCTCGAGGAATATGTTTTAACTTAACACTTGGACGAGACCTATACCTACCAAATCTTTTGAGTGGCCCTGCTCCTTGAATTTCATTAGCCATGTACTTTGAGTAAGGAAGATCCGAGACCGGAGCTAAAACAGGAAAAGCTTCAAGCTATAAACACGGTAGTGCAGGGAAGGGGCAGGGCCAAGATTCGAGAATCGCACTGCGACCTCATTTCCTTTTTTCAGGGGAGGGGTCGTACTTCCTCTTGTTTTTGGCACACGTTTCTCTTTTTTTTCAGCTTATTGGGTGGTGTCTGTATCTCTTAATAAGTTCACATTTACAGGCGCGGCTCCGAAATTGAAGAGAGTAGCGTGTAGCTTCGTTCATTGAAGAAAGCATGTTATAGCCGCATAATTAAGAACTTTAAATTTTTTAATGCTGATCGTTTTACAGTTAAAAAGTATAGATTTTTGCCGGCAGATTTGGAGTCAACAGAACTGTTCAACTTTTGCAGATTTGTTCAGGATGTCATGGATGTGACAGTTTTCTACCTGAATGAGCGAATTCTGTGTCAGAAATTACACTCTATAAAATTTTAAGCGTTAATTACTAATACTGACTTAAGTGCTTTCTCTACAAGATTTCTTGAAGCGCTCTTCGAATCGAACGGAGTTGCAACCGGAGGATGGACTTGTCACGGAAATAGTTTTCTCCCTTCTGAAGAAAATAATATCAGAAAGTGAAATTGTACCGTATAAAATTTCAAGCCCTGCTTGAAACACCGCGATAAAACCATGCTTTTTTGAAACGATTTTCTGTATAATCCGGGGCTTTCGATTTTACACCATTTCCCAAAAAGATTCCTGAAAGTTTACCCCGTAAATCACGAATAGGCTATCACTTTAAGAGCCTGCTTTTTAAAATATAGATTCCATATCCCTCTAGCTTTCAATGCTCTATGAATTTTTTAGAGGCTCCAAAAAATCTTCGAGCTATGGCACTTTAGGCCGGAAACTGCGTTCTCTGACCATTTAATCGCATGCGAATGTTTAGTATGATTAGCTCTGTCACAAATGATTAGCATCTATGTTTAATATGATTAGCTGGATCGTGTTCAATGTTTCCTTTTATCATGAAGATAAATCATTTTTAACCAGAAACAGAACAGATTATACAGTTAAAACTCTGTCATAAAAAAATCATGTCTTGGTCAATGCACAGTGGGAAATTCATGATTTTCTGAATAGAGCAGGATGGATCAACCTCTAGTTGGTTTTGCGCCGATGTCATTGGGCGACAAAATTGGCATTTTTTATTTCAATAAAGTTACGATTATTTTCGTGGCACAAAAATAATCGTTAGTTTACTGAAATAAAATGCTTTCCTATCACACGAGAAGCTGTTTTCAAAAAAAGATCTTCATGCGGCGCGAGGAAGAGGGTTCTATTTCTGGTCGAATTTTGCGGCAAATCGGCTACACATCGAAGGTCGATCCAAACTGCTTATGCGGATAACCGACACGGTTGGCGGAGGAATTTTTGATTTTTTATTACACAAAACTCAAGGCTTGAATTTTTGTAGGCTACAATTTCGTTCTCTGGCTCTCGTTTTCTTCTACTGGGAGAGAGTTGTTTCCGTGACAAGGCCATTCTTCATTTGTGACTTTGTTATCGATTCGCTTCAAAAAAATTCAAGAGAAGGTACTTGCGTCGTCGTTTGCAATTAGCATTCGAAATTTTATACTACACAGTTTTAGGGTAGAATTTCAGACGCAAATGTCGCTCCTTCAGATAGAAAACTGTCCATGACATCCTGGAAAATTTGCAATAATTGAACACCTCGTCATTGATTCGAAATCCGCGCGCAGAAAGTCGTTATTTTTAGCTGTAAAACAATAAGTAATCAAAGCTTCAAAAGATCCATCCCAAGAAAGCGCGTCATGTCTCGGGTGGCCCCTGTATTTGCACGTGTGGAAAGGTGTTTTCTATGTCGGACTCTTTCTGGTTCCACAGAGATGAGATCTTGGAATTTTTGAACAAGTGGCCAAATTCTTATGCAGTGACCCCAGATGATATTCCACTGAGTTTTATCAAAGTAGCCCAAGACATCGCAGGACCGTTGGAGATCATCTTTAACTTAAGTTTGATGCGAGCCGAGGTTCCGTCGAAATGGAAATAAACTTATGTAATTCCCTTACCTAAAAAACCGCCGCTCACCTGTCCAACAAATTACCGTCCGGTAAGCATCATATCCATCTTTGTTATTCGAAAAAATGCTCAAAAAGGTCATCATTGCTCACCTTGATCAATACTCCATCATCCCCACCGAACAGCATGGGTTTCGACGGGGGGATCCACTGCTACTCAAATGCTGGCGGCACTAAATGACTGGACCGATGCATTGGACCGGAATCTAGGGGTGGATGTGATATACTTTGATTTTCAGAAGGCATTTGATAAGGTACCGCATAGTAAGATAATTGAACAGTTGGCCTTGGTCGGTTTGCACCCAAAAATCGTTCTTTGGATTAAAGACTTTTTAGCTAATAGAACTTTTAGGGTCAATCTCATGGGAGAGCTTTCTCTTCCGAGACGTGCAACGAGTGGAGTCCCACAGGGGTCGGTGTTATCACCTATACTCTTTAACACCTATACCAGAGGTATACCTGCAGTGATTGCCGAACGCGGCATTGCCTGTAAAGTTTACGATCTCAAACTTTATAGCACGATCAGCTCTTCTCTAGATGCTATGAAACTCCAGCTAGCAATTTCAGATGTTGTCAATTGGTCTCAGATATGGGAGCTTCCGCTGGGCAAGGACAAAATTAGGGTTATGCACATTGGCAAAAACAACATGAAAACTGATTACTTAATTGGCGACCATCAAATTTCGCATGCAAATGAAGTGTGGGACTTGGGCTTTCTTGTAACCGAGAATCTTGATTTTGAAAAACATTGCAAAGAGGTTTCGGTTAAAGCCATGCGCAGAGTGTGCAATATATTCAGATGTCTCTCTACTAGCGATCTTCAAATTCTCCTTAGGGCTTACAAAGTTTATGTGCGCCCTATGCTGGAATATGGCACTCCTATAATTGCTCCTAACAAAATCAAATCTAAGAAACTTCTGAAAAGGGTGCAAAACAGTTATACCAGGAAAATGTTTCTGCGTTCAGGAGGATTCAATTACAGGACAATTCCTAGTAGCGCGGAAAGGAACTCCCAACTTGGGATTGAAACTTTAGACTTCAGAAGGAGAAAGTTTGATTTGGTCTTGGTTTACAAAATTCTGCATGGACTAATACACGTTGATCGGCAGCAATACTTTCCAGTCAAGCCGTCCATTACCAGAGGGCCTAAATTCAAAGCGATTCTCCCTAGGGCTAGGGCCTCAGTTCTTTCGAACTACTTCATCTGCAGGGCGGGGAGCGGATACGTCAAGTTGTGTAAGCGTTTTCAGATACCTTCTAAACTTTCGGCTTTCAAAACAATCATAAATGAGTTTTTGAAATATTCTTACTTTCCCGCATTCTGCTCTGAGGCAGGGTCAGTTGACAGCATTGTTTCCTTTCTTTTCTTTAGTTTTCTTGTTAGTTGTTTCTTGTTTGTTGCTTTTTATACGCGTAGCCTCGTAATTGTTTCAAACTCTTTTCACAGGGTTGTTGTCATGGAATCTCGACCGCCATGTACTCTTGTCGGTCGCAATTGCATGTGCATAGATTCACATGTCCCAATAAAGATAAAGATAAAGATAAAAGACCGAGTATGTGTGCCAACTCATCGCTAGTGAACGATTGGTCGGCCCCTGTGTCCATTGAAATTTCAACGCTTTTCCATCCCTCTTCTAATTCTTGCCACTCTGTCAGTAAGAAAATATTGCTGTCGCTCGACAAATTTTCGTTGTCTTTCTCGTTAGATGCATTGTCCCCAACCTACTTACTTAATTACTTACTCCCCATTAGCGGGCGTCACGTTTGAGGGCGTCTTCGAGCCAATAACGTCGCTGTGGGTGCCATGGAGTGGTGAGAGTCACGGACAAAGTTCTGCTGCCAGACGATCCAGAGCCATTTCACTCTCGCGCTCTAAACACAAGCCTCGTTAACTCAAGTCGTCTTGTATTTGCTTTATCCACGTCTTCTTTGGTGCAGCTCGCTGGACTTTCCATTCACTTGGTCTGATCTTCGCAGCAATTTGTTGGGTATTCGTTGAGCCGCCATTCGACTTACATATCCGAACCACGGTAGCCTGCGTTTTCGGATTTCGGATTCGACAGTGGGCTGATTGTAGCAGGACTTGCGGATATTGTTGTTTTCAATCCGATCACGAAGTGAGACGTTTAGTATACGTCTGAAGCACCTCATGTGGAAGACTTCTAGCTTCTGCAAATCAGCCTTCAGAAGTACCCATGTTTCCGCACCATAAAGCAATATTGGCATCACAATGGATCGAAATACGAAACGTTGTGTTTCCTCCACAGACACCAGGTTAATGAGCCGAAGGTCATCGCAGCCTTGCCAATTCTGCTGTGCTGTGGATTTCCGCGGTGCATGAGACTTTGTTTGTTCTGCTGCACTATAAAACCGAGGTACTTGAACTCCGCGACTTGTTCGATCTGGGAGTTGTCCAAGTAGAGTGTGCATGGTGAGCCATCGGTTGTGAGCACCTTTGTCCTTTCAGCGTTTATAGTTGATCCGTATGGAAGAGCAATAGCGGCGATTTTTCTGGAGAATATCATTTGCCTCTGCATCAGTGTCTGCAAAAATAGCACTATCGTCAGGGAACATGAGGTCCGTAACGAACTGATTATCTCCAATTTGAACTCCTTGTCGTCCGCTAAACACCTTCCTCATAATTGCATCCACAACAATATTGAACAACAACGGCGACAACACGCATCCTTGCCTTACACGAGATCGAATTGTAAACGCGTTTGACGTCACGTACACGAACAAAGCGGGAGCAGTTGGCGTAGGTCTCTTGTAGCAGTCGTACTGTTTTTGGTGCAATATGTTCTGATTCCATCGCCTTCCAAAGAGCTGACCAGTAGACGGTGTCGAATGCTGCTCGGAAATCTACAAATACGATGATCATTCGCCTTCCACATCGTTTGCGTTCTTCCATTATCTGTCTGAGAGCAAAAATCTGCTCGCTGCAGCCTCTTCCTGGACGGAAGCCAGCTTGTTCCTCCCTAGCGGTACATTCACATTGTTTCTGCAGCCTTGCTTGAAGTACTCTCATGAACACCTTTCCCGTTATAGAAAGCAGGCCTAATCCGCGATAGTTTTTGCAGTCACAACCGTCTCGTTTTTTTAGGACTGGTATGATGATGGTCTGTTTCCATGCCGCCAGAATTTTTTCCGCTCTCCATGTTAACTTCAGCACGGAATGTAAACGGTGGACCAGTACTTCTTCGCCAACCTTCAGCGCTTCAGCCGTGACACCATTAATTCCAGCAGCTTTTTTGTTTCGTAATAGCTTGATAGCTTCAGCAACCTCGTCTCTAGTGGGCGTAGTCTCCGATGCGACTATCTCTGGTATAAGGACCGATGGTGCTGCAGCTTGAGGGCCTCCTGGTGCAGCATGATTGTACATTGTCTCAAAGATTTCTTCCATCGTAGGAGGCGCTCTTCGAGTGATTTTGTGAAGCTTCCATCAGCCTTTCTGATGTTATCGTTTGTCGGCTTTTTCTGACCTGTAAGGCGTCTCAACGTGGCGTAGAGAGCTCGAAATTCATTTCTGCAAGCAACATCCTCAGATTGTTCCACTACAGAATTCCAATAAGCGTCACGTTCTAGTTTAAGTTGACATCGAGTTGCGCGATTGAGTTCGGCGTAGCGTTCACGATTCACGAGTTTTTCGCGTTTTCGTTGATCGATGAGATCGCCTCCGATATCCAGGGCTGTGTGCGTTGTCTAATAATTTTACAAATGTCCTCAGCGCTTTCACAAACCGCGCTCGTGAACTGCCTTTCTTCTTCATCTACATCGCACTTCTCTGCAAGTGAAGCAAAGCGATTCGCCAGCTTTAGTTGGAATTGTAGTCTGAATGATGGCTCTGCGAGGATGGACTAGTTTCGTCGTATGGTACGCTTAATACTTCCTCTAGCTTTCTGCAGCCTGAGCCGTATTCTGGTACACACGAGGTGGTGATCGGATCCACAGTCAGCACCACGTTGTACTCGTACGTCGCTGATAGATGTTCTAAATCGCTGTTGATGAGGACATAGTCCAGAAGTGCAGAGTCGCTATCATTTGGGGTACGCCACGTTAGCGCCATGGATCTGCCTAAACACCATTGTCGTTTTCTTCGCCTAAACCATGTCGACCCAGTACCTCCTACCATCCAGTGTGATTCCTGCCGACACGAGCGTTAAAGTTTCCAACAATCAAGATAACGTCTGTTTTCGAGACCAAGTCAATAGCCGTCTGTAAGCTGTTGTAGAAGTCGTCTTTTGCATCATCTGGGCTGATCTTCGTTGGGGCATACAGTGAGAAGATGCGTGTCCGAATTGTGCCAGAGAGCGTCAATACTGCTGTTCGACTGGAGATTGGATGGAACGCGAGTACACAGTCAACTGCCTTTTCGTCCTTTCGCGTCTTCCAAGGTGTTCTTAAGTATGTGTCGTTCGCATTCTCTTACAAAACATGTCAAAGTTCCAACTTGCGGTAATCACATCCTATATCTTGTATTATCTAGATGCAATTCAATTGTCAGTAGTCTATTGGTTAGGCCTCCATTGGGTGCTAGTGATCATTGTTCGGTTCATTTCAATTTAAAATTTCCTAAGCTTTGCTCTAAACCTAATTTAAAGAGAAACTTCAACGAATCTAATTTTGATTTAAGTTTGAGCTGTCTTGAGGATGTTGACTGGTACAGCTGTCTTAATACGGCAGCATCAATCGAAGAGAAATACGAGCTGTCTCTTGCAACCACGCACAACTGAATCGAATTGTTTGTTCCTTTGCAGAAAGTATGCAGAAAGTACCTTCCAAGTTTCCTTCATTCCTGGTAAATTTTGGCCAACTACGATTTGAGGCATGGGTTGATGCTAAAAACAGTAATGATCCCGCCGAGATGGTCAAGTTTAAGTCATTAAATCAAAAGTTTTCCCGCAGGTTGAGAAATTTCATTCCCATGTCGAAAGGAAAGTGATTGAAGCCTACCATAAACCAATGTTTTATAAACTATTGAATTCGAGGATTCATGACCCAATTACCATTGGAGCATTAATTAGCCCTAGTGGTTCTATTGCTAAGAGAGTTCAGGATAAGGCGGAGCTTTTCGCTCGCGTTTTAGAAAGTTTGTTTACGGACTGTTTCCCTCTCAGATCTACTCATCAATACCAATTGGGTCAAATTTTCCTCAGATGCAGGACTCTCTGTGGTTTTATAAGGAAGACATCCTCGAGATTATTTTTAAGGGGCTCAACTCTCAGTGCAAAACACCGGATGGTATCCCATTACTGTTTATTGAAAACGTTGCCCACATTATCGCAGGCGACATTCTTATGTAACACCGTTACTTCAATTATTCAAATCTAAATAAGTGGTCTTCAGCTCTGGATGAAGGAAAAAGTATTGATGTCATTTATTTTGATTTTTCTAAAGCTTTCGATAGGGTTGCGCATTCCAAACTGGTTCAAAAACTTGTCACGGTTGGTCTTCATCATCGCGCAATCGCTTGAATTACTGCTCTCCCAGAAGGTAGAACTTTCTCAGTCCGTGTTAACGAGTCTTTCTCAATGATGGAGATCTTTGATTGATAGTATCGACGAGATCACCGATTTAGGCTTTGTAATAACCAAGAATCTTTGCTTTGACAAACACTGCGAGCTGATTGCTAACAAGGCAACAGCGATGACATTCAAACTGTTCAAAGCCCTGTCAACATCTAATCCTGATGTCCTAATTTGGACTTATAAAACGTATGTAAGACCTTTTTTAGAATATTGCACTCCGGTGTTTTCTCCACACAAACGTAAAATTATTGAAAAGCTGGAACAAGTACAGAACAGTTTTACCAGGAATCTGATTATCAGAGGCGGGATTCATAATTGAGTTTACCCTGGGTTATGTGAGTAGTGGGTAGAAATTTGAGCATTTTGATTCACAAGAGTAAAGCGCCGGGTGAGGGACAGATTAGATTTTATCATTCAGCGATTGATAGCCATTAACACCGTTCGTTTCAAATTGATAAGCAAATCCTTTGTGGTAAACAGAGGTGAGAAGTAGAATTTCACGTGCTACTCGGCATTCATGGAAATCGGTTTAGAGTAAAGGATAATGAAAAACTCTAGCCGACTCTAGAGATGGGGTGAAGCTTTGCCGATTTTGCTTTCAATTCTTTTCTTTTCCATGATTTCGTCTTTAGACCCACATCCCTATATATTATTTGAATCAACTACGTCTTGGATCAATTGTTTATTATTAACAATTCAATGAATATTATGCGAAATAGCGTTTAATAGTAAACTCTTCGAGAGTTCCACCATCTTCCTTGACCTGCTCCGCTAGAATAACGTCACGGGCTTCAGGATAACAAAACGACAATAAGCAACCCCAAGCATACGATATATGGTGTCGCTCAAAGCGATGTGTGTTGAAAACACCCTAATTCAGAGATAGAAGTGTATGTATATGCTAGCTGGGGCGGGTGTAGCGCAGTCGGAGGAGGCGCGACTGTCGCGTGCACCCGATATCAGGTTCCTGGTTCGGATTTCCCGCCCAGGCCAACCAAGCCTTCCATCCCTCCGGGGTCGGTGAATTGGTACCAGACTTGTCTGGGAAGGATAGAGCGCTGACTTGTTCATCGGCTGGCCACCGCAAGTCATTGTATGGAAAAAATACGCATTCATGTCGCCTCCACGACATCCCGTAGAAGTAGGATGCGCTGGCGCATCCCAGAAGGGATTGAGTAACGCCGTCCTTTATCCTTTATCCTTTATTCTAGCTGGAGAATTAATATACTCCAAGCATCTTTGTGTCATTGTAAACCACAAATGGTCTGCTTATCTCTCTATCTTTTCACATTCTCCATGTTATGTTGTTGCTGTTATGTTATGTTGTTGTTGGATTTATACTAATTTTTAATATCTATCCCTGTTTTCTGATATTGTTCTTTTTGCTTGATATTAGTATTGGTTGTCTCCGATTCTCTCCACATAAGTGACTACTTATGTAATAAATATATCACGTTGAATACCCCAGCACCCTCGACATCCTCGCATGAAACAACGTCACTATCCACTGCGCTGCGAGCAGCTGCCGGCAGTTGCATTGCGGGCGTACATGAGACCCCAGCACTCGTGAAGCGCCCGCCGATTCCATTGTGACATCAAGGACCTCCTACTCCTTGGGTTTAACGGCTTGGCAAAAAAGAATCACATCTTTGTACTCACTGACGGGTGGGAGATTCCTTCTATATGACTCGCTCTGCCCGTTCAAACATCGCTTCAGACCCTTCTTTTGTGAGTGTTCTGCAGGAAATTTTCAAGTTGAGGACTGCCTTGATCTGAGCAGACATTGAGGAGAATTACAGTGTCGCTCGCTCTGTTGTGTTTGGCCTGTTCACTTTATGCACTGCACGCATGTGGAACGTTGAGATAAGAGTCGGCAACACGGTGGGAGCGGACAATTTAGTTCTGAATGCTACGGTTGACCTTACCACGGTACTTTATGCCGTCAATGATGCCTTTCTCGAAATCTGTGAGATTATTTCCTCTGCCTATCACCGATGAAGAATAAGCACGACAGGCACACTAGTCTTGTGCAGTGCGGCGCAACAAGCAGTCAGAAGGGGCTCCAAAAGGCGTTTGCGGCTTTTGCAAAAAAAAATTAAATTTTCGAATGACTCCAAAAAACGAGGACTTTGAACACTTTTGCCGTGCGCCCGAACATATTGGGCACTGGTCTTCCAAGCATCGTGATTATTCCGTTTTCAGGCGACTCGCGAACACACATCACGTTCCGTTTAATCACAGTGAAAGAAACAAACCCCTTTCATTTGGGTAGCAGTATTCTGTTTACAATGTCTTTATTTTGTGCACTGTTTGCCTGCGGAGCCGTATTTATTGCTGTCAAAGAGCGTACATGTGGATTTCATATTCAGGTCGGTCTGATTTCGCTGATGCTCCATTAACTACATTTATTGAACTTTCCTCACTCCAAATTTTCGGTTTTTTATCGAACATTGGCTTTTACAGAGAAATAAGGTACCAAGGTTTTTTTTAGAAGAGATTCTTATAGGCTTACCAATTGAAAATATTTTTTGCAATCTGTGCAAGGCTGTAAAACACATTAAAAAATTATCTAGAAGGTCGAATTGAGCAGCTTTTCCTCTTCTAGGATGGTTATCAAAACCATACTGTTGCAGTCGGAAAAGGACATCAACGGTAAAATAAGCAAGCACCATTTGATTTAATAGGAAAAACTTCAAACTTGGGTGCGCTGTAGTACGGTTGTAATTGCAGGTTTCCGCGTTTCTGCACCCCGTTCTTGATTCTATCACCTGCTTCAGTCAAGCCCTACATCACTCCGGGTTCGGAGAATTGGTGTGAAATCGTTGCAATAATGGAAAACTGGCTATTCCTTAACGTTGAGCCGAAAGCCACTTCGTAGGCCGAATACGCATTCAATCTGCCTCCATGACATCGGTGTCACTGAAGATAGGATACAAATAGAATGTACCAGACATTCCAAGCAGGACGTCGTCAGTTATCCATTATTATTTGTTAACTTCTGGTGCTCCTTTTTTCTGTCATTATTTGTTAGGACTCGAGCTTGCAACAAGGAAATGTGACAGCTATTCTGTACTTTAAACGCATCTTCCTTGTAAAGCTCCTTGAATTATCAAAACTTGTTAACATTTCTCGTATGATGCCTTCTTTCTGTATGTTGCTTTCTATTCTTCTTCTTCTTCAGCGTTTATCCCGCATCGTAGCGGGGTCCGCTTTTCTGGTGTTATGACGCCACCTTTCCAAATCCAGCACCAGATCAAGGTGAACACCAGTAATCTTCAATTCCGTATGCAACGTATCTAACCAGCGCTGCTTCGGGCGCCTTCTAGGCCGCTTTCCTACTACCTCGAAATTAAGGCCTATCTTGCATACGCTGTCTTCCTTTCCACGCAGAACGTGGCCGTACCATCGTAAGCGAGCATCTTGTCAGCTATCGGAGCGACGCCAAACTTCTGCCGAATAGCATCGTTTCGAATGCGGTCCATGCGCGTGACTTCAGCCGTCAAGGGTACCATCTTCGTTTCCATTACGCTGAGGCGACTTTCCGTTTCCTTTGTCGCAGGCCAACATTCGGCTCCGTACAGCACCACCGGCACGGACGACGGCTCTATATATTTTCAACTTCAAGCGCTCCGGTATTTTCCCATCGCAGAGCACGCCAGTCAACGAGCGCCACTTGAACCAAGCTGACTCACGCGTGAATTCACTTCAACCATCAGTTTGCCGTCAGACGCGACTACTCATCCCAGGTATGTCACTAATCTTGATGTAGCTGGACTCAGTAACTTCGTCGTTAGACATTCGGTCTTCTTCGCGTTTAGTTTGAGTCCAAACAGCTCCAAGCGTCACACCTAGCTTGCATCTCTCGCTCGAGTTCACCCTAATCTTCGCTGGCGAGCATTACGTCATCAGCATAAACCAACGTCCAAGGGACGAGATTCTGAAGATCTCGTGTGATGGTATCCACGACGACAACAAAGGGGAGTGGGGAAAGCGCAAAACCCTGGGGCACCCCGACAGAGATAGGGAACTCCATCGAGATTCCAGTTGCAGTTTGAACTCGACTCTTTGGACAAGAGTAGAGAATTCGCATCCACTCTATAAGCTCTTCGGGAACTCCATGATGTCGCAAGGCGAACCATATCACTTCACGCCTTCTCCACCTCGAGGAAGACGATATGCACTGGCATTTGTTTCTCGCGATGCTTCTCTATCAGGAGGCGCGCGCCTGCATAGCATCAATGGAGCCACAGCCAGCTACGAAGCCGCACTGATTGCTGGAAAGCAGGACGATGTCACGAATTCGTCCGTCGACAATTCGCTCAAAGATCTTCATGCTGTGCGAAAGCAAACGAATTGGACGGTAGTTGGAGCAGTCTGTAGGACTGCCCTTCTTCTTCCAGATCGGAATCGTCATACTTTGGCGCCAACACTCAGGCACTTTTTTCTCCGCCACAACCTGATTAAAGAACTTCGCCAACCACTCAGCAGGGTACCAAACTTCGACTTCCACAGTTCTGCTGCTACGTCGTCGGGCCCAGTCGCTTTGAAGGGCCTCGTCTTCCTCAGAGCCGCTTCAGTCTCTTCCACGGTGATCTTCTGGACGGGGACGTGGGTTGGAGCCGTCGATGGGATGGCTGGATGAGGAAATTCTACTGTAGAGATTTCCTCAAAGTAATGGCGCCATCGCTTCAGTGCCTTCTTGCGGTGCATGAGAAGTCTTCATCATTGATGCCGAAAAACTTCTCATTATCCTCGGTCTGCCGATGGCGAAACTTAGCAAGTCGGTACAGATACCGCTCACCATAGCGCAGCTCGAGCTTCTCGTTGACATCTCGATAATGAGCGACTTTTGCAACAGCCACGACCATCTTTGCAGCTTTCTTCGCTTCTTGGTACTTCCGCCAGTTATCGTCTGTCTTTTCGCCGAGAATCATGTGATAGAGCGTCTTCTTCTCTCGAACTTTGGCTTTCACGTCATTTGTCCACAGCCATGCCTGCTTGTCGACCCTCCGTCGCCCAGGCTCCGTAATGCCATGTTCCGACTGTGCAGCATGACGTATCGCGTCGGTCGCCTTCTTCCAAGCTTCGTCGACAGTCGTGACTATCGGTAACCGTACACGAGAAGTCACAGCTGCTTCCTTCTCTCTCATTCTCCACAACTTGATTCTTGGTGCACCGCAACGATCGTCCTGCTTCAGCCTCGGAGGGGCGATCTTCAAAGTATAGATCAGCGGTCTTACGGCACGACCTTCGCGTCTGTGACGAGACTTCGGTCACGATCCTTCACAAGGACAAAGTCTATCTGAGTACTGGTGCTTCCGCTATAGAACGAGATGATGTGGGAGCCGCGTTTTCGGAAGACGGTATTCACTATTGTGAGGTTTTGCGATTCCGCGTATTCAAGGATACGCTCACCCTCTGCGTTACGCGACCCGTAACCGAACCCACCATGACAGCTGTACCCGTCTTTCGTCGCGCCGACGTGCCAACCAGTCTGCGGAGCATACGCAGGGAAGAAGTGATAGAGTTGCTCCTTAGCGGCGACAACGATCTTCATCAATCGATCGTCAAAGCGCTCTACGCTTACAATCGAGTCACGAAATCGTTCAGAGACGATTATTCCGACACCAGTGGTGGTCCTGGACTTCCACATAGGACGGACGTAAAGCCTCGTCCTATGTCCCTTGACGTGCTGCAGGACCACCTCGTCTGCTGCACTGCACAGAAATCAACTCTTCTTCGCTCCACTGCTTCAACCAACTCGCAGGAGCGGCCCGTTAACGTGCCCACACTCAACGTTGCCACGTGGGTCCTGCTTACGTTACAGGACTTTCGGACTAGCTCAGTTGCCTTCCGATGCCGTCCTCGCAATAGGGACCCTCGCATACTTCTCACACTCGCCGGGCTTTGCGAGTGCGCGTCGACTCTCACGGACGCCGTAGCATCATCTCGATACTCACTTAACGTCGTCAACCATGTGATGTAGCATGAGTCTTCGCAGGCGGTCTATCACAAGAGCGTGTCGCCTGCAATCGAGTGTCAGTGATTGACTTAGCTCGAAGAGCGAACAGCTTCCAGTGGCACCACGTGGACGTCGCCACCAGGGATGAGCGGATTAACCGTCATCCGTTGTCCGTTATCCGGTTTTCGGCGGGTTTTGGCCTATCCGTTTTGTTGTTCGTTATCCGGTGGTTTTTGGCCAGATAACGAACAACAAAATCCGACACCCTTATGATTACTTAGTTGAATATAAGGACAATTTTTGAAAAATTTTAAAAATCGTCTTGTGTTTTTTACACTGATAGTCGAGATACGTTTGCAGGTCGGTGCTAGGTCGATGCCTTCTCTTACAAGTTCTCAATGGCATAATTAGGCCAAACTATTAACCTGCTCATAGCGCGTTCTGAAATGCAGAACACTGCCTTGCTCATTTCTATTTGTGGGGTTTTCACCAAAATTCCTTCTAGCATAATGTACTGTCTGGAAAACACCTGTCGGTTGGAGGAGAAAGGAATAAACCTTCATACGAATCACTTCGTTTTAAGGATGTGCCAGATATTCATCTTCTATGTACACGATCTTTAGTTTATGGAAACTATGTTTGGCATGTGCATAACTTCCGAGTGGTGGTTGGAAAGCCGGTACTTTAATATCCTATCCTACCCTTGTCCATGTGTGTATGTGTGCCATGAACATGAAACAGAAAGACATGTCTAACGTGTAAAGGTGACCCGCACGTACATGTAAAACCTGCCAAGGCTATCCTCATGTGCAGTGGATAGAAGCGAACCAAAATTAGCGGGAAATTACAAGGTTGGACAAATGAGTGGAAGTATTCGAACGGACAACCACTATTGATGGATAGTATCAATTTTCGATCGGAGTTGTCGTTCAACACCACGATTTAACCAATCTGGATGCGATTATGATTATACCGAATGAGGAGACGAATATTAATCGATGGTGTCGATTTTTCGACCGCAGTTATCGGTTATAGCCCAAATTTGACCAATTGGAGTGGGAGTCACACGACAGTTTCTTCGAGAAAATTACTTCCGCTTGCAGGAAATACTCCAGTATAAAGAGATTCAGACAGTTTCTAGAACAAGATCACGTATCGATTGACCGAGTAACCGATCGACTATCAGCTTTTCTGCAGATTAGACACTTTCGTAGTGGGAATAGAACTAATGCGGTGAGCAGGGGACAATGCTTAGGTCAATCGTTTTGAGGGCCTTCCCTTACTCTGTTCTGTGTAATAAGCAAGATTAGTTTTTTTTCTCTAATGGGACCGTAAGGTCAATAAACCGCCGTGTCCAAGGCGTTTTGTTTTCGGAGTTTGGACCGAAGTCCCAACCAAACGTTTTGCGGACGATAGGTTTACGGGTAGTTGCTGAGCAGTAGAAGCAGCTGTTGACGAGCTGCGGGTTCAATACTGGTATACGTACTTGGCGAATGACTTGCGGTGACCAGCCGATGGACAAGTCAGTACATTAACATTCCCGTGCAATCCTGATACCTAGACTGGAAATCCGAATCAAGAACATTGAGTCGGAGTGCATGCGAAAGTTGGCGCCTTCTCAGAGTGCGCTACCTCGCACCTCGAAGAAAAAACCGATAAGAAGGTTAAAAGTGGCTCATTTGACATGTGACGAGAACGATATTACAAATCCCGACCTACTATTATAGAAAGAATGGTTTAAAATTAGTTTTAATTTTTGTTCTTTGTTCGTTATCCGCTTTTCCGTTATCCGGCTATTTTTGGGAGAATTATCCGTTATCCGTTATCCGGGTTTCAAAATTTTATTATCCGCTCATCCCTGGTCGCCACCAGGGATGAGCGGATAGGTCGCCACCAGGGATGAGCGGATAATGAAATTTTGAGACCCGGATAACGGATAACGGATAATTTTGCTCGAAAATCGCCGGATAACGGAAAAACGGATAACGAGCAAACAACAAAAATTAAAACTCGTTTTAAATCGCTCTAATTTCGACGGCAGATCAGGAGTTGAAGCACTGTTGATTTATAAGCCTTTAATAGACATTTTGATAATGTTTTTTAAACGAAGTGCAGTCGCCAGATTAACGACACCCTACGAGATTTTCTGCCGATCAGAAGGATGGCAAATAAAGAGCAACATTGCTGCCTTTCGCCTGTTTCCAGAGGGTTGCCTTTATTGTTTTATTTGTCAGCCGCCTAGTGCATAGTTCTTCTTTCCAATTGAAGCTGCTGAAAAATAGAATGATCCTCGTAAGAGCAATTCTCTCGATGTCTCTTGACTTTTCCATGCTATGAAGAAGGCGGGAGACGTCCAGAATAAAGTCCACATAATAATCCTGATCTACACCAGTATAAGAACCGTTATTGTTGTTGCTGCTGCCCTATAGCACCCCAAGAGCTAGGGTACTTGAACATGGAATTACCTGGGATAGATACAATACTAACTTTGTTTCTGATGATAACAGCGAGCAATTGTGTAGGCCAATCACATATTTAAGGACTCATGACCAGAAGGGCAGAATTATCCGACGCATTCCAAAAAGGGAGTGGTTCCCTGTGTAAGGGCCTCTACAGAGTCTCGCGGCAGCACCCCGAGAACTCGTCCATATTGCTCCCGCCGCAGTGGGACCCACGCTGCCACTGTGGTGGAAGCCGCGGCGGGAGCGATATGGACGAGTTCTCGGGGTGCTGCCGCGAGACTCTGTAGAGGCCCTAAGAGAGAGCTAGAAAACTTCACTAGAAAACTCACAAATATAACGAATCTGCGTGTCTTACAGCACCTGCGATTTTAAGTTTATTTTGTTTAGTTTATTTAGTACAGTTTATTGCACCGCTGAAATGTTTAATGGAGAAGTCGCTCCCTCAATGCATCTGAACTGAACCTATTTCCCTTTCGCTTGTATGCACTGCTGTACTGCAGTATTTGTTTGGTGGTTCACTACAGCATATGACTAAAAGCATACCTATACCGCATGCAAGCAAATCGAACACACTGCAATCGTGGAGGCACATATGACACGAGGCAAAGGTCGGCGGTAAAAATTCATTCTAGATTGAGCCAGCCAGTGCCAGTGCAGGCACTTTTAACGGTCGCTATTAGCAGTTGGTATGCCTTCTTGGTATGCATGACTTGAGATGAATGAGCAATGCTATGCTTAGTAGGCCTCATGAATGTATGGCACATGCTTAGCGACTCTGAAAGGATAGAATTGAGGTATCTTTAAAGCTATGTAACCAATTCTCAAGTGAGGAAATGCCTCAACTAACCCTCCTGGATTTGAACGACTTCCGCTGTTTCTGACAACCACTCTTACGATCATGAAGGATCCTTTACATAGTCCACACATCACCACGTTCAAACCTAGGAGTCATGTAACTTGTTGTTCGTTATCCGGCCCAAAATCGCCGGATAACGAACAACAAAACGGATAGGCCAAAATCCCCCGGAAACCGGATAACGGATAACGGATAACGGTTAATCCGCTCATCCCTGGTCGCCACCCTGTTGTTTTCTATTAGTAGAGGTATTTTCCAAACTGAACCCAGAAGAACTGGTGGGAGCAACACAGTAGTTCTTGATGTGGCTTCGTCTTCTTATGCGAAAACTAATTTTTCATTTATAAAAAAATCCGATTGCACAAAAACCACGAAGTGAAAAATGTACTCTATTCTTGAAATATGTTAGAGACTCCAAATAAGCGTTTAATAACTTTATCCAATATCTCGTCCCAGCACTTAGGGTGAATTATGGCAGATCTTATCTAAAAATAAAATACGAGCTCCAAAAGCGTTTCCCGTATCTGCTAAACGCATCTGGAAACGGAGTTATCTACCATTTTCCACTAGCCCACCTAACCCTCTTCGTGTGCGCAGAGTCCTCCAATCACAAGGGGCCATGTAGCCCGAAAACAGCGCTAGAGAAAGAACAGTGGCGCAGTGATAGAGGAACGATTAGGTGGGACAGAGTGCTTTGTAGTTCGAATCTCCAGTGCTTCAGCCTTTTGCACCTTCTAAAAAGAGCCATCACTCATCCCAATTAGCCAAAGTAGTCTACACAAAATCTCAACGGAAAAAGTCGCCAGAAGGAAACCTGATTAGTAGGTGCTATCGCACTTTCACGACTCTAGAGGCGGAAGAGTTTTTTCGTCTAAACACTGACTACAGATGTATCTAAAGACACTGATCACTCAAGCAAGGTCCGTTTTTACAATTTCGATTGATTACCATGGGTTACTTAGGTATGATTGAGCACGGGTGAGTGACCCTTACTCATCCATACCGTAACCCCTCCGCAATCGGTCGAAATGCTAAAAACGAACCACATATAAATTAGTGCCTTTAATTAGATTCTGGCCTAAGTTTAGGCGAAATCGAACAATGATCCCAGCACCCATAAATATGATTGTGTGATTAGTGCCCTCATTAGCAACCCCCTTAGGCGGAAAATTTTTCGACCCCCGTGTTCATAAGGACAATATTGCCTGTATATCTATGTTCACACCAACTGTTGTCTTGACTTGCCTTTTGGAGGAATTTGTTTCTGGTCATAACTCACGCGTGCCTACAAAACAGGAGATGAAGATGGATAGAAAGCAATTTTGCACTCTATTCCAGTGAAAGCAAACTGGTGTAGGTCCACGACTCCGTTTCCAGATGCGGCGGTCTAAGCCGCATCCCATGTCGTCCCAATGTGCCGTTGCGACCTGCTATCCCTTCCTTCTCATGGAGCTAATAGTAATATACGGTCCACTTTCATCACAAAACGAGCTGACACGGAACTTCGACCGCTTGCTACAGATTTTGTAAAGAATTATGGTCAGCTACGCAATTTTCGAGCAGCAATATTGTGGATATTGTTTTTAGGAAACACAGGACACTATTTGATACAAACTAGGTAGAGTATCAAAATAAATGTTCAATGTTTATCTAAGTGGAAATTATGACAAGACATGATATTTATTACGCGGCTTCAGACAGGCATTAGAAATATAATTACAACAACTAACAGCGTCTAAAAAGTAATACATCCAATTGAAGTAAAATCCAGGCAAAGTGGTGATCGTAAACGAATTCCTTTTAAATGGGGAAGAACGCTAAGAGGAAAGGTAATCTTAGCATTCTTTCTTTGTTTTTGTTCTTCCCCAACATTTGTTCTGCTTATTAAAGAAGGCCGCTTTCTTGGGGCCCTATTCATCAACGACTTACAGCAATTTAACGGAGAAAATACTTGATAATCCTAATTCCTTATCACGCGACTTATCAGAAAGCGATATGGTGAAATGTTTCAGCACATCGCTTGATAAGCCGCGCTATCAGCAATTTCGGCTGTAATTTCTCCGTTAAACTGCCGTAAGTCGTTGATAAATCTGGCCCCTAGTGTGAAAGCTGACGTAGTGGTAACTCAATGCCGATCACCTTAATGGAGCGAGACTCATTTTGTCAGTGTTCAGGTACTCAGTGTTTTTGATGTTCAGCATGAGTCAAAATCTCCCAAAACGTTCGCACCAAACTTGTACCTGCAACTGGAATTTTGTCGTCGCTACTGGGCATTAAATCGCCAGCATGAAGGAACGTCCAAGGGACAGGCTGCTGATGATTACATGAATTGGCATCCATAATGGCGACGAAAAGCAGTGGAGAGAGCGCAAAGCCTTGATTACTCCGACAGAGATGGGAAACTTCCTTGACGTACCTGCTTCAGCTTAACTCTATTCGTGGGATAGGAGCACAATACTCATACACAGCTATGAGTTCTTCGGAAACTCATCGTCAGTGCTAACGCAAGGTATACCATTACCCCATCAAACGGTACTCGTCCAAATGCTTGTTCGAGGTCGAGAAAGGCTAGGTGCAGCAGCATCTTCTTTTCACGTAGTGTCTCTGCCAGCAGCATGTATGACATCTATGGTACCACAGCCAGTTACATAACTGAACTGGCTTGTTGAAGGCTGGACGAGGTTAAGAATGCGCCTGTCAACAATCCGCTCGAAGATCTCCACGTTATGAGAAACCAATCGAAATGAATGGTAGTTTGTATGGTGTATAGTGTGCTCGACTGCGCTTCTTCTTTCAAACTGGAATCGTCGTTGTTCACTGCCAAGCCTCGGACATTTTCTCCGCACCAACCTGGTTGAAGAACGTCGTCAGCTAATTAGTTGGGTACTAGGATTTCGACTTCCACAAGTCGACCGCAAAATCATTGGGCCCGTTACCTCGCCTAGTTTCATCTACTTCAGAGGCGCATCTGTCTCCTTCGCGGTGATTTTCCGAACAGAACCGCTTACCAATGGAAAAGATGGGAAGTCCGTATAGGTAAACTGTACTGTGGTGACATCGCCGAAGTAGTCGGGCCATCGATTTATGGCCACCTTGATGCCAAATAAGTTCCAAACATCCACAGTCCGGTGATAACGGACCTTGGCGAATCGATAAAGAAATCGCTTTTCATCATTCAAATTTCGTGTTGATATAATGACATCGTTGACATCATAATGGATGGATACATTCATCGAACTAATAGTAGAACCTTTTGTTGATGCGATTAGAACAGCACTCATCATAATCATCATAATCATCGTAATCATAATGACATCATCATCGACATCGTTGACATCACAATGTGTGATTTCTCCAACGGCTACTACCTTTAGTGGCTTCCTTGGCTTACTGATACAAACGGCATTTGGCGGCTGCCTTATCATCGAGGAATTCGTGCTATAGTCTCCTTTTTTCCCCATTATTTCCTTAATTTTGTTGGTCCACAGCCATGTATGCTTATCTACCCTTCGCCGTCCCAGTTTAAGTGTGGAACATTAAACGCGCAGTGCGGAGTATCGCTTACGTCTGCCGTATTGTGGTCAAGCAGGCTCCAAAACTCATCTTTGACTCCCTCGGAGCAGTCAGCCTGTGGAGCATTTACAGAGAAAAGATATACCTCCGCCGTTATGAAGCGATAATGTCTTGTCAAAACGCTCGCAATCGCGTCTAGAAACCGTTCAGAGACCGTTACGACAACACCGATGGTGGCTCTGTAGCAGCACCACAACGTACCTCCATTCAGCACTGTCACGCGGACTTTAGGACTAACACAGTTCCTCCCCCTTCCCCATGCCGTCCTCTCATCACGAATCCTCACCATTTCTCATAATTGTCGGAATATCTGTGTGTGGCTGCTCAAGTTGTAGCATTATCTCGCAAAACATTCAGCGACATCAACCGTGTGATGTTATACACGGTGTTCGTAGGATGACCTGTCACAAGCGCCTGTCGCCTACAGACGAGTGTCCATGTTCAACTCAAACCGCCAGTGCGAGCAGTTTCAAGTGGCACCTCGTGTGGGGTGGGGGGAGACTGACATCACCATTAGACTTTATATAAACTTTTCCCGTTTTAACAGTGAAGAAATGTTGCCTAACAAATGTCTTAAGGCCTCCGCACAATTTTGCGGCGAGCGGCCGACGGACGGCGCAGCTCGCAGCCGCGCACCCGCCGCCGGTCGGCGAGCTCTGCGTCCCTGCCCTATGGTTAAGGATAGAGCAGCTTCAACGCCGCAGAAGTGTGCGGGGGCCTTTAGGTGTAGAAAAAGAAAAGCTTAGTTCGATCACTTCAAACTCGTGTGAAGGATTCGAAAAATTGGGCATAAGTAGTCAGTGGAGACTAATTTGTGGAGTTCATACACCATGAAGAAATCAGTGACCTTTTTCTAATCTGTAGAGATGCATGACAAAGACAATATTACGGAACATTGCACGATGTATATGTACGCGAATGCAAGAATCCTAGGATCTATCCTAGTGTAGTAGGGCAAAACTCCTTGGCAACGACGGAAAAACTAAAAGCAATCTATTCCACAAAGATAATACCGTGAACTGGCCTACGAGAGGACCTTTTATTTGTAACTTACTATTCACGAGAAGTCTAACTGTTCACATTTGCTTCACTTCTCTAATCATGACCCTCCCCCTCCGAATACGATAGGTCCGAATCCTAATCTAACCAATTTTTTTTTTGTAAAATTGCTTTGAACTCTGAAGACTACTCTAAATAGCTGCAGTTTCAAACAAACCATAAGAGTAATAGATCCAGCTAAGCAACATTTGAAACACTGAAAAAGATAATGTTTCCTTTTTTGGCAATTTGCTTGCTTCGCTTTTCCTATTTTGGTACAAGAGAGTTACTCTAATAAATATGAGCACTCATCGACGGCCATAACATGTTTGTATAGTTATTAAGCTCTTATAAAAAAGCAAGCAGTTGAGCTACGTTGTGATCTACAAGATGTCAAGGTTGCGATGGTTTCCCAAGGCTTACCGCTACATAATGATCGAAGCTATATACAATACCGCCAGCGTCGCGCGGTCAAAAAGACGGTTTGCGACGGAAAAATCCGTCGCAAACCGTCTTTTTGACCGAGCGACGCGGGCGGTTTTGTACCTTAATCGAAACAGCGTATTAGAGCGCTCATTCAGGAAAAAGAACCATTTCAGCAGTTCCTCAGTGGAATACATCCGTTGATGTACTGGATAGGAACCTTTTTGTCTGATATTTGCATCGTTCTGATCCTGACATCTGTAGCGTGGGTGATACTGATCGCGTCTGGATTCAACATAGAAGACTCCTGGATTGTGTGAGCAAGTTTTTGGGTTCTACATGCTCATGAAGTAATATTCAAATTATGTTTATTTATTTCTTGCGTGTAGACTATGCGCTCATTCTTCTGTTCATCTGTTGCTCGAGAGCGGGTAAATAACAACAAGAGAATGGTTTTATGCACCATTGCACCATTGCTATTGCAGTAGCAGTTCTTGCTTTTCTATGCGCAATGAGTAATAGTTGACTTTCATATAAATGGTAATATCCACAATATTTAGTAAGAGGTACTGCGTAAAACTTCTGGTCGAAAACGGTCAAAATGCTCTGCACTTGTTTTCCTATTCAACGCCACTGATTATTTTTTTTGTTTAGATTCTGTTTTACAGTGGTTTTATGGCACTATGCGGCATTTCCTTGTGTCCACTGTTTTACTTATTGTCATTTTTTATGAAAAGCGCTGCTATAGCGCTGTGTTTCTGCTATGCCTACACTGTCGTCACATTTTTCGCTGCAATTTCATTCGACGAATTCTACCCCAAGAATGGTACCATGGTGAGAATTAATCAGAATATTGTTATTCGACTTGATGAGACTTGTATTTATACAGGGTATTGCTTGGTTGCCAACGGCGCGCGCCTGCCATACTAACAAGAGTTACAGGGTCGCTTTTAACTCACCACTTTCAGTGATCACCTAACAAAAAAGAATCAAAACGAATCGCTACCTTTCACTTACACTGTGTGTCACCTCACCTGTGTGACCTTTCGTTCCTTTCATCCTCGAGTTGCTCGAGCGGTGCTAAGGCTTCTCCATCTGCCCTTATCGCGTGCCAGAGTGCTCCAATGGATTCTCCTCGTTTGAAGAGCACAAACAGCGTCATGTCGTTCGTTCAGAGCTTTCAAGAAGAAGTGTGACCAACGCGTTTCGGGACGTCTCGTGGCCGTATTCACGATCGTTCCCGGGAACGTCAATGACTTTCCACGGGAAGCAACCGGATCAGGAGCTAGAAATAGCCATTCATGAATTGAATGTGAACATGAATGGCAGAAGCCGGAATGCAATGGAGAAATTGCAGGGAGATCTCGCTTATCTTCCGGCTTCATGAATATGGCCACTCGTGTTTTCTTGACAGCTCATGGAATTCAATCGGCGACGGCTATCGTTCAGCAGTGTTTGCAAAACGCGATAAGTGGCTGGCCCACCCAATTTTTAATCATACAACTTGGCCCTTTTCGACAGTGCCTCTGATCTTCGAACGTCAACGAAGCTCGGAACGCCGGAGACCTCTCACCTTCGTGAATCGCATTTCTTCGAGCATTGTCCTCTCGATTTAATGCTGCACGACGCTGATGTTCATAACGTTTTCGCAGGACCTAGGCCACTGTGGCATAGTTTTGCGCAAGAGTAATATTGAAGTCAAGTAGGTGAACGCGGAGCCGGACGTTCTTTGTTCTTCGTTCCATACAGCTTCTTTGGCGATGTTTGAAGCTCCCCAAACAGCTGGTTCCCTCCTTCCCAGCTCCAGCCCTAGGTTGTTGGCCATGTTGACTTCAAGGCCTAATACACCTAGCTGGAGCACTCGTGGATGTTCATTTCGTTGAGCGAGAATGGGCAACAGAAACTCACCCATTTCTCATGAATATCGTTCTCGTAAGGTTCAGCTGCAATCTAACACTCCCACATACACGGTCGAAGTCGGCCAGCGTTCGCTCTGCCTGAATAAAGGCTTCCGCACACTTCTGCGGCAACGCCGCTCGCCGCTATGGTGTAGGATAGAGCAGGGACGCCGCCGGCGACGCGCTCTGCTTCCATTTCCAATGATTAAGGATAGGGCAGCGGCAACGCCGCAAAAGTGTGCGGGGGCCTCAATGATCGGTGTTGTGAGGTCGTCGGCGAAGCGAAGATGGTGAAGTTGCCGGCCATCGACCGTCACTCCCATGTCTTCTCATCTTAGGCCCCGCACGACGTTTTCGACGGTGGCGCTGAAGAGCTTCGGGGATATGGTATCCTCTTGACGAACCCCGACGATGATGATGACGATGTCGTTGTAGAATGGTGAAATCTTGGTCGTGAAGGCACTATACAGCTCTCGAAGAACTCTGATGTACTGACCAGCGAGGGATCCTAGACATGTATCAGAATGGTGGAAATGGAGATGAATATTTATGAGGCTCCAGTTCCGTGGTGGCGAAGGGACGGATAATGGACAGACCTCTTATGGGCACCGACCAATAACAGAAAGGCAGAAACACAGACGCGTGGCGTCAACGTGCTGAATTGATGGGAAACAAACCAGCTGATATCGACTAGATCGCCTCCCTGCACTCTCTCGCCTTGGCGTCATTGTGACTGTCTGCGTTGCGCACTCGTGTGCTGTATCCTCTTTTCACACCCCTCATCCTTCGACGAGCTCTCTTGCAGGACAACGCCCGACGTCAACCCTTCGCGTGGTAATCGTTGCTCCACTGTCATTGGTAGGACACTCCCCGCCGCACGCCCCTCTCCAACATGGTGCCATCACGGGACCGGTGCCTCATAAGTACCGAAATGGATAACGCTGTGCGAATCTCCACCATTCATGTACTTTTCTCAGTCCTTGACCCCAAGGAGCTAGGGGTCGTCCTACTATCGCATCGTCAGCCCGCACTCACGCGCTATGTGCCATATGTGGTGATTTAAGAAAGGCAGGAAAGAGGGGCTAGGATGCAGGCGGATCGGTGGTGCACGGATAATTGAAGCAGTTTCGTAGATGGAAGATCAGGTGTTCGATTCCCGTCCATTGGCGATTTTCTGAATTTTTAGTGCTCGTTCATTGTTTGATATGTAGCACCTTCCCCACTTTTCGTAGGCATGTATTTCACAATAGGATCCCAATTGCGTGGTGAATAAGAGGTTTTTATTAGCTGCCCTCCCTGTATGTGACGCGTCGTATTTTGCTTAATAGTTTAGATAGGATATTTGACTAAATCGAGTATGAGCCCTCTCAACTATCGACATAACTGAAGTAGCAGCAATCTCGAGCAGCTCATGATGGCACTAGCCTACAAGAATGAGTGTTCACTCGTCGCCACCTGACCTGCACCAGATATCAATGCAAAATAGTTAAAGAAATGCCCTTCTTACTCTTTTCGGTGCTATGGTGAAGTAGAAGTCGTTGGTGGCGATGTCCGTTCCTCCACGTGGTGCCACTGGAAACTGTTCGCCTCTGCGAGCTAAGCTAATCACGGACATTCGAGTACAGGCGACAGGCCCTAGTGACAGGCCGGCCTATGGAGATCCTGTCACATCACATGGTTGATGACGTTAAGTGAGTATCGAGATAATGCTACGGCGTCCGCGGGAGCCGACGCGCACTCGCAGAGCCCGGCGAGTGTGAGAAGTATGCGAGGGTCCCTGATGCGAGGACGGCATCGGGGAAAACTGAGCTAGTCCGAAAGTCCCGTAACGTAGGCAAGACCCGCGTAGCTACGCTGAATGTGGGTACGTTGACGGGCCGCTCGTGCGAGTTGGCAGAAGCACTGGAGCGAAGACGAATCGACTTATGTGCGGTACAGGAGACGAGGTAGTCCTGTTGTAAGTCGAGGGACATAGGCCGATACTTCAAGGCCATTCTGTGCGGCAGTCCCTGGACCACCAGCGGAGTTGGTGTAATCGTCTCCGAACGTTTCCGAGACGCGATTATAAGCGTGGAACGTTTTAATGACCGCTTGATGAAGGTCGTAGTCGCTGCTGAACAGCGGTATCATTTCTTTTCTGCATACGTTCCGCAGGCAGGCTGCTCTGAGAGAGCCAAGGATGAGTTTTGGACCCTGCTTGATGAAAAGACAGCAGGGGTACCGTCAGAAGACGCTGTCGTTATCGCAGGTGACCTCAACGGTCATGTGGGGACTGCGAAAGATGGCCGCAGCTGTCACGGCGGTTTCGGATATGGAGCACGTAACGCTGATGGTGAGCGAATCCTTGAGTATGCGGACTCGCATAACCTCATCATCGCGAACACCGTATTTCGAAAGCGTGACTCCCATCTGGTGTCGTTCTATAGCGGGAGCACCAAGACACAGATCGACTTCATCCTTGTGAAGCATCGCGATCGAAAGCTGGTTACAAATGTGAAGGTGGTGCCGTACGAGACTGTCGCCACACAGCACAGTCCGCTGATATGCACTCTTAAGTTCGCCCCTCCGAGGCTGAGGCATGTCGAGCGATGCGGTCCACCGAGAATCAAGTGGCAGCGATTGAAGGAAAACGCTGCAGCTTTTGTTTCTCGTATTCGGTTACCGACGGTGACAACCGTCGACGAAACATGGAAAGATGCAACCGATACGATTTTACAAGCTGCATGCTCTGAATTAGGCATGACTAAGCCTGGACGCCGCAAGATCGAGAAGCTGGCGTGGCTGTGGACTAACGACGTAAGAGAAAAAGTCTGAGAGAAGAAAAAATTATATCACGCGTTCCTGCGCGACAAGACTGCAGACAAATGGCGTATGTACCAGGAGGCGAAGAGGGCGGCAAAGAAGGCCGTAGCCGTTGCAAAAGCCGTCCATTATGATGATCTCAGCGATAAACTCGAGACGCGCGATGGTGAACGACATCTTTATCGACTTGCCAAGGCAAGCCATCGTCAGGCCGAGGACATCGAGAAATTCTTGGGCATCAACGATGAGAATGGCCATCTACTGACGAACCGCAAGAGGGCTATGAAACGATGGCATGACTACCTCGAGAGAATTTCGACAGAAGAGTTTGCCCATCCGCCCATCCCTTGCGTCCGTCGTCCGGTCCTGTGCAGAAAATCACTGTGGAGGAGACGGAAACGGCTTTGAAGAAGATGAAGCCAAGCAAAGCAACGGGCCCCGATGATATAGCGGCCGACCTATGGAAGTTGAGATGCTGGAGTCCTGCTGAGTGGCTAACGAAGTTTTTCAACCAGGTTGTTACGGAAAAGAAGGTACCTGGTAGTTGGCAGGAAAGCACGATATGGAAGAAGGGCAGTCCTGCGGACTGCACGAATTACCGTCCAATTCGCTTGCTCTCGCACAGCATGAAAATCTTCGAGCGAATTGTAGATGGACGTATTCGCGATATCGTCCAACTTTCCACCAACCAATGTGGCTTCGTAGCGGGCAGTGGCACCATCGATGCCATACATGCTGCTCGTCTTCTGGTAGAGAGACATCGCGAAAAACAGAAACCGCTGCACATAGCTTTTCTCGACTTAGAGAAAGCATTTGATCGTATACCGCGTGAGGTTATATGGTACGCCTTACGACAACACGGTGTTCCCGAAGAGCTTATTGAGTGGGTGCGCATACTTTACTCTGGTCCAAAGAGTAGTGTGCGAGCGCCAGCCGGCACATCGGCGGAGTTTCCTATCTCCGTTGGTGTTCACCAAGGCTCTGCGCTTTCCCCGCTCCTATTCATTGTCGTAATGGATGCCATTTCGAGAGACCTTCAGAAGCCTGCTCCCTGGACGCTGCTGTATGCAGATGACGTAGTGCTTGCAAGCGAAGAGAAGAGCGAACTCTAGCGACAAGCGCAAGCTTGGTACGACCGCTTGGCGATGTTCGGGCTCAAGCTAAACGTCAAAAAATCTGAGTACTTGACGACAGACGTAAACGAAGCCGGGTCCATTGAGATCAATGGCACTGCGCTAGTACGAACGACAAACTTCAAGTACCTTGGATCTGCAATTGCGTCTGGTGGTAGTCTGACGTTCGAGGTGAACTCGCGCGTGAGCGCAGCGTGGTCCAAATGGCGCTTGATGACAGGCGTTTTATGCGACAGGAAGATACCGGATCGCCTTAAATCGAAGATCTATAGAACCATCGTCCGACCAGAAGCGATGTATGGAGCTGAGTGCTGGTCTGCAACCAAGGAGGTTGAGACTCGCCTCAGCGTAATGGAAACGAAAATGCTGCGATGGACGGCTGGTGTTACGCGTCTGGACTGTATTCGCAACGATGAAATACGCCAGAGGTTTGGTGTAGCTCCAATTGCTGACAAGTTACGTGAAGCTCGCCTTCGGTGGTATGGCCACGTTCTTCGAGCTAGTGGTGATACTGTTAGGAAGATTGGCCTTAACATAGATGTGCCCGGAAAACGGCCTAAAGGGCGGCCGAAGCAGCGATGGCTTGATACGTTGCATGTGGATCTAAAGGTTGCTGGTATCCATCCCGATCAAGCATTTGATCGCGTAAAGTGGCGTCACCACACCAGAATAGCGGACCCCGCCTCGAAGCGGGACAAACACTGAAGACGAGGAAGGAAAAGGTGAAGTAGAAGTCGTTCGTGATTAATCCCTGTGGGCAGTGCAGAAACCTTTGTCGTTGATATCTCTTCTTCACCTAGCTTCTCGCACCTATTTCTTTTTTTCAAAAACGGATTGCATATTGGTGATCAGCACACCAGAACCCTCCCCCTGATGTTTGGGTAAATTTTTTTTACCTTTTCTCGACCTCTTGGGCAGTGCAGCAGTGCCGTTCCACATTTACTCATGGTAATCGCTTGGTCAGAAGAGGATGCTCCCCTGTCACGGAGAATCACCGTGACCAACTTTTCGTAGATGTCGCTTTACTCCTATTCTTAACAAAAAATCTATCGCTGACAATTTCTAAATAGCCAACTCGTCAGACGTGTTTCAAGACAATATGCTGTCCACCTGTACGCAAGATGATGACGGTGAGTTATACTCGCTGACCGCCTGGGATTGCAATAGCTACCTGCCTGCCATCACCACTGTGTTGAGTTGTATACCATCGACGAGAGGTAAGTGTACCAGGTATCACTGGACTTGCAACAACCAGCTGTTTCTCCTTGATTCATTCTTGTGGACTGGTGCCATCATGAGCTGCTCGAGATTGCTGCTAATTCACTTATGCGGATAATTGTGAAGTTTCATACTCAATTAGTCAATGAGCCCACCACTACACCCTACGCCCACGACTACAGGAAAATTCGAAGTGTCACATGTAAGCAAGGCAACTAGTAAAAGGACTTACTCAACAGTCATTTGGGAGTATATAGTGAAATATATGGCCAGGAAAAGTTGCGGAAGTGTCAAATACCAAACAAGGAATGAACACTAAAATGGAAAGAACTGGCAATGAACTGGAATCGAAGAACTGGCCTTCCACCTACAGAACTGCTTTACACACCCTTGCGCCACCGATCCGCCTGCATCGGAGCCTTTCGCTTCTCTCCTGGATCAACCCACGTCGTGTATAGCGCGTGAGTACGCGCTAACGACGCAAAATCTGGAGAGCCCTAACGCCTTAGGCACAAGGTCTCAGAGATCGTTCCTGATGAGTAGGAACGCCCAGGCGACAAAGTGCAAACATTTTTTAAATCTTGATAATAAAACGTATCAGTCCGCCTCAAGATCTGCACGCCTTAATTACCTCCTCTTCTTGGCAGATAAGAGGAAGTAATTAACCGAAAACTGGTCACGACACCAACAGAGTTCTTCTGTTGGTGTCGTGACCAGTTCTCGATGTCAGCATACACCGTTGTCGAGCTCCGTGCAAACTGTATCAAACCCATAGTCGTCAGGTAGAGCCCACTTGTAGGTGAACGCCTTCTTGATGTATCCATGCTTGGTCTTTTCCCCTCGATGCTCTTCAGTGGTCAAATCACGTTCATCTAGATGGGTCTTTAGATGATTTGGCTTGAAGTGGGAGAGATGAGCGACACTGCGAACCTCTTCTCGTCATTCACCACCTCCTTATTGCCTTTGACGTGGAGCGTTAAGTGATCGGCATCTCTCTAGTACGGAGGGATCCCATTGCCCATCAATCGATGCATTATGCATGCAGTGTGTAGTATGCGTATGCGTCAGTCCGAATCGATCCTATCGATCGAGATGCCTCGATGACTCTTCAATGAAGGCGATTCTGGCTTGCTATCCTCAAAACTTGGGTAATTAATCCAGTTCAGCACGATAGACCACATATAGCAACTGCTGGCCTTACACTGATATGGTACCCTGCCACCAGTGTGTTAATGAAACACCGGCAGGGGTTCTTCAGGTGTCCAAGTCTGATCCTTGCATGGGATGCTGTACGATTCTTAACCACGTGATGGCGTTCCAAATCTTGGAAAGGAGGGCAGAGAGCACGGCACATCTAGCCAACGTTTGCGCTCTGCTCTCCTTAACGTTCTTCCTTTGCCGCCGATCTGCATATATTATAGTTAAGCTCGAATGACCCATTCGAATAGGTATTCGAATGATTTTTATTCGAATTTGAATACTCGAATTCGAATATTCGAAAAATCGCGTCTTTCGTATCTTTCGTATGTATTCGAATTCGAATTTTCAAAAAATCCCGTTTTCCGAATGTATTCGAATTCGAGTATTCAGAAAAATCGCGTTTTTTGAATATATTCGATTTCGAATTCTCGAAAATTCTCGGTATTCGAAACTGTTGGAAAATTCAAATTTTCCAAGGAAGTCAAAATCATTCGAATATTCGAAAATTGTCATTTGAATACCGAATTAGAATCTGTGTAGCGGCGTATTTTGAAAAGGCTTGTTAGGTTTTTGGGGTAATTAGGGTCTCCAAAACGGTTCTGTCTTTGAATCAAAGCTCTGGTATATAGTGGGTCGGTGTCAGGATACTGAACGCCTCGATTCTGGTCACTTTCCGAAAAGCCTTTCTGTCAGAAGGGAGAACTTTGACAACGTTCCACGATGTTGAACGGCGTAAATTTTTCCACGCAGAATCGCTGCAGTGGTGAATGACCGATCGGGGGCGCCTAATCTTCATTCACAAAGAAACTATCAAATGGTTGCCTGATCGACCTTTGACAACGTCTTCTGATTTACATCTCCGGGTTTCTCAATCCAGGCGCGCATTGGACATCTGTATCACGATTTAATGAATCACAACGCGAGCAGGATATGTTCAAACACCGTCAATATCGGCCAGTAGTGGTTGTATGAGCGAATATTTTCCCTGCTGTCGGCACTCATATTCACATGACTCCCACCCCGGATCGGTTAACCCTGAGAGGAAGCGATCACCGATAAAAGCACCGGTAATATCGATCGATAATGATTGTCTGACCGATCTGTGACAATGTCTTCTGAATTCCGGCGGATTCTTCCTCGTACCTGCCGTAGGAGTTCAATCTCATCTTCGCAAGCGAGCATCACATCGTCAGCATAATGCAACGTCCGGGGAACTGGCTGCTGAAGATCACGTGTGGCATATATAACGACTATGAAGAGCAGTGGAGACAGCGCAGGTCCTTGATGTACTCCGACAGAGATGAGAAACTCCATCGACGAACCTTCTGGTGCTTGCACTCTTCTCCTCGGACAAGAGTAGAGCAACCGTACCCACTCAATAAGCTTTTCAGGAACACCATGCTGTCTTAAGGTTCGTGCACAGTTTCACTGCGCTGTGGCACCGCGCTGAGAGGTTCATTTTTTGCCACATCCCCCACGTCGGCGCGGTGCGGTAGCGCTGCGTAGCTGGAAGGTTGCCAGCAGAGGCGCGCATGGTACGCAATCCCGCGAGCCACACGCCACACCACGGCACAGCGCGGTGAAAATGGGAGCTCCAATTCCCTCAGCGCAGTGACACCGCGCGGTGCCACTGCGCGGTGAGTGTGCACGGTCCCTCACCGCGCGGTGGCTCCGCGCTGTGGCACAGCGCAATGAACCGCCTATGCTACAACATGGGTGGTTCACTGCGCTGCCGAACTGTGCACGAGCCTTTAAAGCATATCATATCACTTCACGCGGAATACGATCGAAGGTCTTCTACAAGTCGAGGAAGGCAAGAATCACCCCGGCTTCTGTTTCTCGCGGTGCCTTCCTAGAAATAGACAAACGGCGTTTTATGGCATCGATAGTGCCACACCCAGGTAGCCACACTGGTTTGTAGAAAGATGGGCGACTTCACGAATGTGTCCATCAACAATTCTCTCAAAGATCTTCATTCTATGCGGAAGCGAACGAACTGGACGGTAGCTTTGAAGTCTGCTGGACTGCCCTTCTTCTTCCAAATCGGAATCGTCGTTCTTTTCTGCCAGCTATAGGTGCTTTCTTCTCCGCAACCACCTGGTTGAAGAACGTCGTCAGCCACTCAGCTGGGAACCAGGATTTCGACTTCCACAAATCGACCGCCGGATCATCAGGGTCCGTTACCTTGCCCGGCTTCATCTTCTTTAAAGCCGCTTCTCCTCCTCAACAGTGATTTTCTGGACGTGACCGCATACGGGAGAAGCAGAGGGAATCGATTGATGGGCAAACGTGACCGTCGAGACTTCCTCGAAGTAGTTGCGCCATCGATTCAAGACCATTCTGCGGTCTACTGGGAGATACCATTCTCATCGTTGATGTCAAAGAACTCTTCAACATCCTCGGTCTGCCGATGACGATGTTGGCGAGTCGATTAAGAAATCGCTCACCATCGCGCGACTCAAGTTTCATGTTGACCATCATCGTAATGAGTGGCTCTTGCAACAGCCACTGCCTTCTTGGCAGATTTCTTCTCTTCCTGATACAAGCGCCCTTTCTCGGGTGTCTTGTCGCTGAGGAATGCGTGGTAGAATCTTTTCTTCTCACGGACATTTTCTTTAACCTCGTTAGCCCACAGTCTGCCTGTCGGCCTTACGCCGTCCCGGTTTCCTGGTGCCAAGTTCGGAGCGCGCAGCATATAGCATGGCTTCGGTAGCACCCCGTGAATACTCATTCGTCAGTCTTTCTACTTAGACAGGACTCGTCAACGACTTACAGCAATTTAACAGAGAAAATACAGCCGAAATCCCTGACAGTGCGGCGGAATGCTTCATCATATCGTTGAGAAGCCGCACATCTTAAATTGCTGTGTCGTTGATGAATCCGACCCCATAACTGTTCATTTCTCGTGCTCATGGACATTCTGGTATCCATTTTATGGTGAAACATAGACGAACGAAAGGGATGGATCCAAGCAGTAAAAACAATACCGTGGATATGTCGGCCAGAAAGGGAGGCGTTGTAGATCGACCGGCTGTTATCGATCGATTCTATCGATTTTTGCTCTGAGGTGGCCATTGGGAGTGGGAGTCGCATGAACATGTTGGCCGCGTGCCAAACTTTACAAAATAAAGGGGTGTACATCGGCTGCTATTTATCGATCGACTTTTGTTAAGGGTTTACCGTTTAATCAATATGCTGGCTGGAGAAAAGTTACATTCACAGGTTCATCGCTAACAAGAAATATCTATTTCTACCACTTGGGCTAATCACCAGATAGAATTGAGACCCGCCCTTATGAATCACCTATTCCTAGCTACCTGTAGTAATTTTTGTGGCCGCAAATATGACGGTGTGACATTTTACCTCTTTAGATGAGAAGAGCAGATTTGCTACAGTTGCGCATATAATACTTCGTCGTCAGTCTGTCATTAGTTGCCGTTAGGCGAAAACATTGTTTCATGAAAGATCTTGAACAGTCGGTCAGCCACCAGTACCAAAAATGATCGTTTTGAAGTGACCAGAAGCTCACAGTGACTCAAGCAGATTGTGTGCCCTTCAAATGACTTATAGTCTTTTCCCTTGTTCCTCATGAGCAGCACTTACAGCACACAAGTACTGCTATGAAAAAATTCGTCTTCCAGAAAACAAGGAAATTAGACACTTCCATAAGCCCTTTGATCCTACTATGTGTAAGTTCTTCACCTCATTTTTACGATGCACAAGGAGATTTATAAGAGGCCTGTCGATAAAAACCTCGTGGTTAACTAGGAAGTGATGCGTTATGTCTTGCTTCCACTTTTTCTTCTAGGCTGTCGTTGATCATGTCCATCATGCAGCCTGATTTTTCATTCGATTTCGAATTTTCGAAAAATCGCGTTTTTTGAATATATTCGATTTCGACTGCTCGAAAATTTTCGGTATTCAAAACCATTCGAATATTCTAAATTTTTGCGAGAGCATAAGTATACAGCATAGCTTGGGAAGCTTAAACGTCAGTGTTCATTTCCTGAAGCTCGTGCTGCTTCACGCTGACGTGTCAGCTTGAGGGTTTTCGGAGACAAGCATCTCTTGCTGGTCTTCAAGGTTTTGGCTCCCTTAGCACTGTCGCGTAGATGATGCAGGAAGCGGTCGCATTTCTTGCCGATGTTGTCTATGACGATATCTCCCAAAGCGCGGCAGGAGAAGCGCAAGTTTTCCAGATGATCTTCGTTCTGGGACTCGTCTTCTTGAGATTCACGGCCTCCTCTCCAACGGAGAAAACGGTCAGGAGTACTTGCATAAGAGGATGATGAGGTCGATCTCACTGTAAAACTGGCCAACGGGGGAATCCGAGGTCCATGCATGTTTCATGGAACTGCGAGTTTTCATAGATGGTCTTGGTCGACATGGTGAACTCGCACAGACTCACCATGCTCTTTCCCATTCAAAACCGATTACCTCCGTATGATGCTCTTCAGATGACCTTCGCGGCTTGCTATTAGCGTTACAGTTGCAGACGATAACGTTGTAGAAGGTGTGATCTTCCTTGTAGAACTTCTCCAACCCTACGCAGCATAGAAGACTTCGACGTGCTCATCGCTGTGGTTGTATGTTGGAGAGCACGCAATGAACACAATCAGAACGGCTACTGAGCCACACTGCTTCAGTCGCAGACATCCATTTCGTCTTTTCAGAAACATACAATTTGAAGTTCACGGCCAAGTGCGTGCTGAGAGGACAGCGACGCTGCTCTACAATACCGCTCAAATTCTTTGCAAAAAAGACGCTTTGTGACAGATTAATCCGTCGCAAAGCGTCTTTTTTGCAAAGAATTTGAGCGGTATTGTATGTACTTCGCTGCTGCTGCATGTTGTTCTTCCTCGGAGTCGTAGGTGGCAGTAGGGGTGGTGTCTAATCGTCTCTATCAGTCCAATAACGTCGTATTTGATCTTTCTTGCTTGCAACATCGGTTGCTCAACAGATGCATCAGGCGCCTTATATACTCCGCCGCCTCAAAACACCACATTTGTCGGAATTTCGGATTACGGTAATCGGCGAATCGCGCCCCTGGAGGGAAGGGCGCGGCGCGGCACGATCAGCTGCGGCAGATTCGACGAGGAGTGGGAGGTTCCACGGCCGAGATGAATCATTTTGCTATGTCCTTTCTGTTTTGGCTCCCCAATTAATAGAACAAAAAGGATGGAGCAAAATGATGGCACCATTGTACTTCCAGGAGTCCAGAGCTCGAGGAGAGGTCGAAAGAAAATTTTCGACCACACTTCGCCGAGGAGGGGGTCATTTGGGGTGCTGAACAAGAGGCTGACATCCGTTTTTGAAATTACGGAAGATTACGGTAGGTTGGGTGACTAAGGCTGTCGAGGCCATAATTACCGATATTGCCCCAACTTCGCATGGTGAGGTTATTTGGGGTGTTTGTCACGAATCTAACATCGTTTTTCGTTTTACGCTGGAGTTTGGGCGAAATCGGTGACCATGGCCTTAGTCATCCGTACCCTCCGTGACCTAATTACGTTTTACTTTTGAACCCGCAGATGTTGCAAAATAAAGGGTCGTCTAGTGCCGTTTGCATTGCAAGGGATTCAGCTCAGTACTACACTCATCAGTTTCAGCCGTAGGTTGAGCGGACGACCCCAGCCTTAAGAGAGGATTTGTCGCTCCCACAGAAACCCTACCTCTAACTAAGAGAAAACTCGTCGCTCCCCACAGGAATCCCACCAGTAACATTGACAAGATGCATTCCAGTAATCATCCAGACGAATCCTCTCGGTTTTGGTCCAGCATTGACTCATGGACCGTCCTCTCCGTCACTCGTTATGGCGCACGGACCATAGTGAGCAGAAGTTCACGGCCGGGCGTCGCTGACGTCCACCCTTCTGACTGCAATCGCGAAGCGGGGCGTAAAATTCGGCGCAGCGCGACTGGCCGCGCCGCGGCGGGTGTATAAAAGGGGCCTCAGATGCGAGCGTCGCTGTAAGTCGGATCTTCATCCTATTCCTTCTCAATTTGCGCTGCGTGGTTAGGCCCTGAGATTTTAGGAGGGTCGGTCTTTATGTACGAATGGTCACCGCGCCCGCGACGGCGATTGCCGCGTGCGCGGTGAGCTCCGCTGCGGTCGTGTGAGATGTACCTCATGACCTGCTGCAGACGCTAGGTTTTAGTTGTTTATATCCCTTTCGGGTGTTGCAGGAGTTGCGGGAAAACATGCTCTGGTTCAGAAATTGAGTTCGAGTTGTAAAACTAAACAACGGTCTAATGCTCAAATTTATATGATGCTTCTTCAGGAAAAGCTGAAAATATGACACAATATCGCAGTGAAACTGACTTTGTATACAATTTCTAACAATTGATGCGCAAGTTTTGAGGCAGGTCTAGATATCACTGGCCGCTGAAGTCACCCAATTGCGACGTCTCCTGCCGCGCTCGCCGCGCTATCCGCCGCGTCCGCGGCGACCATTCGTACATAATGTCCCGCAGCCAGATTTTAGCAGCCTCTCCGTACTCCTCCTTCCCATCGTTGCAGAAATGGGGCTCTTTCTGGGTCAGGGGAATGAGGCCCTTTAGTGCTGCTATGTTTGACTGGAGTACACACGGGTAACTAGTCAGGCTTTGTCGCGCGGGCATTGAACTTTGGTCAGCCAGTCAGATTGCCGAAGGGACAGACGAGACTTTTGAGGTAGCCTCGAATCGCCTTTTGATGTTCTACCAGACTATCTAATGGAAGCTTTTCCGGCCAGGCCCATGTGCAAGATACAATCTGCACAGACGCGAACATTCCCACATACTCTGTTGACGGGTATGCCGAGCCTTTCCAGGAGGAATGTGGCGACAAGATACAAGAGCAAGGAATCCACTGCATCTACCTGCGTCTCTGGGCAGTACATGGTTGCATTTAGTTTTTCTTTTTTCCATTCATTCACCTATTCACTACTCGCGGTCGCGCCACGTGGCCCTGCAACAAGCAGACCTAGATCCCATTAACAAGAGAGCGTGAAGACTAATGAGTTAGATCTGTGGGCATGGAAACTAGATAATTAGAATTCCATTCGTAAGCGGTTCGAGTTTGCAGCGCAAAATTTTCTTCCAGTCTGTGATTGCAAGATACGTGATTCCCATGCTCCCAATGAAAATTCTCATCCAACAAGGACTGTTAGCAAAAAGTGGATCTGGGAAGAGGGATTTCACGCTCAGTAAGTTTGTAAAATTCTTCGTTAACATTGTACAACACGTAAGTTCGGCATGTTCAGCATTTTCACTTTAGACCCGGCGGAGGCATTGGGAGCATTCGCGACTCATGGTGTGATCTGCTTTTTCCTGGTCATACTGCTAGAAATTCCCCTTAGGAGGGTCCTTGGCAAATCATGCTGCAGTTTGCCACGGAACATGGTTTGTGCAGTCTGTCAAGCTTTCCGACGTATAGATTATACTTATGCTCGAATGACCCATTCGAATAGGTGTTCGAATGAATTTCGTTCGATTTTGAATATTCGAAAAATCGCGTTTTTCGATTGTACTCGGATTTCAATGTTTAAAAAAAAATCGCGTATTTTGAACGTAGTCAAATTCGAATATTCAAAAATCCCGTTTTTCGAATGTACTCGAATTCGAATGTTCAGAAAAATCGCGTTTTTAATACATTCGATTTCGAATGCTCGAAAATTTTCAGTATTCGAAACCACTTGAGTATTCAAAATTTCCCCAGGAAGCCAAAATTATTCCAGTATTCGGAAAGTGTCATTCGAATGCCTAACGAGAATTTGTGTAACGGCGTATTCTGAAGAGACTTGTTAGGTTTTTGGGGTAATTAGGGTCTCCAAAACGGTTCTGTCTCTGAATCGAAGCTCTGGTACGATACTGGCTCAGTGCCGGGATACTGAGCGCCTCAATGATTCTGGTCACTTCCCGAAACTTCCACAAGGTCCCACAATGTTGAAGTGCATAAATTTTTCCACGCAGAATCAGTGCAGTGGTGAATGAACGACCCGGTGACGCCTAATCGTCATCGACAGAAAAACTATCAAATAATTGCCTGTTCGATTTCTGACACGTCTACTGATTTACATCTGTGGCAGGGCTTCTGAATCCAGTCGCGCGTTGGACAATATAGCACGATTTCTGAATCACAACGTGCGCAGGATACGTTCAAAACATCGATAATATCGATCAATAGTGATTCTCTGATCGGAAATCCCCGGATGCGAAGCCTTTCCGTCGGCCGTCATAATCACGTTCTCGTACCCCGATCGCTTAACAAGGGAAGGGTCTGAAGCGCATGTCTGAACGGGGAGAGCGAGTCATATAGGGAAGATCCCCACCCTCTATTAGTATAAAAATGTGTTTCTTTTTTGCCAAGTTGTTAAACCCAGTGAGTAGGGGGTCCTTTCGCGGTTCTTGTACCCTCACGATGCCTTTGCCGGCAAGCGGCTCGGAGGGCACTGGATATTGACATTGCTTCATGCAGGGGAGGTCGGGGGTTCGATTCTTCTGTGCTGCTGCACTTTTGCATTTCAACTAATTGGTTG
Organism: Heligmosomoides polygyrus bakeri; assembly: GCA_947359475.1. Lineage (NCBI taxonomy): Eukaryota > Metazoa > Nematoda > Chromadorea > Rhabditida > Heligmosomidae > Heligmosomoides > Heligmosomoides polygyrus. Next base: position 34,059,435 of record OX375867.1, read on the forward strand.
AGGGAGGGATTCTGACGTCTATACCACTTTCAGACGTTTTCTGCGCATTTTCTGACTGTATACTGTGGAGATAACTTTCTTGCGACTTGTTTATACTGACCAGTTTTTTAACCAAAACGGAATGAGAAAGCTATTCAACTTAATGATGTGTAAACGTTCAACATCAGTGACACACAAGGACAAAGTGCATGAATCAGAAGCACTGTTCACAATATGGACAGCGCATAAAAGCTACAGAGTTCTCGCAGTTTGTTTCCCTACATGTACCAATGAAGCCGGGAAAAACCATCCTGCTCGGCTTTTCAAAGGGACCATGATGTGACGTCACAGTTAGTTAAAATGTGAAATAAACATCTGTGGATTCCGCAAATTGACCGAAACAGTCGATACACTCTTCTCCTCACCTTTGCCTATCACCTAGAAATCAGAGGTCCGGTGAAGGTTTTCTAAAGCCTATCACCAACAGTGTCCGTCGATGCTCGAGCAGTGATCCACATGCTCACGCTCAACTGTGGTCCCTGTGGTGTGGTTTAAACGTACACCCCTCAGGGCAGAAATCAAGCTGGCCGAAGGGATGGCCAGCATACTCAAGGACCTCGAAACACGTCAGCTTAACGTTGACGAAGACGAACAGCTGGAAGTGGTGGAGAAACAAGAAGAAGATTGGGATCTGCAAGATGAACTGGAGAGGCAAGCAAGCAGTGGAAATATGATAACTCTTGTTTCGTCAATTCATCACTAGCTGCCGTTAGGCGAAAACATTGTTTCATTAAAGTTCTTGAACAGTCGGTCAGCCACCATTTCCAAAAATGATTGTTTTGAAGTGACCTCTAAGCTTTCAGTGGTTGAAGCAGATTGTATCGCCACCAATTGTCTTTAAAATCTTTCGTTTGTTCCCCACTTTACAACACACAAGTATCTTTGGAGAAAAAAATCGTATTATGGTGAACAAGGAAATTAGACGCTTCCATAAGTTTTTTGACGCTACTATGTGTAAGTTCTCCACCCTATTTTTTTCGATGCACATGGGGGTTTAGGAGAGACCTGTTGATAAAAACCTCGTATTTAACTAGGAAGGGATCCGTTATGTGTTGCCTCCATTTTTTCTTCTAAGCTGTCGCCTATCATGTCTATCATGCAGCCTGATTTTTCAAATGTTCAAAAAATCGCGTTTTTCAACTGTATTCGAGTTCGAATATTTAAAAACTCGCATTTTTCGAATGTTTTCGAATTCGAATATTCAGAAAAAACCACGTCTCCGAACATATTCGATTTCGAATGCTCGAAAATTTCGGTATTCGAAACCACTTGGATATTCGAAATCTTTGCAAGGGCATAAGTATAGTATACATAGAATGAAAAAAATGACTGGATGATGTAGGATGAAGACTCACCAGAAGAGGGACCTGATGTGAAAGAGGAAAGGCGGTACGTGGAGGAGCATTCTAGTGAGCTGGCCATGAGCGTTCAGGTAATGTGAGAGTATCATAATATTAACAAATTCTCATACAGCCAAGTGTTTCTGGGATGAGTCAGGTTGTGCCGCAATATCAAGATGTAAAAAAATTTCATATGTTATTTTTGACAATTTTTCTTCCGTTAATGTGGTCAGTTTATCGCGCACATCGATATCTAATTGAGCGGGAATGTTTTACAAAGCTATGTCGGGCAGGCCGTTGTAGTGAATTCTATGCGGAACAGCCATCTCATACGTACTGTATTCTCTACAGAGTGCAACGCGAACTATTCCAAGAAAAGTCCAATAGAATTACAGAATGCGAGTACAGGTTTCCCTTGTTCACCTCCGCAAGTAGCGCACTAGATGTTAAGGCCTCCACAGACTTCTGCGGCGCCGCCGAGCGACATCGCTGAGCGGCGCCGCCGAGCGGCGCCGCTCAGCGGCTTGACCCATCATCAGTGGGAGCGGTGACGGCGAGGTACTGTACTGTTTCTAGTGGGGACCGACTGGTGCTTAACAATAACGCGCCCCGATGACGATCGCGCGCCCGCATCGACCGTCTCCCCTCTGGATCCCGCCGCGAAAGGGCAGAGCGCAGAGCGCAGACAGACAGACGCTGGAGCGGCGCCGCCGGGTGGAATGATTCAAGTCATTTCCGCCAGCGACGCCGCCGGTGCCGCCGGCCGGCCAGCGGCGCCGCCCAGCGGCGCCGCTGGAGGCGAGCTCTGCGTCTCTGCCCTATGGTTAAGCATAGGGCAGCGGCGCCGCCGAGCGGCGCCGCAGAAGTCTGTGGCGGCCTTTACGCTGGTTCTCGCGTCCCCGCAAATCGATGTTCAAGGAGCTGGTACAGTACCGGACGCGTCTTTTGAATAGACGCCGAAAAAACCGCTCTTTTGCGGTTTTTGCGTCTTTTTGCTATAACTCGCCCAAAATTCATCCTTTTGAAAAACAAAGAGTATATTTGAGCTCAGGAGATCGAGCTCTATCGTTTGGTATATACATTTCATGCGAAAGATCAAAAATGGCCAAAATTGAAAACTTGCGCTCCATTGAGAAGGCCGGTCGCGGACGAGTTGTCGGCCGCAAGGCGCCAAAATCCGTTGCATGCTCACAATTCCTCTAATTTGAGGTGTTTTGAGAAACGGATGGTACCGTTCGATTCGTCTCGTCGAGATCTACACAACCATGTATACAATATCGCCAGACTACCGCATTTTCGCAGTGGGTGGTCAAAGATGTCTAGCGCGCACTTTTTGTCACTGGGGAAGCTTATATTCCAGGACTTGCATGTTCTCGGAGCATCTCAAGCATGGCGTAAAGTGTTTTGTTATGCCGGGAATCCTCTAGGAGTGCGCCGTGCACAATGCATATAGGATCGAACCCATCAATCGAGGGTGGGGGAACAGTTTGTAGAGTGAGCATTTAGGGAGATTTATGAGAAGTTCTCAGCCGCCCTATTCAGGAATTGCTGTACTCTGTTTCGGTGAGACTTTGGAGTGCGCCGTGCACAACGTATATGGGATCGAACCCATCAATCGAGTAGGCGCGATCGCTCGTAAATTGCACCCATGGGCGCATTCTGAGCGCAATAACTCTGTCAGCTTCCAATCTTTCTGGCTGGAACGTGTCAATCCCGTAGGCAGTAATATGCTCTAGTAAAGTGTCAAAGCAAATCAAATTATCTTACGAATTGGCAAGGTTACGGCGGTGCGAAAATGCAGGTTGGGCATGTGTGACACGATTTTTTCAGATTTCGGTCGACCGCTGCGGGTACATGAGGGGAGTTAACGCCTCTGCAAACTCGCGGGCGAGCAAAGCACCGAAGGCATTTTACGATGACGTGCTCGCAGCTCTCCAGATGCTTAAACTGCTTTAGCACAATCTGCCATTTTGGAGCCTCGGAGGCTGACGGCGAAGTTCTTTCCGCCCTTGCTCGCCCACATTCGAGTTCGCGACGCTCTCAATGGTACCACTCTGTTCAGCTCGAGAAGCTTTATCGAATGGTGCTAATCTCGACCAATTCTGGGAATATCGATTTTTTGACAATTTCGCATCAAAGGCGAGGCGGCTCACGGCCGCGGCAAAATGATAATGACGTCATCGAAAATCGATGTTTTTGAGCCGGGCCAAGTCTGATACCGTTCGATAGAGCTTTTGGTGGTGAATTGAATGGTGTTAGTGCTAGCAGCAAGAACTGTAATCTGGACGATTAAGAGCGCGGAGAACATCGCCGTTGTTGTGCTAAATTGGACGCACGGGCATATTCTGCGCGCAATAACTCTAACACGTTTAAATCTTTCCGGCCGCGACTTGTGGATTTTGTAAGCAGTAGAACGCTCAATCGGTGCTCTGAAACACAGCAACGTAGCTTATGAATGGACAAGGTTACGGCGGTGCGAAAATGCGGGTTGGGCATGTGTGACACGATTTTTTCCGATTTCAGTCGACCACTGTAGGAACACGCGAGTACCTCGACCCTTCTACAACGTCCACAGTTACTACTCACAAGGGTTACGGCCCGTGGAAACCGCACCATTGGAAAAGTGGTAAAGTAGCAAGAAGGCTGGTATCTTATCACTCTCGTTTCCCCGAAGGCGAGTGTCGACCAAACGGCTGAGTGGATAGGGTAGCAGACTAACGAGCGGAAGGCCAGGGGTTTGCATCCGGGCATGCCTCTGGTATTTTCACAAACTTTATGTTCATGCGAGGGGTGTATGGACTGACAGTAGAGCAGGCAAGCAGCGGGTTTACGTGTCATTCAATCTTGGTCTATACCGCCCTCGTCCGTTGATCATCGAGTTGCTCCAGCGGGCACCAGCAACGTTCCAATTCGTTCCTGTCGTTTGCCAGGATCCTCCAATGGATCAATCTTGCTACAAGAGCACGACCGTTCGTTTAGAGCTTTTACGAAGAAGTCAGACCGTGCTGGTATTCCTTTGAAAAACCCTTCCCCCACCAGAATCCGACCGGTAATGAACCTCGTCCAGCGAGTGTCTACGAAACGCATTTTGTGGCCGCTACATGTAATTTTCGACGACTAGCTCATTCAAACTCCGGGGGCCTTCTCTCATTTGCTTGAATGCTTGCTGCGCGACGATGGTCACTTTATCACCCTATTTTTGTATGGTACGTTAGCGCAGAAAGAGCAGTGAAGTTGAATGGAAGGGCGGACGTTTTCCTCACGATTTCTTCGACGCTTTTGATAGCACTCTCTTTTGTCACTCTTTTTCATTAAGATCGTCTTAGTGAGACTCACCTGGTATTCAACGCTCTTACATACAGGAAGTCGGCCAGCATTCGTTTCTCCTGGCTAAGGATTGGTGCACTGGTCGACGAATGGTCGACATCGTGACCTTTTTGGATTGTTAGGACCCGAATCTTTCTTGTTCTGCAGGGCCCGAACCAGGGACCCTGAATTCGGAATGCCCCCGGAAGCTACTGCGTAAACGTGAAACACTAGTTGCCAGCAAACAAGGGTAGCCACTGTAAAGGCTACGTTCTCATCGAAACTGCTTTAACAGTATTCCGTAGGAATAGAATACACGGCGCAGTCCAAACGGATATAGTAACGCCAACCTTTATTCTTCATAACGGTCAACAGCATGCGCACCCGTTGCTTGCCTGCTTTTCTGTGAGCGCATACACCCCTCGCAAGAAGAAACGATATGTAAGAAACGATACTTGCATATTGTTTCTTCTGAGAAGTAGGCGCTTATCTCCATATGCAAATGCATCGCATCGCTGGTTCAGACTTACACTTCAAGTAGTTGGTCAGACATATCTGAGCTATAGCTAGGGTGGATCTCGTCAAATAGAATAGCTCGACTTGCGCTCGAACACCGGACTGCGTTATCCCAACTGCTTGATGAGCGAAGTAGACTCGGTGACGTCACCGCTACGGACTGCCCTAGTCCCCGCCGTGGAGCTAGGCGAGTCGTTTCGTCGAAGCACGGTACTAGGATATTAAAGAGGCCGCACATGTGCTGATGCAAAGCATCTACACCAAAATTAATAGTTAATAATAAATAACAATAATAATTATAGTAGTAATAAACAATATATTGCGATAAATAACAACAAGTAGTAAGCAGTAATAAAAATGAAAAATAATAATCATGAACAAGAATAAGTAATGACATTGAAAGAGTCAATCGATTAATGAAGATCGTTGTCGCCGCTAAGGAGCAACTCTATCACTTCTTCCCTGCGTATGCTCCGCAGACTGGTTGCTCCGATCAAACCAAGGATGAGTTTTGGAACCTGCTTGATGAGAAGACAGCAGGGGTATCGTCCAAAGATGTCATCATAGCCGCTGGTGACCTTAATGGGCACGTAGGTGCTACGAAAGACGGGTACAGCTGTCACGGTGGTTTCGGATACGGGTCTCGTAACGCCGATGGTGAGCGTATTCTTGAGTATGCGGAATCGCATAGCCTCACCATTGTGAACACCGTTTTTCGAAAACACGACTCGCACCTTGTTTCATACTACAGTGGGAGTACCAAGACTCAGATAGATTTTGTCCGTGTGAGAGATCGCGACCGGAGTATTGTCACAGACGCGAAGATCGTGCCGTAAGAGACGGTCGCCCCATAGCACCGACCGCTGATTTGCACTTTGAAGATCGTCCCTCCGAGGCTGAAGCAGGTCGAGCGATGCGGTGCAGCAAGAATCAAGTGGTGGCGAATGAGAGAGAAGGAAGCAGCTGTGATTTCTCGCGTGCGGTTACCGACAGTCACGACTGTCGACGAAACTTGGAAGAAGACTACCGACGCGATTCATCAAGCTGCACAGTCGGAACTCGGCATTACGAAGCCTGGGCCACGGAAGGTCGACAAGTAGGCGTGGCTGTGGACAAATGACGTGAAAGCAAAAGTGCGAGAGAAGAAGTCGCGTGTTTTTCGGGGAAAACAGCCGATAACTGTACCAAGAGGCGAAGAAGGCTGCAAAGAAGGCCGTGGCTGTTGCCAAAGCCAGCCATTATGGAGATGTCAACGAGAAGCTCGAGTCACGCGATGGTGAGCGGTGTCTGGACCGACTTGCAATGTTTCGCCATCGGCAGACCGAGGACATTGAAAAGTTTTTCGGCATCAATGATGAGAATGGCCGTCTTCTTATGGACCGCAAGAAGGCACTGAAGCGATGGCGCAACTACTTTGAGGAAATCTCTACGGTGGAATTTCCTTATCCAGCCATCCCTTCTACGGCTCCAGCCCACGGCCCCTTCCAGAAGATCACCGTGGAAGAGACTGAAGCGGCTATGAAGAAGATGAGGCCAGGCAAAGCGACTGGGCCGGATGACGTGGCAGCTGAATGTTAACATTAACCTTAATGTCCGTTGACGCCATTCATGCCGCCCGCCTCCTGATAGAGAAGCATCGCGAGAAACAGAGGCCAGTGCATATCACCTTTCTCGACTTGGAGAAGGTCTTTGACCGCGTACCGCGTGAAGTGATATGGCACGCCCTGCATCAACATGGAGTTTCTGAAGAGCTCACAGAGTGGGTGTGAATTCTCTACTCTTGTCCAAAGAATCGAGTTGAAGCTGCAGCTGGAACCTCGATGGAGTTTCCCATTTCTGTCGGGGTACACCGGGGTTCTGCGCTTTCCCCACTCCTCTTTGTTGTCGTCATGGATGCCATCACACGAGATCTTCAGAAGCCCGTCCCTTGGACGTTGCTTTATGCCGACGACGTGATGTTCGCTAGCGAAGATAAAGGTGAACTCGAGCGAGAGGTGCAAGCTTGGTGTGATCGCTTGGAGCGGTTTGGACTCAAACTGAACGTGAAGGAGACCGAATATTTAACGACGGACGTTACTGAGTCGAGCTCCGTCAAGGTTAACGACATCGAGCTTCCACGCGCTGCGGTTTTTAAGTACTGGGATCAGCAGTGGCGTCTGACGGCAAATTGATGGTTGAAGTGAATTTACGCGTGAGTCAGCTTGGTTCAAGTGGCGCTCATTGACTCTGTGGTGCTCTGCGATAGGAAGATACCGGAGCGCTTGAAGTTGAAAATATATAGAGCCGTCGTCCGGCCGGTAGTGATGTACGGAGCCGAGTGTTGGCCTGCGACAAAGGAAACGGAAAGCGTAATGAAAACGAAGATGATACCCTTGACGGCTGGAGGCACACGCATCTTCCGCATTCGAAGCGATGCTATTCGGCAGAAGTTTGGCGTCGCTCCGATAGCTGACAAGATGCTCGCTTACGATGGTACGGCCACGTTCTGTGTGGAAAGGAAGACAGCGTATGCAAGATAGGCCTTAATTTCGAGGTAGTAGGAAAGCGGCCTAGAAGGCGCTCGAATCAGCGCTGGTTAGATACGTTGCATACGGAATTGAAGATTACTGGTGTTCACCTTGATCTGGCGCTGGATCTCGAAAGGTGGCGTCATAACACCAGAAAAGCGGACCCCGCTACGATGGTACAAATTAAGGTTTCTTTGTCAAGATCGAAGGGCATGTCTCTTTTTTCTTCGTTCCGGTTATTTCAATGCTCAGCAAGATCTTCAGTGATAAAATGTTGAGCTTTTCGCTCAGCCAGTTCAAAATCCAGGCCAAGAAGTTGTAAAGTATGGAGGTTTCTTGATTTCGTTGTTGTTCACTCACATTTTGTTGCACAGTTTAGATCCTTTGAAACAGCTTTATTTACTGTTTTTCGAGCTCTCATGATAACGAAGTTTCTGAAGTGTTCTTGTTTACTTCCCTTAAAACGTAGATTCAGCCCACTTTTGCAAATAAAATAAATAATTAAATAATTGGACCAAAGTGGTCGAAACTGCACTATCGCGGTGGCACTGGGGCGCCTCCATTTCCATTTGTGAATTGAAAAGTCATGGAGTACGTAGTGAATTTGAAACCTGGAAACTGAATTCGGTTAGGGAAAACACCTCTTATACATGGTGATAATATTGCAGTTGTACATCAGCAACCCATTTCCAAGCCTAAATTTTGTTAAGGCGTGGAAACTTGTGTATTATGTATTAGATGCCGCCTGGTAGCGCAGTCGCAGGAGGTGCAGGCTGTCCCTGCACCTTGTTCCAGATTTTCTCGGGTCACGCCCGGATCAACCAAGCCTTCCATGGTCGGTCAATTTCTGTCGGAATCGTCTGGGAGGAGAAAGTGCAGACTTGTCTACAGTTGCCCACTGCCCACCAAAATTGCCTCTGTGATGCCATAGAGATACATAGAAGTACAATAAAATGCGTGGCGCGTTCACGAAGCGATTGACCGTTGCCGAAATATTTCCTTTTTTGGACTATGCAATGAACTGTAGAGTCGGTGCCGTCTTTGATAGTTTATTACTATCCTTAATTTTAATAAATCTCCCTCATCGACGTGGTATATTGAAATTTCCCTAAGTTCTGACTTTGATATATGTTGTGATTTTGCTATTTTACTGACCAAGTGTTCAGCTGATGCAAAAGAGCCACTTCAGAATCTAACAAAATATTACGGGAGCAAGTGTGCGCTGAAAGGAGTAACGTTCGGTGTACGACAATCGCAGTGCTTCGGTCTCGTCGGTGCGGCAGGTGCAGGAAAAACAACAGCGTTCGACATTGTCACTGGAGTCTCCTTTCCCACTGATGGCTCCGTTACGTTAGACAACAAAGCTGTTAATGGATTGGCTGTACGTCTTACGTGTTTTCCTAAAAACTGTGGAGTGAATCATGGTGTGGTTCGAAAAGATCCCAAACTTCTTTATTCCTATTTTTCCTTTACAACAGAATACCAATAACTATTTAGAGCGTTGGCTATTGTCCACAGTTTAACGCACTACTAGACGATCTCAGCGCCTTTCATAACATGCTAGTCATCGCAGGGGTAGTAGGTGAGTTTCTCATCTTACACGTGCATGATCCCCAGTCTAGGATTAAGGCGTGATTTAGCGTGATAATATGGTGTGGTGTTTCTTCTGCGACTTTATTTGGTCATTATACCCTTTGTTGTGTCGAACAGACGCAAAATAACTCCAAATGAAAAGGATTGCAGACACACTCCATGCTATGGAGCCAAAATCAACATCCCAAAAAGAGCCACACGGTTGTCCACTGCAACAAGAACTTAGCCGTGTAAATACGCCTAGAATTGACCAAATTTTTACTGTTTGAAACACCGTTTGCTTATGCACTAAAGCTCACAATGGAACAGGATTATTCATGACGGCCCATTCCAGACTTAATGATAACATTAGGTTCGTTTATGTAGGCTTGCTGGGTGGGATGCAGCACCTCTTACAAAATTTTATCACTTAATTTTCTACAAGGCGATACTAGACCCTCTTTTTTCTATGATATGTAGGACATGTATTCCCAGTCTACGGACAAAATGCCGGAATCTCGAGGCATTTTCTGTGCATTGCGTGCACAGAAAATGCCTCGAGATTCCGGCTGCACAGTTAAGCTAATATTAGGTTGTAAACAAAGTTCTGTCCCTTTTCGAGGCTCAGGCTGAAAGCATCATAACTCGGCTCAGAAAGGACCTTTTCATCAATGATCGCATCTTCTTACAAATTGGATGATTTATGGCGATTGAAATCACCAGAGGCGAATTTGACATCGTGCTGTTTCAAAATCATTATTTCTCCAAAGACAGCATTTGGATGCTTCATAAAAAAACGCTCGGTTAGGAAAAGGTTTGTTGAATATATAGCATGACGACGATCTTGGATCTGGCGTTCATTCAAGTTTTACGTGACGATCCATTAAGGGTGCAGAAGCGTCGTCATGCAAGAAGACTTGAATCACTGCCATTCATAGGCTCCGAACGTAAGGCCTTCTGTTGAACATACATTCTCTCTACATGTCTTAGCGGATTGACAGGTAGTGGTTCTAGTTGATTTAGAAACGAATCAACCAACTCAGTTGGGCTGCGAGTCACCAAACCACTTCGGATGACTCCCAGGTGTACAAAACAGGATTCAAAAGATCCCTAGAGACTCACAGATAGGAAGGCAATAATCAGAACGCTTGTACGTAAAGTATAGTTTCATTTCTCAGTGAAACTGCAAATTAATAAAAGTACTTTCGCACGATTCGTTTTCGAAGATGGACCCCTACCGTTTGCGCGTGTCGACTGCCTCGCGTTGGTGAGATCATGTAGCACCCAACTGATGCGCTTTTTACACAGTTTTGGATTCCACGAAATTCAGGAATGGCTAGCAGTAACGATATGTTTAAAGTCTACGTTTTTAGCCATCTAACTAAATGGCCGTTGTTCGCCCTTCACATCCGCTTCCTTTCTACAGTTACGCTCAACTAGTGCGGTTCTGTCAGGCTCCTATTTGTTTTCTAATCACACTGATCATCCAGTAACCGCTTAGATCTAACTAAAGGGATTTTAATCTTTTCATCGCCTCTTCTTCTTTCAGCTGCTACATTTGCATTTGCCTCCTTCGATTTTCGACCAAGTTACAACCATTAAAGTTTAGACACGCGAAGAGTCGTAGCACGTCTGGTGTTGTACTATTCTAAAGATGTAGCGATTCTCCAGGAACACATATAGCTGGAAAGAGCAGTTTCTCTGCTTTTTAACGATTGCAAAACATTGAGTGGTTGATTGGGGATTAAATTTTAGCACGCTTTTATATCATGAGGGCGCGAAAACTGACAGAACTTTGTTTACAACCTAACACATCGCTAATCTAATTACGGTAGCGTTTCAATCAAATTTAAGCTTCAATAAGAATTGGATCGAAAAAATCATGCACAAAAAATGCTCTGCATTGCAAAACAAGAGAGTTCGACGGATTTGTGTTGAGGTACTGCACCGTAGGTTGTATTCATTTGATGGCAACTGAAACGCTTATAACGGCGTCATTTCAAGGTTATTTTGTAAAACACTTTATGTATCAACCAACCGTGCATTTTCACATGAAGAAATAATTCGAAAGCAAGGAAGTGACAAAATATGTATCTAACATCCTCCAAAACCTAGTGTTCGGACTTTTCGAACAGGCTCCGTTCCAAAGATGACGTCTTCGGAAACTGTCATGCAATCATCCCGTACCAGTGTACAGTACACTAGTCGTGGTTTTTGTTTTCGTCATCAAAATGCGCTAAAAACACAGTAACGATATTTTTAATGAATGACGCATTCAATATTTTTTCTCTCACCATATTTTGATTTGCCAATGGCTTGTGCCAATTGCGTTCGAGCAGAGATTGATGTAAACGCACGTGTAAGTATCTCATAACCAAAATGCATGGTCACACCGCCACTTCAAAAATGCGCAAAAATCCTTTCATCTTTCCAGTGACATGGCTCCACATCTTGCTAGTCAAACGTTTTCATGTATCGGCAGCCACAACATGCCTAGACGGAGACATCAATGCTGTCCCTCCTCTTCAAAATGTGTTCGCCTCACTTCCCTCAATCATGAGATCAAGTGCAAATATAGCAATAGATGTACACCCTTTTTGAGAAGGGCCAAGCTTTGCTGGTGTGGGTTCGTACGATATTTCGTGAACTTCAAGAGATAGTGAATGATCACATTGCTCTTGAGTATGCGGACGAGATATTCTCACGGCTCCAGTCGCCTCGTTCTTCACAGGCCCTAACCATGACGGAGAAAAGAGAAAATACCGTATCATTGCTCATTTTACTACCATGTGTTTTGCTGATGATCGTGTTTGATCCATCAATCGACAACCGCTCAGTGGTCGCGGATATTTTCTCCCCTGGCAGCGTGCATTTTCTATCGTGAACGCGGGCATTTTCTCGCACTGAAGCAGGCGCGGCGCGTTTTCCCGAAACGCAATCTATCGCAATCTATTTTCCCTATCTGGTGGAAAGAGAGTAAATGAATGGAGGTAAAAAGCTCAAGTTAGAAGAATTTTAGGAAAACTCTTTCGTGGTCATAAAGTTGAGCAGGTGATCGGGAAACCGCCACACCTCTTTTTTGGCTGTTAGAGTTGTGGCTGTACTGGAACGCAACGAAATCGCGGGGCTGTCTGAGAAAAGATGTGCTTAATTTTTGTAACATTTGGACGAAAGCTGTTTTCGGATTTTTTACACGGAAACTAGAGTGAGGAGGAATGTTAGATTACGGTGTCAAGTATATGTTTTAGTCATTGGCCGAAAGAAACGCGCAGGTCGACTTGCGCCGCTTTTGAGCGCTCCAAAGCGGTCTTTTTTAATAACTTTTTAAAAGGTCAAATACTTGTGAAAATGAACACATATTTGAGACGAGCACATTGAGCTCTATCTTTTCACACACACTCTGGCACGACGGAAGTTGTGGCGCGGTAGGTTCCGCCCCTCCTTGATTGGTCCGTCGCTGGACAGTATGTGCTGCGGGATCGCCCCCCGATTGTGATTGGTTAATGAGGCGGGGATATGGCGGTGAGGAATTGCAGCAGGTCATGCGGAGGTATGGCCCCGTTGCGAAATGACTTTCCCAAGGGGGAGGTACTGCGTAAGTACTGCAGGAGCGTTCGCTCCTCCCTTCGGCGCCGGCCATTGCCTGGACACGCCCTATTGCACAACAATTGCAAGTGAAGTGCTATATTCCTTGGAACCGTCGTTGTTGTTTCCTGTACTGTACGAATGTAATAAAGTTGGTAGTAAATAAATTTTATCACGTTCTTACCACAGAAGCATTTTCAGCAATGCTAACGCTAAACCGAACTTGCGCGCACCCTTCAGTACTTGAGCACTAGCTTCACTCAAAATTAGCACCTCCCCCACTGGTAGTACCCCACTGCTCGTGCTCCTAACAGTACTCTCGGCACCAACTACCACTATTTCTAGTTTTTCCACTATTTACTACTGTTTTAACTTCTGCTCCACCGACCACTATAACTCCAGAAGTGGTAGTTGGAGCAGAAGTTAAAGTAGTAGTAAATAGTGGAAAAACTAGAAATAGTGGTAGTTGGTGCTGAGAGTGCTGTTAGAAGTACGAGTAGTAGTAGGAGTACTGCCAGTGTTGGAGGTATTAATTTCGAGTGAAGGTAGTGTTCAAGTACTGAAGGGCACGCGCAAGTTCGGTTCGCGTTTTTGAGCAGCATGTGCTGCGGGATGGATGGAAAGGTGCCCCTTCAAACTGATCAGGATGTGCTGCCCAGCTCAGCAATATGTGCTGATATGTGCTGCCAAGCTCGACAGTATGTGCTGCCTACATGAGAGGGTGCCCCTCCAAAACCCAGGGCACGTGCTGCCCCCAGAAAAGGATGACCGGATAACCGGGATGACTAAGTGCTGCAAGCTGTGCAGGTGGTTGCGTCACTTTTGCAATTTTTGGGCCGTGTCCCGGAGCCGCGATCTGCCAAGCTACTGCACAACAACTCCCGTCCGGCCAGAGCAAGTCCCAAAGTTGAACAACGCATATACCCGACAGGATCAATCGAGTGGGAGTGACAACTTGTAGAATGAGCTTAGCTTGACGAAAACTGCTTATCTAAATGCATAGTATAACACACCAATTAGCTTCTATATATCTAGCATACAATGAGTTTTCCAATTCCACCGGCTATGCCGGATGTTCCACAGGTGCTGCTAAACTGGACGCGCGGGCATGTTCGGAGTGCAATAACTCTTTCAGGTTCGAATCATTCCGGCTGCAGCTTGTGCAGTAGAAAGCTATTGTGGATTACAATGGTGCAACAGTGCAGCTCATAAAGAGGAGAAATTATAGCGACGCAAAAATGCAGGGGAGACTTGCGACCAAATTTTTTTCCAACTTCAGTCGGCCACTGCGTGAAGACGCTGTGAGCTAAAGGTCTGCAGATGCAATCACGAACAGAAGGCTTAAAATACTTTATGAAGAGCTGTTTACAGTTGTTCAACTACATAAATTGCTGCAGCACTTTACAGCTGCAGATGACAACGGTCGAACTTCTCCGCGCTGTTACTTGCCCAGATTACAGTACTCGCTACTCCCAATACCACCACTATTTTGTGCACTGCTAGATCCTTTCACTGCCTACAGAATCCAACTCTACCCAGCCGGAATGATTCGAGCTTAACAGAGTCATCGCGCGCTTCGAGCGGGTCAGCGTAAAACAGAGTAGGAGCTAATTGGTTTACTATACTTTTCGTGCATTTAGATAAGCCGTTTTTGTCAAGCTAAGCTCACTTTATAAGTTGTCGAGCCCACCCAATTGATTCTGTCAAGCCTATATGCATTGTTCAACTCCATTTTTGTATGCAAGAAGATAGAGCTGGAGCTGATGTGCTTAAATATGTGCTTATTTTCAAAATATCTGATTTTTACAAAAGTTCTTGAAAAAGGCAGCTTTGGAACGCTCAAAGTCGGCCTGCGCGTTCTTTTCGGTCAGTGGTCAAAACATATGGTACTGTATCTAAATGGAAGACGAAAAGTGATTGTGTATAGTCAATTTTTGTGTGTTATCAGGCTCATCAGAAGTAGTCGTAAACGCATTTCCTTTTCCTTTTATTCTTTTTATTTTTTCTTTTATTTACATTAATTGTTATTTTCCTGGAGTGCTTCGACTCTGTGAATTTTCCAGTTAGACGAAGCGTCTGGCTACTCTCCTTGTGCTACGGGCTTCAGCCGGCGACGCGCCACGCCAATATACTTTTCCTTACCGCTTTCGTTTAGTCATACTCTTTTGAAGACTTGTGGAGCTACCACTGTGTCTTTTAAGCCATACACTGTAAAGTTTTACTTACACGGCTGGATAGTGATTTTTTTCTCTTCGTTTTTGAATTGAAGCTAGACTGCACTGATCAGACTTTCGCAATGTTCAGGCTACCGCAATCCGAGGGGAAAAGTCAAAGAGCTTTTAGCAAAATTGGAAATGAAATATCACGGCGATAAAAGGTTTGCAACGCTCAGGTAAGTAAAAACTCACATCAACCAACATTGGAGAGTTAGACGCGCGTCCATTCGAACATTAGCTAAAAAGACTTTAAAGGTGCTGAAGAATGCAAAAGGGGAAGGAGAATGTTAATGCAGTCAGTCGGGGTACGAGAAAATTTTTGAAAAAGGATGAAGCTGAAAAGAAAAACTCGTGGTAATGCTAGGATGATAGAATGCCTTGTGCCGATTTTGTGAGGTTTTCAGAACTTTCGATTCTTGATCGGTGGCCATAATGTATCATGTGGTAGTTGTAGATCATTCTCGAAACCTCTCCGTATATTTATACAACCGCGTTGTCTTTGCTTTGATTCAATTTGTCATTTTTTTGTCAATTCCACAAGCTATTTCCCTTATCTTCTTTTCCAGTCTTTGTCTTCTATGAATGGTGCGTAGGCACTGGAGCGGTGGTAACCGTTCAAAGCATCAACATCGCGTTGGAAGACGATGCAGCCCTACTACACTCCTCAGTTCCCCCGTGCCTCAGCTACGAAAAGTACTGACATGACGGCTTCCTCATGTCTTGACTGTTACCACCCGGATATCCATTTGCCAATCTCTCCATCTTCACACGCACCGAAAGGAGTATGTGGAAGACTTGATTAATGGAGACGAGATTTGGGTCCTCCGCGAACATTCATTGCGTCGTGTGGCTTCTTGGATGAGAGGACCCGCCCGCACACACCGAAATGGGCCTTCACCAGAGAAATGTCTCCTTCGCTGCTTTTGGGAATCGCTGCGTATCGAGCTGGTCTCGCATGACAACGTAATGGCAAGCAATGGTTCATCCGATTACCTGTTCGAATAGGCCATTCGCGAATAACTGTTTTGTGTATCACTCATCGCAAACTATCAGCTATTCGTCGCTTGAAAACGGCACGAGCGCGCATTTCATAAACACCATACCATGAAGTTACCCACTCAAAGGAACGAATATCATAGGCATCACCGGCTCTTCCAATGTTCCAATGCACAGCACTTTGAGTTGTTTACTAGACTCTTCAGTTGCTAGGATAGGAAATAAGATTGACTTTCGAAAGAGTTACTACTGTAAAAAAGCACGTGAAAAAGGTGGTTGTCGGGGAGTAATCAGCATCGACGGCGAATCAGCAGATTTTGAAATGTAGACCGACGGAGTGTTTACAAGTCGCACGGCCATCATTTTGACGAGCCTACCCTAACCTATCCCGCTATTATCTCCTAAGTGGAGGGCCACCAAATAATATATGTTCTTTAAGAGGGTTAGAATGTTTTTAAAAAGAACGAGAAGCGTGCGGCGAACAACTTTTCATTTTCTGAGGTCTGAGACGTTTGACGGACTTTAAGAAGGTGAACATGTAGTATAAATAGATAATATTAAGGAACTAAAGGGTGGGATAAAGAGCGTCATTAATCAATGCCTCCTAGGGATGCGCTATGCAGTGCACCTCTAGGAGATGTGGACATTTCCCTCGTCTAGGGTTTTGTTCACAACCTATTGCAGATCGTCAAGCCTAATCGAATGTCTGACGTTTCCGTCAAGTCGTCGTGCTTTATGCAAGACATTGAGTTATGATGAGTTATGATGCAAGACACTGAGTTACTGCAAGACATTGAGTTATGACCCTATCCTATCCTATCCTATCCTATCCTAATCCTAATATATATATATAAGCGAGAACGGTCGTTTGTCTGTGGGTGAGTGCGTGTGTTTGTGGGTGTGTTTGTTTGCACAGAAGTGCTGAAGGAGTGTGTTGGGAGGAAGTATAGGGAAGGGGGGGGGGGGTGGGGGAGGGGAGAAGGGGTTGTAGTTGTCACCAGTTGTCAACTGTTGTAGTTGTCGACAGGCGTCCATGTTCAGACGACATGTCACCAATGTCGCGCAAAGAACGTTAAGGTTGAGAAGAGGTGTCACTGATGTCCCGCAAGGGGTGTTCGGATTCAGACGACGTGTGACTGATGTCGCGCAAAGCAGGCCCGACTTGAGAAGACATGTCACCGACGTCGTTCATCAGGTGCCTGGATTCAGAAGAGGTGTCACCAATGTCGCGAAAGGCCTTCCAGACTCAGACGACGTGTCACCGATGTCGCGTCAGGGTTTCGGATTCTCACAACGTGTTAACGATGTCACGCAAAGCAGGTTCAGGTTGAGAACACATGTCACCGACGTTGTTCAACAGGCGTCCGGGTTCAGAAGAGGTGTCACCAATGTCGCGCGAGGGTTCCGGATTTAGAGGACGTGTTACCAGTGAAGGTGGGACCAGTAATGGGGGACCGGTGAAGGATGGGGTTCCAGTAAGGGGGACCGGTAAAGGGTTGACCAATAAAGGAGGGACCAGTGAAGGTGGGACCAGCAATGGGGACCGGTGAGGGGGATCCAGTGAAGGGAGAACCGGTGAAGGAGGGGAGAGGGGTCCAGTAAAGGGGGACCAGTGAATGAGGGGGGAGGGGTCCAGTGAAGATGGGACCGGTGATGAGGAAGGGACCAGTAATGGGGACCGGTGAAGGGGGGGGGGGGGGAGTGGTCCAGTGAAGGGTGGACCGGTGAAGGAGGGGAGGGGTCCAGTGAAGGGGGACCGATAGAAGGTTAACCAGTGAAAAAGGGAACCAGGTGAAGGGGGACCGGTGAGGAAGGTACCAGTAATGGGGACCGGTGAATGGGGGGGGGGGGGCAGGGGTCCAGTGAAGGGGACCGGAAAAGGGTTGATGAATAAAAGGGGGACGTGTGATAAGGGATGAAGGTGATGGACCTGTTTTGCCCTATTCCGCTATACCATTCTATACAGCAAAACCAGTTTTTTACTGTAATGAATGAGAGAAGGTCTAAAGAGGAGGAGAAGACGTTCGGTGTGTTCTATTCTCCGGGTTTGGAGCGAAGCCCCAACCACACGTTTAGCGGCCGGCAGGCCGTTGAACGTCTGGTTACCCCTATGGCAGAACAGACACTGACGAGTGGCAGAGTACCGTCGCCGCATGGTGCACTTATCTCTTGATGGGCTCAGCTCTCTCTCTCTCTCTCTCTCTCTCTCTCTCTCTCTCTCTCTGTCTCTCTCTCTCTCTGCAATCCAGCCTGTTCTCCACGTACGCTTTAGCGGCTCCTTCGTTAAATGAGCTATAAGGTCACCGATTGTTTGGCTATCTTGCGAATGGCTTGATAGCAGAACTGGTTTAATCACATCGCGAGGAAATTTGATTTGAATTCGCTAGGATGATTTCACACCACATCGGGTCACAAGTTCTACGGACATCATAGCCTGCGGACACTATCCCGTTAATCAGTATTTGGATCAGATGGAAAACAGACTAGCAGCTTTCTGCAGAACTGATTGCTGGCTTTATACTGATCAGTTTGCGTGCTACGTGACCGTTTTACAGAACGATTACAGTAGAGTTTGAATGATCCACTCATAGTTTTCAGGCATAAGCTTTATCCCTTTTAGTGCATCTTGTGCCTTTCCTCTCAGGTTTTCCTTGAGCAAGAGGATTTTCTCCATAACATCGAGCTCTTAAACTTGTGGACAAGAGTGTCGAAGATTTCCCAGAATTCTGAGAAGTCTTCAACGTTGCCGTAGAATTTCGGCAACGTCGCCTGGGGAGGTATTATCGAACGACACGGTCGTGCCTCGCTGTTGGTTACAGCCTTAGGAACAGAATCCAACGGTATTTGAGAGAGATTACTGTCCTCGGTTTCAATCGGCTGTGCTTGGTCAGGCTCATCTTCCAACGGAGCAGTACTGCACGATGATGCGTTTTGCAGTATTAGGGCTCTCTGTGAGATGTACCCTAATTTTACGCCCATCGTGTCCCTTACGCACTTGGATTTTTCATGACGTGCCGTAAGATTGTAAATCAAATTATCCGCACTAGCTAGCTCTTTATGTAGCCGTGACTCATTCTCTATCTGCTCAATTTCTAGCATAATGTTCTTTTTATCAGACTTATTTTTACAAATGTTGTACTCCTCTCGAACCTCTTTATAGAGCTTGTCTTTCCCCTTTTTACTTGCTCTATACTGCTTTGCAAAAGTGCAGTATAGAGAATTACAAGAGTGTAGAATTACATTTTTCGTAAGTTTTCATCCGCTAGCGGATACTCTACTCTTACTGCGTACTCTCTGTACGTTACCAACAGGTCTTTCAGCGTTGAGGCGCTGCTCACGATCGGGGCTCCGTGGAAGTGCAACACCATTTTATGCGGGGCTTCTCGTGGGTCTCTTTGAATTTAGGAGATGCTGCTCCTAGTGTCTTGGACACCGGGAATTACTTTCGGTGATGAAAGAAAGGCTTCTAGTGCTATATGCACTGAAATTTGCTCCTCGTAATTAATACAGGAGACTTGCAGTCTCTTAATTAGAGGATGTGGTCGTTACTGGACCATCTCAAGGTGTGAACCGAGAGTAATTCTCTTAATTAGAGAATGCGATCTGTAACAGATCGACTTGCGGCTCTAGGCGTTCTACGTGAGAGGCTCACGATTCCCTTTAGTAAAGGGAATGCGCCCTGTAAAAGATCGACTTGCGGCCCTCGTCGTTATACGCGAGAGGCTTACGATTCCCTTTAGTATACGGAATGCGATCTGTAAAAGATCGACTTGCGGCTCTAGGCGTGTCACGCGAGAGGCATACGATTATCTTTCTTCTTGAGAATGCGATCTGCAGTAGATCGACTTGTTGCTCTAGGCGTTTTACGTGAGAGACTCACAGTATATTAGGCCGATGCACCAAATGTATATGACGATACGGCGAAGGACTTATGCGCCCTAATAATGCGGTGGTTCATTGGATGTGACGGCGAGCACAAGAGATGAGACAGAGTTTATTGGGAGGCCAACTGGTCTATGTACAGGTGGAGCGAGAACTGGCGTGGGTTCTCTGTATGGCAGCGTCACGTCCCCTGACCTGCCAGAGCTTGAGCATCATCGCAGGCGATGATAGACCTTCCGTTGGCCATCATAAACACGCATCACCCACCCTGATCGATTAAGTCAGGCAGAGCAACGATAATATCGCTCAAGCGATCTACAATATGGAACAACCAGACGTTCAACGGCCTGCCGGCCGCCAAACGTCTCGTTGGGGCTTCGCCCCAAACCCGGAGACTAGAACACCCCGAACGTCTTCTTCTCCTCTTTAGGCCTTCTCTCATTCATTAAAAAACTGGTTTTGCTATATAGAATGGTATAGCGGAATAGGGCAAAGCAGGTCCATCACCTTCACTGGTCCCCTTCCCCTTCGTCGGTCCGTACTACTGCTCCCACCTTCACTGGACCTCCCTTTACTGGTCCCCTCTTGGCTGGTCATCCTATCCTTAACCGATCCCCATCACTGGTCCCACCCTTACTGGCCCCCCTTTTATTCATCAACCCTTTTCCGCCTTCACTGGACCACTCCCCCCCCCCCCTTCACCGGTTCCCATTACTGGTAACTTCCTCACCAGTCCCCCCTTCACCTGGTTCCCTCTTTCGCTGGTCAACCTTCTATCGGTCTACCCTTCGCTGGACCCCTCTCCCCTCCTTCACCGGTTCCCCCTTCGCTGGATCCCCCTCACCGGTCCCTATTGCTGGTTCCACCTTCACTGGTCCCTCCTTTATTGGTCAACCTTTTACCGGTCCCCCCTACTGGAACCCCATCCTTCGCTGTCCCCATTACTGCTCCCACTTTCACTGGTAACACGTCGTCTGAATCTGGAAGGCCTTTCGCGACATCGGTGACACCTCTTCTGAACCCAGGCACCTGATGAACGACGTCGGTGACATGTCTTCTCAAGTCGGACCTGCTTTGCGTGACATCGTTGACACGTCGTGTGAATCCGACATCATTGACACGTCGTGTGAACCCCTAGCGCGGCCTCGGTGACACGTTGTCTGAATCTGGAAGGCCTTTCGCGACATCGGTACACTTCTTCTGAACCCAGGCACCTGATGATCGACGCTCTTCTTAAGCCGGACCTGCTTTGCGCGACATCAGTGACACGTCGTCTGAATCCAAACACCCCTTGCGCGACATTGGTGACACCTCTTTTCAACCTTAACGTTCTTTGCGCGACATTGGTGACCCTTGTCGTCTGAGCATGGACGCCTGTCGACAGCTACAACAGTTGACAACTGGTGACAACTACAACCCCGCCCCCCCCCCCCCCTTCCCCATACTTCCTCCCAACACACTCCTTCAGCACTTCTGTGCAAACAAACAAACAAACAAACAAACACACTCACCCACAGACAAACGACCGTTCTCGCTTATATATAGTAGGATACTGAACGTCTGAGCGACCTTCACCCTCAAACGCTTCGATATTGAATGTCTGAGCGAATTTCACCGCTCAAACGATTCGATATTGAGTGTCTGACCAGGGAATGCCGTCATCTTCCAACGGAACTTCGGATGGAGTCCTATATCACATGAAAGAGTTCGAGACGCTGATCACAGAAATGTAGTCCAAATTTGCTAAATGGATCTCCTAAGCGAGTTGTGGCCGGTGGAAGCTGCGTTGTTGCGTAATCAGAGGTACGATTGGCAGCGCGGACAACAGCGGCAGCGGCTCAATGGTAGAGTGCTCGCTTCACAGGATTGGGGTTATGGGTCCGGTTTCCGTCGGTGACGGCGTCTTTGCATTTTGTGGCCTATCCTCGACGAGGACCTATAATCTCATTTTTAGCACATTTTTGAGCGAACGGCTGATGGCGACTTGCAATTACGTCTATTAGGATATTTGAAGTTGGAAACGTGTTTCAGATAACATGCTTTATTCATGGCGTGAAGAATGTCAAAAATTCATATCAAAACAAAAATCAAAAATCAACAAAATTCATCATCATACATAAACATATCAAGGTCATCTACATCTGTTCAACCCTTCTTCAACACTGATGGAACAACGCAAAAAATGTGTAAAACAAACATGCTCTTCACAAACTGCGCACCATTTGCAAGCTGTTGCCTTACAATCACTGACGAAGCAGTCGATTGTGCCAAAGTTGAGCAATTAATCACCAGGAGCAACAACGGACCTGGGTGATCATCCTACCTTGCACCATGAATGTTTCAGAAAGTTTGAGAGTCTAGGGGCACAAAACATTCGGTATATTTGTGATATAGCCTTCAACATATTGTCCCTCTGCGTCATATTAAATGCCACATTGTTCACCATCGCGCCCTGACCCGTTTTATAACATTTTTCATTGGACCGAGGAAAAAAACGTCCAGGGGTTGGATCAAGGACGTAGCTCCGGCAGGAATATTGCGAACCATGATCTGACAGCCTGAAACGATGCATAAACTTGACAACAGAGTACTTTAAAAATGCAGTAATAGATAGTTGTACACATCTTCAAGTACAGCCTTGCTGGAGAAAAAGGCATGGCGAATGAAGAAAAATCTACGGAACATCGAAACTTCCAAACTTGGTCTACCAGGTCAAATTTGACCTACTTGCTTGACTATGAATGAGATTAGAAGCTGTTTAGTGTAAGTTTAGGCTTATGAAGGCTGCAGTTTGTGAAGAGCATGTTTGCTTCATACAGTTATTTGCGTTGTTTCTTCAATGTTGAGGAAGGGTTGATCAGATGTAGTTGACTTTAATATGTTTATGTATGATGACGAATTTTGTTGTTTTTTGATTTTTGTTTTGATGTGAATTTTTTACTTCCTTCACGCCGTGAATAAAGTATGTCACCCGAAACACGTTTCCAACTTCAAATATCCTAATAGACGTAATTGCAAGTCGCCATCAGCTTTTCGCTCAAAAATGTGCTAAAAATGAGATTATAGGTCCTTGTCGGTCACAAATGCAAAAACGCCGTCACCGACGGGAACCGGGCCCATGACCCCAATCCTGTGAAGCAAACACTACCACTGTGCCGCTGCCGCTGCTGTCCGCGCTACCAATCGCACCTCTGATTACGCAACAACGCAGCTTCCACCGGCCACAACTCGCTTAGGAGATCCATTTAGCAAATTTGGACTACACAACTGTGATCAGCGTCTCGAGCTCTTTCGCGTGATATCTCGATCCGAAGTTCCATGGGAAGCTGACGGCATTCCCAAGTGAGCGACTGGATCGATATATCGACTGCCCGGTCGAAACACCTTCGGCCATCATATTATGCTGTAACTAATGTGTAGGGAGCTGAAGGAAGAGGCATACGCTAGAAAGAACGCGTAAAGCAGAAGTGATCGGTGAGGAACATCGACTTTTCATCACATGGGGTTCACCTTCACGCTCGATCCGCCTCAATTTTCGAAGGTGGTAATCAAAAGAAATGAATTGAAATCTACTCTGCATATTTGAGAGCGGACGGGAGTCGCTTTTAGTAGAACGGTAGAACAAGATCGCTTCATCCACCTGGACAAGATTGCAAGCTTTTCTAGCAATACAACATTGCAGAATTCACATTCTTCTTCGACTCTTTCATTTCACCGAAACGAAAAAAAATCCACGCTGCTGGCTAGAGTTCTCCGCATCATCTTCCTCCACTGACCATTAGGATCCTCCTCTTCTGATTCCACCTGATACCTCCTCCATCCTCTACCTCGATGCTTCCGCACGGCGCATCTCACAAAAATGGATGCGAAGCTGCCGGCCATCTTCTTCTCTTGCCTTGTAGAAACGTGTGAAGTATCGGAAGGACCGAACTCTTCCAAAAGGCACGCCAACACAGCAGCTGGTGAGAACATAGTTTGGAAGATAAGTCGGCAATATTGTCCTTACTGATTCCGTGTGTCGAAAAAAATTTCCTCCAAGGGGGTTATTTAAGGCACTGATCACCCACTTGTAAGTATGGGTGGTGGGGTCATGGTAATCGATTTCGCCCAAACTTCGCCATCTGACATAGAGAGTTTTGTTTGATTGTGGCAGATCTTTTTTAGGAAGTGCAAAAATCCTGCCCCACAGGGGAGTCGAACCATAAAACACCCCGTCTCACCACGCCGCTCCTCTACTCCCTGCGTCACCACTGCTCGGTCTGTAGCGCAGTTTCAACCCTAATTGAGCTCGTTCTCTTGTAATTGGCCCGCTCTCCGTGGACCTAGAGGCCAAAAGAGCCTGCTATGAAAATAGTCCATAACTCCGTCCACAGATGCGCATAGCAAAAAAGGAAGACATATTTGGAATCAGCGTTCGAAGCCGCATCCCCCGATATGCATCACATCTCAAAGTCCCATGGTCACCTTGTATCCTTCTTGTCAGGTGGAAAGTCTGAGGAAATTCAATAAACTGAACGAAGTCAGGCAGTGGAGCACCTTCTGGTTTCCAGGGCCGATTGCCACATAATCTACTGAAATGGAACTGGGAAGAGTTACTACGTTTTACTCAAACCCTCGTATAAGCTCAGAAAATGGAAGCCGCGATCAGCCTTTCTCAATGGAATGCTTACGATTTCTGTAGATTTTTCATTAACATGACGGATTTATTTTCGGGTTCGCTTTCATTACTCATTATTATTCTTTCAAATAATTCCTTCATTTAGCGTTGGTGAGAAGCGTAGAATAAGCATTGGAGTTGCTATGCTAAATCTTTCGTCTAGCATTGTACTCGATGAGCCCACTTCTGGCCTTGATCCCAAGGTTTGAGCATATAAATGCTTTTGTATTACCTGCTACACTGTTTCCTGTTTCTCGCAGAACACGCATATTTTCAGGCACGACGTGATGTGTGGCGAGTTTTGAGTGATGTGACGAAAAACGGAAGAACAGTGATCCTGTCCTCTCATTCCATGGAGGAATGCGAAGCGATATGTTCTCAAGTTGGGGTGCTGTGTCGAGGCAGGCTCGTCGCCATTGGAGATGACCAGTCGCTGAAATCAAGGTTTCTGCTATGTTGCCATATCTGTCCCAATACCTTGGCCGAACATGCCCAACAGTAACAATTGTTCTCGTATGGCTTGAGTATAGCATGCGCTGTCGAAGAGGCCCCATTTGAAAAGGAAAGACAGATGCGGATACTCACCACCGTACTACCAAGGAGCGCGTGTAGCGCACTCGGAGGAAGTGTCGGCTTCGCGTGCCTCGATACCAGGCTCCTGGTTCGGATTTCCCACCCAGGACAACAAAGCCAGCCTTCCATCCATTCCAGGTTGTGAAAGGTACCAGACTCCTCAGGGAAGGATAGCGCGCTGAACTGTTAATCGGATGTCCATTGCAAGTTATTGTACGGGCAGAAACGCATCCATGTTGCCTCAGAAGAGAATGTGCGGTGCATCCCAAAAGGAATTGAGTAACACCATCCATTATTCTTTATCCTCTTTCTGTAAAGACAATAAGAACCACTAAGCATGAGAAAGAGATTAGTCGAGCATTGACGTTGGCATAAAATCAGTTGCTGATGTGCCTTGCTGCAACTGTTAATGTATACTGTTTTGGGCTCTAATGAGCCTGCTAAGAAAATATGTGAAAGTGTTGGGGCGGATAAAGAAAGTGCTGAAAGAAACTTTAGGGAAAGCAACCTCTAGAGGGCGCTAATGAATTATTCTTCGAAAGGAAAAAGTAGAAAAACACAAACATTTGTAGAAACGTGTGTATTTTGCAAAATACATTTTCTAGAGAAGTGACGCTAAGAAATCAGTTTAGAATAGGCGAAGGACTCTTATCATTAGTTTTCTTTTATAAGAGCGTTCCACACATTAAGGCTCTGCTTACGACAATCATCAAGCAATAGCATAACCTTGAATTTGCTGAATCTTAACATTAGTGTTCATGTATAAACATCCTATTATCCTATCCTCTCTTTCTCGAAATACTTCCGTGCTTGAAATCCTTGTGAAAGTAAGGGTCCGCTTCCATTTAAAAACTATGAAGACACCCCGAGAAAAGAAAACGTGTAGGGAAGCGAAATTGTGCTTTCCAGGTATGCGAACACCTTTGTTCTGCAAATGGCGCTGCAGTTTATCAAGGACAGGTCTCAGGCGAGTTAATACAAAAAGAGGTGCCATATTTTGAGCCTATAGGTCCTTAGACTTTGTTGCGTTACAGGTCATAAATGCCGTGAGGGAGGAATTTCCTGGCTCGATTCTAATCACATCGCAAGAGGATTCATTACATCTAAAATGGCAGGTGAGCTTGTAAAGACACGGCCTTTGACTGAACTTTATCGAATGTCTAGACCTTCCAAAAACTAGGTTTCGTCACGTTAATTCCGTGAGAGGCGAATCTGGCTGACATCTGCACGAAGCAATAGTAGTCGGAACATATATGTACAGTACCGGACATGTCTTTTGGTCATTGGCCGAAAAAGCCGCTCCGGCCAACATAGGCCGCTTTGGAGCGTTCCAAAGCGGCCTTTTTGAATAACTTCTTTAGAAATCAAATACTCGTGAAAATAAACATATATTTGAACTCAGCAGCTCAAGCTCTATCTTATGACCTATAAATCTCAGTAGAGTTGAACAATGCATATAGGCCCGACAGGATCAATCGAGTAGGCGCGGCGCGACAACTTGTAGAGCGGGCGTTTAGGGAGTTTTATCGGAAATTCCCAGCCGTCTCAATCAGACATTGCTCTAAGACTGTCTAGCTTGCATTTGGAGTGCGCCGTGAACAATGCATACACAATCGGACCTACCAATCGAGTTGGTGCGACAACCTGTAGAGCGAGCGTTATGGGAGTTTTATCGGAAATTCCCAGCCGTCTCAATCAGAAATTGCTCTAAGACTGTCTAGCTTGCATTTGGAGTGCGCCGTGAACAATGCATACAGAATCGGACCTACCAATCGAGTGGGTGCGACAACCTGTAGAGCGAGCGTTTGGGAGTTTTATCGGAAATTCCCAGCCGTCCTAATCAGAAATTGCTCTAAGACTGTCTAGCTTGCATTTGGACTGCGCCGTGAACAATGCATACAGAATCGGACCTACCAATCGAGTTGGTGCGACAACCTGTAGAGCGAGCGTTTGGGGAGTTTTATCGGAAATTCCCAGCCGTCCTAATCAGAAATTGCTCTAAGACTGTCTAGCTTGCATTTGGAGTGCGCCGTGAACAATGCATACAGAATCGGACCCATCAATCGAGTGGGCGCGAATTGCACAGCTCGCAAATTGCATGCGCGGCCGTGTTCGGAGCGCAATAACTTTGTGGAAATTGAATCGTTCCTGCTGCGGCTAGTGGATTTTGTAGGCAGTAGAATAGTTTTGTAGTCACCAAAAGTACACCGTGGTAGCTTGTAAACGGGCGAAATTATTGCGGTGCGAAAATGCAGGTCAGCCTTGTGTGACACGATTTTTTACAAATTCAGTCGAGCACTGTGGGAAGACGTAACAAGCTAACGGTCTAGGAATGCGTAAGCGAGCAAACCATTTAAGGTACTTTGCGAAGAAGTGCCCAGAGCTCCCCAGCTTCCTAACCCGCCTCGCTCCTGGCAGCCATTTTAGTGCGGCGGAGGACAGCGGTGAAGTTTCTTCCGCCCTTACTCGCCCCCATTTGAGTTTTCGACAGTTCTAATGGAGCCGTTTTGTTCAGCTCGGAACGCTCTATCGAACGGTGTCACTCACAATCAATTCCGAAAACATCGATTTTTTGACAATATCGAGGACGTGGGCGCCCTAGGCCGAGCTGCGCAGACGATGACGTCATCTATAACCGGTATTTTCAAAATTGGCCAAATTTCCTCGTATGAACTTCGTCCAAAATCGTCTAGGCGTTATTTGGGGGCTGATCACGAATCCGACGTCCGTTTTTGAAAATTCCGTCGACTTCAGCAGGTTACTTCCCGTTTGTGGGTGGTTGGGTCAGGATCACCGATCACCCTCAGTTATCGGTATGAGCGGTCTCCTGCAATAATCGTTCAAATGTACTTCGGCATCGTGTTCGGCACCCCGAATAAGTCTCCGACCCTACACGAATTTTAAGCAGAATCGATGATCCTGACCCGACCACCCTCAATTATCCAGAAGAAAATCCAAAACCTACCGAAGTCGACGGAATTTTCAAAAAAGGACGTCGGATTCGTAATCAGCGCCCCAGATAACGCCTAGACGATTTTGGACGAAGTTCGTACGAGGAAATTTGGCCAATTTCGAAAATACCGGTTTTCGATGACGTCATCGTCCGCGCAGCTTGGCCTAGGGCGCCCACATCCTCGATATTGTCAAAAAAAAATCGATTTTTTTGAAGTTGGTCAAGAGTGACACCATTCGATAGAGCTTTTGGTTATGAACAAAACGGTGTTACCGGAAGTGTCGGAAACCCAAATATGGGCGAGTAAGAGGGCAGGAAACTTCAACCGCTAAGTCCGCCGCCCTAAAACGACAGATGGGGCTTAGGCAGTTTAGGCAGCTGAGAAGTTCTGAGCCCGCCACCGTAAAGTGCCTTAAGCGCTCTGTTCGCATACGCATTTTGAGGCCGTTAGCTCGCGGCGTATTCTCGCAGTGGTCCACCGAAATCGGAGAAAAATGCGTCACGCAAGCCTCACCTGCACATTCGCGCCACGGTCACTTCGTCCATTCACAAGCTATATCGCAGTTTTTTACCACACTACTAGAACGTTTTACTGGCTACAAAATCGACAAGTTGCAGCCAGATCGATTCGATCCCGATAGAGTTAGTGCGCTCCGAACACGCCCTTGCGTCCTATTTGGCACAACAACGGTCGATGTTGTCCGCGCTCTTTTCGCCCAGATCACAGTTCTCGATACTTCTAGTAACATTATTGAAATCAGTAGGAAAAGTTCTATCGAATCGTATCAAGCATGACCACTTTCGAAAACATCGATTTTCGATGACGTCATCGTCCATCTGCCATGGCCTGGAGCGGTCTCGTCCTCGATGCGAAATTGTCAAAAAATCGATTTTTCAAAATCGGCCGAAATTGCCACCATTCGATAGCGCTTTTCACGCTGAACAGAGCAGTACCATTGCGAGTGTCGAAAACTCAAATCTGGGCATGCAAGAACTCAAGAAACTCTAGCCGCTATCTTCCGCCACTCTAAATTGGCAGATGGGGCTAAGGCACTTCACGAAGCTATGGAGTTGTTAGCATGTCATCGTATCACCTGTATCACCTGTCGTCCCGTTGATCATCGACTTGCTCGAGCGGGCGCCAGCAGCGTCTCCATTCGTCCATGTTGCGTGCCAGAGTGGTCCAATGGATCCTCCTCGCTCGAGGGACACGAAGAGCGTCATATCGGTCGTTCAGGGCTTTCACGAAGAAGTCCGACCAACGCGTTGGTGGGCGTCCTGGTGTTCTTTTGACATCCCGGGGAATCCAGTCTGTGACGGCTCTCGTCCAGCGGGTGTCTGCAATCGCATTACGCTGCCGGCCCACCTAATTTTCGACGACTTGGCCCATGCGACAGCGTCTCTGATCTTCGAACGTCGGCGAAGCTCGGAACTCCGGAGGCCTTCTCTCACTTGCGTGAGTCGTGTCACTCCGAGCATCGTCCTCTCGATTCCACGCTGCGCGACACTGATCGCGTGTTCATCCTGCTTTCGTATAGCCCAGGTCTCTGAGGAGTATGTTAGGGCAGGAAGAACAGTGGAGTAGAATAGGTGGGCACGGAGTCGGACGTTCTTCATTTTCTTCACGACTTCTTCGATTGAAAGCTCCTCAAGCCGCTCGTTTCCTCCTGCTCAGCTCTGGTGCTAGGTCGTTGGCCATGTTGACATTGCGACCCAGATACACATAGCTGGAGCATTCGGAGATGTTCGTTCCGTTGAGCGAGAATGGGGCATCAGAAACCCATTCGTTCTTCATGAACATCGTCTTCGTAAGATTCAGCTGCAGTCCAACGCTTCCACATACACGATCGAAGTCGGCCAGTATTCGTTCCGCCTGACTGATGCTCGGTGTTATGAGCACGATGTCGTCAGCGAAGCGAAGATGGTGCAGTTGCCGGCCGTCGACCTTCACTCCCATGTCATCCCATTCTAGTTCGCGCATGACGTTTTCGAGGGTGGCGCTGAAGAGCTTCGGGGATATGGTATCCCCTTGTCGAACCCCTCTCTTCACGTCAATGACGACGTCGTTGTAGAATGGTGAGGTCTTGGTCGTGAATCCACTGTACAGCTCTCGAAGGACTATGATGTACTGAGTAGGAACGCCCTGGGTGAGCAGGGCTTCCATGACCGCTTCAGTCTCGACGGAGTCGAATGCCTTCTTCAGGTCAATGAACGTAAGGCGCAGCGGCAGCTTGTACTCTCGCGACACTTCGATGAGCTTCGTAATGGTGTGTATGTGGTCGATCGTGCTGAATCCTCTCCGAAATCCTGCTTGTTCGCATGGCTGTCCTTCGTCCAGCGTTCTACTAATCCTATTCAGGATGACTCGAGTGAACAGCTTGTAGACTACGGACAACAGGCAGATCGGGCGATAGTTACCAATGTCGTGCACGTCTCCCTTCTTGTACAGCAAGACGGTCTTGCTGGTCTTCCACTGAGATGGAACCTTGCACTCCGACAGGTATCGTGTGAAGAGCGCCAGGGTGTTGATGAGCGCTGGCGGGAGGTTCTTCAGGTGTTCAGCTCTGATCCTGTCAGGACCGGGTGCTGTACGTTTCTTCACCGACGAGATGGCGTGTCGGATCTCGGAAGGGAGAACAGAGGGGATGACGTATCCATCCTGCGGAAGATGGCGTAGAGGCAGGTGGACGTGGCTATCGAAGAGATCGGAGTAGAAGTCGTGGATGACTTTCTCCATGGTCCTTCTGGAAGAAGTGACGGTTCCGTCAGGACGTCGGAGAGCGGTCATCTTAGTCTTGAAGTTGGCGAAGTTCCGGCGGGCATTGCGGATGCTCAGCCCTGCCTCTGCTGCTTCAGCCAACACTTCCGCCCTTCTCTCCTTCAGATCTTCCTTTATCGCCGCTCTGCATAGCTTTGCAAGCTCGGACGTCAGCTGATAGTTGCCTGACGCTCGTGCTGCTCCACTCTGGCGTATCAGCTCGAGAGTTTCCGGAGACAGGCGTCTCTTGGTGGTCTTCAAGCTCTCGGCTCCCTTAGCACTATCGTGGAGATGGTGCACGAAGCGATCGTATTCCTCGTCGACGTTGTCCATGACGGCATCTTCCCAAAGGCCGACAAGAGAGGTGTAGAGATCCCAGTTGATGGTCGTTCTGGGACTCCTCTTCTTGAACTTCGCGGCCTTCTCTCCTTGACGCGAAAAGCGGAACCTTGCGCGAAGGAGGCGGTGGTCCGATCCCGTGTAGAACTTGGGGACAACGGAGACATCGGTCAGGCAATACTTGCGATTGAAGATGATGTGGTCGATCTCGTTGTGGAAATGGCCGCCGGGGGATTCCCAGGTCCATCGTAGAGAGGGAGGCTTCTGGAACTGTGAGTTTCCATGGATGGTCTTGGTCGACATGATAAACTCAGACAGCCTTTCACCTTGCTCGTTCCACTCCAAACCGTGGGTTCTGATGTGAAGTTCTTCCGGCGACCTTCGTGGCCCGATCTTGGCGTTGAAGTCGCCGACGATCACCTTGTAGAAGGTGTGATCTTCCTTATAGAACTAATCCAGCTCCACGTAGAAGGCCTCGACGTCTTCGTCGTCGTAGTCGGATGTTGGGGCATACGCGACGAACACAGTCAAGGCTGGCACGGAGCCACATCGCTTCAGTCGCAGACGTCCGATTCGGCTTGTCAGAGACTCGTACGAATCGATGTTCATGGCCAAGTGCGTGTTGACGAGGACACCAACGCCGCCTACTCCCCTGCTGTCGCATGTTCCGAGGAACAGTTCTTCTCCGGAGTCGTAGGCGGCGTGTAGGGGGTGGTGTTTTATCATCTCGGTCAGTCCAATGACGTCGTACTCGATCTTACTGGCTTGATCATCAGGCCCTCGACGGATGCTTCCGATGCGACGAGCGTGGGGCGTTATAAGTACAGATCGTCATCCTGGTTCTTCTCAGTTTGCGCAGCCTGGTTAGGCCCTGAGATTTTAGCAGCCTCTCCGTACTCGTCCTTCCCATCGCTGCAGAAATGGGGGCTCTTTCGGGGTCAGGGGAATGAGGCCCTTTAGTGCTGCTGTGTTTGACTGGAGTACAACACGGGTAGCTAGTCAGGCTCTGTCGTGCGGGCGAAGAACTCCGGGCAGCCAGCCGGACTGCCCGAAGGGACGGGGCGAGACTTAAGGCGGCCTCGAATCGCCTTACATGTACTCCCAGTCTACCGAGTGCAAGCTTTTGGCCGAGCCGACACAGTTACAATCCGCACAGTCACGGACACATCCACGCACACTGTGCACGAACATGCCGCTCCCACGCACAAGGAACGCATCGACCCGACACAGCAGGAGCAAGGAGTCCATCCCCTGCATCCCACCTGCGTCTCTGGGCAGTACACGGTCGCATTTGGTTCGCGTTTAATTCCCCTATCCACCACCCGGGGACGCGCCACGTGGCCCTGCGACAAGCGGCCCGAGATCCCTCTTAACAAGAGAGCCCGAAGGCTCTCTATCGAGGGAGATCCGAGGGAGATGTCATCGTAAAGAACATTAATTGTTCTGCTCATCTGTGTGACACGATTTTTTCGGATTTCAGTCGATCTCTGCAGGAAGACGCGGAGACCTAGTTCGTTAGGTCTCCGCGTCTTCCTGCAGAGATCGACTAAAATCCGAAAAAATCGTGTCACACAAGGCTAACCTGCATATTCGCGCCCCTGTAACTTTACATAATCATAAGCTACATCGTTCCACTTTAGCGTACTACTACACCGTTTCACTGCCTATGAGACTCACGAGCTGCAGCCGAAACGATTCGGAATTGACAGAGTTATTGCGCTCCGAACTCGGCCGCGCGTGCAATTTGAAGCGGTCGCTCCCACTCGATTGATAGGTTCGATCCTATATGCATTGTGCACGGCGCACTCCAAAGGCTTGCTGGACAGTCTTAAAGCAACTCCTAAGTTGTGCGGCTGCGAATTTGTGATAAGGCTTCCCAAACGCTCACTCTTCAAGCTGTCGCTCGATCGCTCTACAGGTTGTCGTGACCACTCGATTGATTCTGTCGGGCCTATATGCATTGCTCAACTCTACTGAGATTTATATACCGGAAGATAGAGCTTGAGCTGCTGAGTTCAAATATATGCTTATTTTTGCAAGTACTTGATTTCTAAAGAAGTTATTCAAAAAGGCCGCATTGGAACGCTCCAAAGCGGCCTATGTTGGCCGGCGCGTCTTTTTCGCCCAATGACCAAAAGACATGTCCGGTACTGTATGTACATGGTGTGAGGTCTTCCCTTATGCCTGAACCACACATTCCCTAGAACTCGTGTCTAGAGTTGCACATAACTGTTCTTCAGAGAAATGGTTGATAAGTGATAACTCTTGATGTTTATTCCAAAATGTCTCATATCCGATTATTTTTGCAATGATGGACATTTTTGGAAATACCTCCAGCATTAGATCATTCTGTGTTTCAGATAAAGAAAAAGAAAGACCAACTTTACTCTGGAGTTTACGAAGTTGTTGAACTTTTGGCCTCCACTTTACCGCTGAAGGACTACTGCCTCACTCAAATGTCCCTTGAAGACGTATTCATCATTCTGAACAAGAAATACAACATCGGAACTGCCCAGCCATCCGATCGTGAGAAAACAATGTCCGCTGAAGTAGAAGTGTTTGATGGAACCTCAAAAACCTCAACACCCCGTGCAGAAGGAATGACAGACACCAAACAACATGGAAGTGCCGAAGCAGCGAAAGATTCCAAACCTTATGGAAGCGCAGATGCATTGAAAGATTCTAAAAGCAATAGAGGCGCAGAAGCAGAAAAAGACGCCAGACGCTATAGTAGCGCAGAAGAATTAAAAGACTCCAAAACCTCCTTAAATTTAAAATCTTCTTAGTTCAGGAATAAAAAATTGCCTTCTTGTTTTACACTGGAAAGAGAGGGAAGCCTGCTACAGGTTTTGATGTTAACCTTCCGTTTGTGTTCCATAAGTTGTTCTCATCTGTTTTGGCTATGCCTTAGATTACCTAAGAAATTTGTTTAGCAATGGGCGAAAGTTTTCTCGGAACTGTAGGACCAAGATTGTAAAATACACATTATCCGGCAAACGATATGACGCAACCGTCTCCCTCCTGGAGAAGCAAATCGAAGTTGGGAGAAATTACTTTCAGTTCAAGAGCTATTCCACGTAATAACATTCAAAAACTAATGAAGGATGAAACAGCCATGGACCGAATTGTCAACGACTTACAGCGATTTAAGGGAGAAAATACAGCCGAAATCCCTGATAGCACAGCTTATCAAGCGATGCTGTAAAACATTTCGGCGGCGCTATCAGAGATTTCGGCTGTATTTTTTCGTTAAGTTGCTGTAACTCGTTGATGAATCCGGCTCCAGAATGTAAGGCAGTACGAGTAAAAGTCTGTATACAGGCAAAATGCTTATAAGTCACCCGCAGAAGGGAGCGTTAACGTTACAACGGAACGGCAAGAACGAATGCCATAGAGAGAATCTCCATCCTCCTAATATGTAGTAAGAAATTATGTTTTGTTTTTGCCGATCCCTTGACGCAAACGAGGACGCCGCGAAGGTTTGTAATGGTTAATGGTCCGCAGGGTCGAACTTACCATGGAGGCGCAAAGAGCTGTCGTCACCTAGATGTCTCAGTCTCAGGGGTAGGGGTGGTGCTTCATATCATGACTTCAAAGGTTCGATTTTCGAGCTATCGTTTAGCACTTTTGCCCTAGTATCAAATTTCCATGGAGGAACGCAATCTGAACGTTTTTATTGTGTTTGCTGCGGTATGATGGCTTCACTATTTATTCTCCAGCAGAGATCTTTGTCATTAAAGAGCCATCGTCCTCTCTTGTTAAAAGGAATCTCGGACTGCATATAGGCAGGGTCACGTGGCTCGTCCCTGGGTGGTCGATAGGGGATTGAATTGCGAACCAAATGCGACCGTGTGCTGCCCTGAGACGCAGGTTGGATGCAGGGAATGAACTCCTTGCTCCTGCTGTGTTCGGTCTACTCGTTCCTTGCGTGTGGACGCGGAATATCATGCACAGAGTGAGTGGAAGTGTTCACGTCTGCGCGAATTGCACCTGTGTCGGCCCTGCCAAAAGCTTGCATTCGGTAGCTTGGGAGTAAGTACACTGTTTGGCAATTCGAGGCCGCCTGAAAAGCCTCGCTCGTCTCTTCGCGCAGCCTGGCTGGTTCTCAGCGCGACAGAGCCTGACTAGCCACACGTGTGTAAGTCAAACACAGCAACTAAAGCGCCTCACTCCACTAACAACGAAGGAGCACCACTGCAGCAATGGGAATGTCGAGTAGGAAGAGGCCGCTAAAATCTCAGGGTCAAACCAAGCTGCGCCATTTGGGAAGAACCAGGATGACGATCTGTACTTATAACGCCCCACGCTCGTCGCATCGGAAGCATCCGTCGAGGGCCTGATGATCAAGCCAGTAAGATCGAGTACGACGTCATTGGACTGACCGAGATGATAAAACACCACCCCTACACGCCGCCTACGACTCCGGAGAAGAACTGTTCCTCGGAACATGCGACAGCAGGGGAGTAGGCGGCGTTGGTGTCCTCGTCAACACGCACTTGGCCATGAACATCGATTCGTACGAGTCTCTGACAAGCCGAATCGGACGTCTGCGACTAAGCGATGGTGCTCCATAACAGCATTGCCTGTGTTCGTCGTGTACGCCCCAACATCCGACTACGACGACGAAGACGTCGAGGCCTTCTACGTGGAGCTGGATTAGTTCTATAAGGAAGATCACACCTTCTACAAGGTGATCGTCGGCGACTTCAACGCCAAGATCGGGCCACGAAGGTCGCCGGGAGAACTTCACATGGGAATCCACGGTTTGGAGCGGAACGAGCAAGATGAAAGATTGTCTGAGTTTATCATGTCGACCAAGACCATCCATTGAAACTTACGGTGCAGAGGCCTCTCACCCAAGGCCTCTGCACCGTAAGTTTCAATGGATTCAATGGACCTGGGAGTTCCCCGGTCGCCAGCTCATAACGAGATCAGCAACATCACCTTCAACGCAAATAAAGCCTGGCCGACGTCTCCGTTGTACCCACGTTCTACAGTGAATTGGACCACCGTCCCTTTCGCGCAAGTTTCCGCTTTTCTCATCAAGAAAGAAGGCCGAGAAATAGAAGAAGAGGAGTCCCAGAACGACCATCAGCTGGGACCCCTCTCGCCGGCATTTCGGAGGATTCCGTCACGACAACATCAACGAGGAAAACCACCGTTTCGTGCACCGCAAGAGTGCTAAGGGAGCCGAGAGCTTGAAGACCATCAAGAGACGTTTGTTTCCGGAAACTCTCGAGCTGATACGCCAGCGTGAGCACCACGAGCGTCAGGCAATCAACTGACGTCCGAGCTTGTGAATCTATGCAGAGCGGTAGAGGTGGATCTTAAGGAAAGAAGAACTGCAGTGTTGGCTCAAGCTGCAGAGGCAGGGTTGAACATGCACACCCCGCCAACTTCAAGACCAAGACGACCGCTCTCCGTCGTGCTGACGGAACCGCCACCTCTTCCAGAAGGACCATGGAGAAGGTCATCCACGACTTCTACTCCGATCTCTTCGATAGCCACGTTCACTTGCCCCCATGCCGTCTTTCGAAGAATGGATGCTCGTCCCCTCGAGATGCGACACACCATTTCGTTGGTAGATAATCGTACAGTGTTCGGAGCGGACAGGATCAGAGCTTAACGCTTGGAAAATCTCCTGCTAGTGCTCATCAACACCCTGGCGAGGATCTTTCCAGTTACCTTTTGGAGTGCTGGGTTCCATCTCAGTGGAAGACCTGAAGCACCGTCTTTCCATAGAAAGAGGGAGACGTGCACGTCACATTGCAACTATCGCCCGATCTGTTTGCTCTCCGTTGTTTGCAGACTGTTCACTTGAGTCATTCTGAATTGAATAACAGAACGCTTTCGGAGAGATGCAGCACGATCAACCACATACACACCATTACGAAGCTCATCGAAGTATCGCGAGAGTACAACTTGCTGCTGTGCCCTACATTCATCGACCCGTAGAAGGTTTTCGACTCTGTCAAGACTTGAGCGGACATTGAAGTCCTGCTCACTCAGGGCGTTCCACCTCAGTACATCAAAGTCCTTCGAGAGCTGTACAGTGGATTCACGATTAAAATATAAGCATTCTACAACGTCTTTGTCAAGTAGAATGTGAAGAGCGGGGTTCGGCAAGGGGATATCACATCCCCGAAGCTCTCCAGCGTCACTTTCGAAGATGTCATGTGCGATCTAGAATATGAAGACATGGCAATGAAGATCATCGGTGGGCAGCCAGGCGTTTGCCAGGTGGAACGAATGCTTGCCCACTTCGATCGTTTATGCGGGAGCGTTGGACTGCAGCAAAATCTTATGAAGACGATGTTCATGAGAAACGGATAAGTTTCTGATTCCCCACTCTCACTCAACCGAACGAACATCTCCGAATGCTCCAGCTACGTCTATCTAGGTCATCAATTAACATGGCGAACGACGTAGTGCAAAAGCTGGACAGGAGGAAACAAACGGCTTGAGGAGCTTCAGAAAGCGTCGAAGAAGTCCTGAAGAAGGCGAAGAATTTTTGGCTCCGTGTCCACATACTCCACTTCCAGCCATAAAGTACGCCCCAGAGACCTCGGCCATACGAAACCAGGAAGAACACGCGTTCAGCGTCACGCAGCATGGAACAATGCTCGAGGTGATACGATTCACTCAAGTGAGAGAACACCTCCGGAATTCCGAGCTTCGACCACGCTCGAAGGTTAGAGATGCTGTTGCATGGGCCAAGCCGTCGACATTTAGGTGGGCCGGCCACGAAATGCGCAGACATCCGCTGGACAAGAACCGTCACTGGATTCCGCGGAATTTCAAGAGAACACCAGGACGCCCACCAACGCGTTGGTCGGACTTCATCGCGAAAGCCCTGAATGAGCAATATGACGCTCTATGTGCACCTCGAGCGAGGAGAGCCCATGGAGCACTCTGGCGCGTGACAGGGATGAACAGAGATATTTCTGGCGATGTGTGTGTGTGTGTGTGTGTGTGTGTGTGTGTG
The DNA here is from genome assembly GCA_947359475.1 of Heligmosomoides polygyrus bakeri. Taxonomy (NCBI): domain Eukaryota; kingdom Metazoa; phylum Nematoda; class Chromadorea; order Rhabditida; family Heligmosomidae; genus Heligmosomoides; species Heligmosomoides polygyrus. The sequence goes on from OX375867.1 coordinate 34,097,659, forward strand.
TGTGTGTGTGTGTGTGTGTGTGTGTGTGTGTGTGTGTGTGTGTGTGTGTGTGTGTGTGTGTGTGTGTGTGTGTGTGTGTGTGTGTGTGTGTGTATCCGTCCGTCCGTCACAACGACAATGAATATATAGCGAAATCATCATATCGCAACAAACTCAATAAAAACGTGCTGACAGCGTTTCTGCGTGGAAATTCACTGTTAGGGTAAAAGTGCAATAAAGAGACATAGCTTGGGGAATCGTGCACTGGATGTCATGGCACGAGGCAGCATCCCTCCCCTGCCCCAACCAAGCCATGCTGTCGGCTATTTGCGCCTCCATGGTTAGCTTGTCCCTGCTGGCCCTTAACCATTACAAGCCTTCGGCGCCTCCTCGTTTATATCAAGCATTCGGCAAAAACAAAACATGTTTTGTTACTATTTGGAGGATGGGGTTCTCTATATGGTATTCGTTCTTGTCGTACCGTTGAAAAATTTCCCTTGCCGGATGGAATGCAGGAAAATGAGGCTCTCGCTTCGGGTCACCCTCTCAGCGACCTTCAGACTGGTGTCCTTCTCGGTGGAGCCCACATAGGACGGCAAATGAAGCCGGCTCTTGGGTTACAGCCACTCACTCTTCCTTCATATTGATTGCGAGGTTCTTTAACCTAATTCACGGCACTCACAGGATCTTATGTGTTGCTACGTAGACCTGTATGTAAGAGCAAGCTACGCGATCTCGTAGGATTGGTTGGGAAATAACCATTCGCCAACGGAGTATTAGGTTGTCCCATAAGTCCCTGCCGTTTTTTTTTTGAACGATTCATTGCGGATTTCGCCGGCGGTCTCTTGCATAGCGCTATACAGCTTTCGAAAGAGAATGATTTGCTCTATCAGATCATGTATTGCAATTCTTTCTTCATCATGATTTTTGCCAATTTTTAGGTTGTAAAATTGAAAAGTGAAAAAGTAAAAAAGTAGCCATTTGCGCACTTCTCTCCGCTTAGGTTTGGAATTTTTGCGTAGTTTTTCATAGCGTTTGGAAGGCAATGTCCAGAGTACTACAAGAGTACGTGTTGGCCTTCTTTGGTCACTTGTCCTTTCTTGATTTTTAGGTCATCAAATTGGGACATCCGAACGAGAAGAGTTATTTTGTCGACAGCTCCTGCTCTGTGGTTGGACTTTTTTGGTTGGCGTTACATGTCGTTCGGAAGAGAGTGTCTTGCTCTATAAGAATCTGTGTCGCGTTTATTGATTTCTGTCGAATATCAACAAAATACCAAAAAAGAGAAAAATCGTCTTCACGAACAACCCCTTCTCCTTGTTCAGTCTGCCTTGCTAGTTTTATATGACACTCGAAAGTGCATGTCTTACCTACCAGAATATATGATTTGTCCTTCAGCCATTTGAATTTTTGCTAATTTTTAGATCATCAAAATGGAGCAGTGCCAGGTCGACAAGGATGAGCACTTTTAGCACCTTCTTCTCTTTGCTTTCAACCAGGGTTCTAGTGCGGCTAAAGCACTAGAACCCTGGTTGACCGTACAAACACTATTTTTCATCGCCAGTTACAATTCTGTGCAAAAATCGTTGAGTATGTCCGTGTGATGAATGAACATCAGTCTAACATCACAACGTTTGACGATCTCATCAGAGTGATAATTCAAACTGCCATACTCATTCTAATCCTTTAACCTTAGTTTCAATGGAAAGATTTTGCCCTTTTCTACTACTAGAACGAGCCATCGTTAGGTGGTCAATATAAGTGAGATGTATAAATGTATAATATTTTTATATCCACTCTTCTTGGCACTCTGATCTTTTTCATATTCGCCTCAATATAACTGCTTTAACTCTTCCCTCAATCTTTACCTCTCTCTGAAGAAATCACTTACCCATCAGGTTATTATTTTTTCATAGTCTTTTAGAGCGTTTTATTATACAGTGTGTTTCAACAAAATGTATACACTGTTTGAATGGTTTAACTTTGCTAACATTAAAAGTGCTGAAGAAGTTAAAGACTCATATAAAAGCCTAAAAAAATAAAAAATTTCTGATATATAAACGGCATGGAATGCGTCATGCACTCGTCTGACTTGAATACTTGCTATAATTTCTTCACGAAGCGACGTTTCGATTGACTTGCGCATTTTTTAGCATTTAAAATTTAAAAACACACAATGCTTGCGGCAAATACAGGATATCCTGAAAAATGCAGGTACTATTTGAAAGGTTGTAACATTGCTGCTAGTTACGCTTTTGAGGATGTTTGAGACTAATATGAAAGTACAGGATAACGAGATTTCTGCGACATGTAAGTAGTCAAGATTCGCTCTCGCCTGAAACCTTGCATTTCAGACTTGACTGATTGTGCATGGGTTGAATGCTAGTTACAATCTTGTAGGTATCCATGGAAATTGGCGTCCAGATACGCAATCGTCGTCCTCGCCCCATGGGCAGGAGCCAAGTCCTGTTGAAAGATCATGTCGGAATTTTTTTTATAGAAGCGAAGGACCTCTTCCTTGAGAACCTCCTATTGGTAACTTCAGCGTTGATTTTCACGTCTCTTTCCACGAAAACCAGCGGCGTCTTCTGGTTTGCTGTGATACCAGTCCACACCATCAGTCCTTTGGGAGTCAACGGTTTTGTGGCAATCTTCCTTTTCCGTGTGTGTCTTTGATCGGGTCTGAGGAGCCGGCGATCATTCTGAGCATTGTTGCAACTTCAATCGTGAAAATTTTGTCGTCTGTACACAGCACATCATCGACGCGGCGCACTTTGGAATCAAACCAGACTTGAAGACTGCGTAAAAGGAAGGTCACTTCGAAGAATTCTTCTGAAATCCAACCTACATGTTGTTAGTTATATTGAAAAATAATAACTTTTAAAAAATCTCGCGTATTATTGAAAATATGAAGTTCTTCGCGGCGGCAATACTTACCGGCCACCCTGTAGACCTTATTGAGAATCGTGGGGGGGGGGGGGGGGACCGTAAGTCCACAGACGCTCCTTGTTAGTGGTTTCGTTAGCGTGCTCGGAGAGAAACATTTCTTGCTTCTAATGGCTTATTTCCAAAAAATTAGAATGCGCCATGAATTTCATTAGTTTTCCGGAGCAGTCCTAATCGGGGAGATGGAGCTGGATGAGGCCGAAGATAAAGAGGAAAGCTGATACACTTGTTCAGAAAAAAGTCCGCTAAAAAATCCGTTAAATTTTTGAAAATTTCCGTTAAGTCGTTAAGCAAGATCTTCTTCTTCTTCAGCGTTTGTCCCGCTTCGCCGCGGGGTCCGCTCTTCTGGTGTCATGACGCCACCTTTCCTGGTCATGCGCTTGATCAGGGTGGACGCCAGTTACTTTCATGTCCTTGTATAACGTATCCGACCAACGCTGCTTCGGGCGTCCTCTAGGCCGCTTTCCTAACACTTCCAACTCAAGCCCTATCTTGCGGACGCTGTCTTCCTTTCCACGCAGAACGTGGCCGTACCATCGTAAGCGAGCTTCGCGCATCTTGTCCGCTATCGGCGCGACACCGAACTTCTGCCGAATAGCATCATTTCTGATGCGGTCCATGCGGGTGACTCCAGCCGTCCAGCGCAGCATCTTGGTTTCCATCACGCTGAGGCGCGTTTCAACTTCTTTAGTCGCAGGCCAACACTCAGCGCCGTATATTGCTACCGGCCGTACGACTGTTCTGTAGACCTTTGACTTCAGGTGGTCTGGTATCTTCCTGTCGCAGAGCACACCAGTCAGCGAACGCCACTTGGACCAAGCTGCCCTCACGCGTGAGTTCACTTCAACCATCAGACCCCCGTCAGATGCTATTGCTGATCCCAGGTATTTAAACACCGAAGTGCGAGCAAGCTCAGTACCGTTAATCTTAATGGAGCCGGACTCGCTTACGTCAGTCGTTAGGTACTCGGTCTTCTTGACGTTCAATTTGAGTCCGAACATCGCCAGGCGGTCACACCAAGCTTGCACCTGCCGCTCGAGATCATCTTTATCTTCGCAAGCGAGCATCACGTCATCAGCATAGAGCAATGTCCATGGGACAGGCTTCTGAAGATCTCGCGTAATGGCATCCATGACGACAACAAGAGGAGTGGAGAAAGCGCAGAACCTTGGTGCACCCCAACAGAGATGGGAAACTCCATTGAGGTTCCAGCTGCAGCTTGCACTCTACTCCTTGGGCAAGAGTAGAGTATCCGCACCCACTCTATAAGTTCCTCAGGTACGTTGTGTTGTCGCAAGGCGTACCATATAACCTCACGCGGTACGCGGTCGAAGGCCTTCTCCAAGTCGAGAAAGGCGATATGCACCGGCTTCTGTTTCTCGCGATGCTTCTCCACCAGGAGGCGGGCGGCGTGTATAGCATCAATGGTTCCACAACCAGCTACGAAGCCGCACTGGTTTTCCGAGAGCTTGACGATCTCACGAATTCGACTGTCGAGGATTCGCTCGAAGATCTTCATACTGTGCGAAAGCAGGCGAATCGGACGGTAATTGGAGCAGTCTGCAGGACTGCCCCTCTTCTTCCAAATCGGAATCGTCGTACTGTTGTGCCAACACTCCGGTACTTTCTTCTCCTTTACTACCTAGTTGAAGAACTCAGTCAACCACTCAGCAGGATACCAGAGCTTCGACTTCCAAACATCGGCTGCCAGATCATCCGGCCCTGTCGCCTTACCGGGCTTCATCTTCTTCAGAGCCGCTTCTGTTTCCTCCACGGTGATCTTGTGAACGGGACTGTGAACAGAAGCCACAGAAGGGATGGCCGGATGAGGAAATTCCGTGGTGGAAATTTCCCCAAAGTAATCACGCCATCGCTTCAGCGCCTTTTTGCGGTCTGTCAGAAGATGGCCGCTCTCATCATTGATGCCAAAAAACTTTTCAATATCCTCGCTTTGGCGATGGCGGGTCTTAGCAAGTCGATACAAATACCGCTCACCATCGCGCGACGCGAGCTTTTCGTTGACATCACTATAATGAGTGGCTTTCGCAACAGCCACGGCTTTCTTTGCAGCCTTCTTCGCCTTCTGATACTTCTGCCAGTTGTCGGCTGTTTTATCGCTGAGAAACACATGATAAAGCGACTTCTTCTCTCGAACCTTCGCTTTCACATCGTCTGTCCACAGCCATGTCTGCTTGTCGACCTTGCGTCGCCCAGGCTTCGTTATGCCGAGTTCCAACCTTGCAGCTTAGCGTATCGCGTCGGTTGCTTTCTTCCAAGTTTCGTCGACAGTCGTGACTGTCGGCAACCGTACGCGGGAAACCACAGCTACTTCCTTCTCTTTCATTCGCCACCACTTGATTCTTGCAGCACCGCATCGCTCAACCTGCTGCACCCTCGGAGGGGTGATCTTAAAGGTGCACACCAGCGGTCGATGCTGTGGGGCGACCGTCTCATACGGCACGATCTTCGCGTCTGTGACAATGCTTCGGTCGCGATTCTTCACAAGCACAAAGCCTATCTGAGACTTGGAGCTCCCACTATAATATGAGATGAGGTGGGAGTCGCGTTTTCGGAAAACGGTGTTCACAATGGTGAGGCTATGCGATTCCGCATACTCAAGAATGCGCTCACCATCGGCGTTACGAGACCCGTATCCGAAACCACCATGACAGCTGTACCCGTCCTTCGTAGCACCTACGTGCCCATTAAGGTCACCAGCGACTATGATGACATCTTTCGACGGTACCTCTGCTGTCTTCTCATCAAGGAGGCTCCAAAACTCTTCCTTGGCTTGAACGGAGCAGCCACTCTGCGGAGCATACGCAGAGAAGAAGTGATAGAGTCGCTCCTTCGCGGCGACAACGATCTTCATCAACCGATCGTCATAGCGTTCATCGCTTACAATCGAGTCACGAAATCGTTCGGAGACGATTATACCAACACCGCTGGTGGTCCTGGGACTGCCACACAAAATGGCCTTAAAGCCACGGCCTATGTCCCTTGACTTGCTGCAGGACCACCTCGTCTCCTGCACCCCACAGAAATCAACTCTTCTACGCTCCAGTGCTTCAACCAACTCGCACGAGCGGCCCGTCAACGTACCCACATTCAGCGTTGCCACGCGGGTCCTGCTTACGTTACGGGACTTTCGGACTAGCTCAGTTGCCCCCCGATGCCGTCGTCGCATCAGGGACCCTCGCATACTTTCCACACTCGCCGGGCTCTGCGAGTGCGCGTCTGCTCCCGCGGACGTCGTAGCACAATCTCGAAAAACATGACTTGTCATACACCATGTGATGTGACATGGGTCTTCGTAGGCCGGCCTGTCACAAGGGCCTGTCGCCTGCATTCGAGTGTCCGTGCTTAGCTTAGCTCACAAAGCGAGCAGTTTCCAGTGGCACCACGTGGAGGAACGGACATCGCCACCAAGTCGTTAAGCAAGATGTTAACGAAAAATGCCGTCAATTCGTTAGATTCGTTAAATCGTTAACCGTTAAATGTGCACCCCTTGTACGAGCCGAGGCAAGCCAGTGCTCAACTTCAGGCAAGGTTAGCGATCTTCAGCCGAAAAAGTGATAGGCTTAATAATGAATGGATGAGGTGGCTCCTCCTTCCGAATGTGCCAAATGCTTTCTATACGATTTCCATACAGGGCACCTTGTTGAAAATTCCGGTCAAAAGTAGCTTACATTCACACGCATCATGCAAAGTATAGAACTGAATAAATATAAATACCCCACCATTCTTCGAACCTTTCTTTACTTGTTGTGGGTGATGGCATTCTTTGTAGAAATAGCCAGTTGTTTTCTACGCGGTTTCTTAACTAACGAAATTATCAAATTTATTATAAATACGGATAAAAGAACATAAGCAGACCCGATTTGACTTGTAAGTGGCGGTGGCAATAACGACAAAGGAAACAGTGACAAAATAACGGAATGAGAGTTGATGAATTGCCTTGACTCGACTCGACTTTTGTCCAGCTTTCTCCCATACACGTCTGAGAGAAATAGCATTACAGAACATGAAACGGTCAATAATTACTGGCGGAGCTTTGGTGAATCTAAGCGAATCGCACTTAAAACCTCATATCGTCTAAGCTATCGATATCCTTCGAGTCAAGTAAGATTTCTTCTTTGTCTTTTTCACGGCGCTGATCAGTACTAGCCGTTTCATACGACGCTGAAGAGCCGTCATGGTCCACGTTCTTCTCCCGCTTTCCGTTTGACATAGAAGCGTCCCGCGAAAATTCTATGAAAACCTGGAAACAGCAGAATTGGTTGTGTGGAAAGCTAGGGCAAAATCACGAGTGGGGAAAACTCAAAAAAAAGGTTTTAAGACTCTTAACAGCACCTGCTCTAGTGTTGTTTGACTCAGTGAATAGTCCTCAAAGTCGAACTCTTGTGAGAGCTCCTCCATTCTGTTGAACAACACTGACCAAGTTGTTCCGGGCTGTTTTGGCAACTCGTAGTTCAGCTGAAGAAGATGGTGCTCCTGTAAATACGATGTATTTGAAAAGCATCCAAAAACACAAATGCGAAATTAGTTGCAATTCGAACTAAGAGGATCTGTTGGTCCATGGTAAGTTTTGACCACTTCTGCTGTATTTTGTTGATGCTTCGAACTGCATCGAAGGCGGGTAGGCAGATGAATAAGCATCACGATTTTAGGAACAGGTAAAGACCAACCTTCAGAATCGCGCCAGGAAAATTCCTTGAAACTGCAGTCTTCACCACGTCCACATCCTCGCAGCGTCGCATTCGTATCAGCAGTGTAAATCCAGCCCCGTAGCGGCTCTTAATGTGCTGACAGCTACCGTAGCACTTGAATCGCCCTAAATGATAACAATATGTATGGTATCAATAACATTACGTACAAATAAATAAGTAACTCAGTGAGCTAGGTGATTAGAGTTCAAGAGAATTAGAATCTGGTTTCTGGAGATTGGTCACCAAAAAGAAGCTGAATATTCCTTTCCGAATCAGATGATCAAGTTGCGTTTTTCTACGTGCAACGCATACTCCCGAAAGAGGATACCAGGTGACCATGATACTTTGAGATGAGATGTATATCACCGGATGCGGCTTCAAACGCTATTTCCAAATGTGTGTTCCACCAACCGTCAGGGCTGGTGGAACACACATTATAAATCTTCACGTAGTTTTTCCACTAATATAGTGACGCCACGCTGAAAAAATCCAACATTTTTGAATGCTATGAATTATTCAGAGAATCACCATTTCATTAAAATTGGGCGAGGATATCAAAAGCTTGTAGAGACTGTGAATAGAAAATATTCATCGGCTACCCTTCAGCGACCTCGACTATCCCCAGGGCTGAAGTTTCGGACCGCTTGAATGCCATCCACAAAAAAGTCGAGACGGCCGCTGTCGATCGCCATCAATCGTTGAGTACCTCCAATAGGCAATGCCCCCACTCCAGTTGTGACGGACGGATGGAAACAAGCTCACACACACTACTCTTCTATATGGTAGGATATGGGGGGATACCTGCTGAACGCTCTTGAGAACGGAGTCACTCAGTTTGCTTCTCAGCCCTCTATCTGCGCGCGGAGTCCAGCAATCATAAGAGAGCGGTCTCAAGTAAGCTGAAAGCAGCATCGTGAGCAGTGGTGGTGCAGTGGATTGAAGAACGGCATGACGAGACGAAGTGATTTATGGTCCGGCTCCCCTTGAGTGCTGCATTTTCGCACTTGATAAAGAAGACCCATCATAAATAACCAAGCACTCTTATGAGCCAATCGCAACGAAAAAGGTCGCCAGGAAGGAAATCTCAATTCTCCTGGTACTATTGTATTGCATTTTCACGACTCGAGAGGTGGAATGTGTCTTCCTCCGATACTCTCACACACTGAGGTTATCTAAGAGGTGATGACTTACTTATGGTCTGTTTTCAAATTTTCTATTGATTACGATGAGTTACTGGAAGTGTGGGTGAATATGGGTAGGTGACGGTTACTTTCCCGCACCTAACGTAACCCACCGGAATGAATCGAATCTCTAATACCAGACCTTACACAAGCGTTGCCCAGAGAGGTTACTTGAGGTGCTGATCATTTATTAGAGTCTCGTTTACAAGATTTCGATTGATTACGGCGTGCAACGGAAAATATGGAAGAGTAAGAGTCACTCAACCATGCTCACCAATATCTATTATATATAGAGTAATCCGACGTAACTTACATAAGCGATCAGCGCCCAAGTAACCTCTCTAAGCTATATTTAGGAAAAAAACCTATCCACCTCTGGAGTCGTGAAATTACAGTTGTACCTATGGATCAAATTCCCTCTCTTCGTTACGATGGGCACATAGAGTGCTTTGGTTGATTATGGTGGCTCGTTCTTGCGAAGTGCGAAAATGCAACACCCCAGGTGAGTCGAACCATAGATCACCTCGTCTCATCACGCCGCTCTTCCATCCACTGCGCCACCACTACTCGGTCGAGGTTGTTGACCCCAGCCTACACGAGATCGTTGTAGACAGAGGGCTCAGAAGGCAAAAAATGGCCCACAACTCCGTTCCCATAAGATACTGAACACATATTGGGAATCAGTGCCTGGTATCCTTTCCTTGTCAGTAAATCTCCTAGAAACAAGACACTGTTAATCAGATTATACTATCTTTTTACATTTCACGTTAAACCAAACGCCTCCAAGCAGCCTACTCACTTAAGAACGAAAAACAAAAATATGTGTGACAACTCCTAGGCACAAATCGATTTCATTGATGAAAACGGCTCAAATAACTTTCGCGGGAAAATGTATGCATTATGCTCCATCGTATGCAGTTTCCTGTTCGAAATCACAATCAAGAACTCTTCATCTCACCGGATACCATTATCGCCAATTCAGTGCACAACGCTTCGCACTCATCCATGCTATGCGATGTGAGAACAAGGGCGGTTCCTAGAGCTTGTACCTAAATTATCGATAATAAATAAATGCTGTAAACTATGACTATTAGCGCATGACATCTCACCGATTCTATACATAGTCTGAAGAGTCATAAACCATCCGCTGAGCTACGGTAATGAATCACAGCTTTTATGAAGGAAGCGGAAGGCGAAATTCTATTGAAGCCTTAAGCGCTGAGATTGCGCCATGAACTAGTGTAGCGTATCGCGATGATTATTTGATTGATAGAATGAATACAATTTAACTGGATTCTTGAAAAATTAGTTTCACATCAGTGTGACTAAAAGGATAAGAGTTTCGCGGTTACACAAATAGTGACTACATTTCTGAGACATATCGTTCCATAAATTGTCACAACACTAAATGTCCAAAGTACAAGTCAACTGGAGTTGTGTTAGTACAGTGCTCTGCTAACCTTTGAGAATATGTTCCAGATGATTCGCCTCGCTTTAGGATCAACTCCTGTTGTCGGTTCGTCGAGAAGTAACACCTGCGGAAGTCCGATCAAGGCTATGCCAAGGGACAGGCGTCGTTTGTTGCCGCCGCTGAAAAGATCACACATTTAAAATTCTGACAGAAATGGTTATGGGAGCTACATTGCTTAGCATCCTCTTGGAACGAACTCACGAATCATTTTCTGTTCTGTTCTCTGGTTAGGTCTGAAGCGCATGTCTCAACGGGGAGAGCGAATCATGTAGGAAGAACCTCCACCCCTCAAGTAGTATCAAACTGTGTTTCTTTTTGCCAAGTCGTTTAACCCAAGGAGTAGGAACTCATTGAAGTTACAATGGAATCGGCGCCTCACGAGTTTGGGGGGAGGGTCTTGTACGCATGCAATGCCTTAACCGGTAAGCAGCTCGGAACGCCGTGGATAGTGACGTTGCTCCATGTGAGAGAGGTCGGGAGTTCGATTCTCCTGCGCAGCAGTATTTTTGCATTTCATCTGGTTGATTGAGATTTGAAGGATTCTGGCGTCTATACCATTTTCAGATCTTCTGCCTAATTTTCCAGCTGCATGCTGTGGTATTCAACATGATGATGTAGAAATGTTCAACTTCAGCTATACACTGGTACAAAGTGCATGAAGCAGCACTGGTCACAGTGCGGGAAAAGCTACAGGTTTCTCACAGTTTGTTTCCACACATGGACCAATGACTTGGGGAAAAACCATCCTGCTCGGATTTTCAAAAGAAAGCAGGATGTGGCGTCACACGTGGAGTGTGAAACGTCTGTGGAACCTGCAATTCGACCTTATCAGTTGACACACTCTTTCCCTCATCTTTGCCTGTCACCTGGAGCTTTGCTGAAGGCTTCTAAAACCTAACACCAACAATGTCGCCGATGCTCGAGTGGTGATCCACCTGCTCACGTTAAAGTGTGGTCCACCTTTAGACAAGGAGCCTTCGAGGGAAGGAGTTAGGCTGGCCGAACGGACGGCCAGCATACTCAAAGACTTCGACGCATGTCAACCTGAAGTTGACGAAAAGGAACTGCTAGAAGTGATGGAAGAACAAGAAGAAGATTGGGATCCGCAAGACGCACTGATAGACGTGGGGAGGCTAGCAACCAGTGGACACATGATAACGTTTTCGGGTGGAACTCTTGTTTCGGAGCAAAGGGTGCGTCTTCAGTTGGATTTGGTCATGGACCCGACGTCCATGTATGGAAGCGAACTGTGAGGAGCTTGTAGCCTTTATACACTGTGACCAGTGCTTATGTCTCGTGCCCTTTGTGTCTGTGTATCACTGATGTTGAACGTTTATACGTCATTATGTTGAACAGGTTTCTCTTTGCCTTTTGGTTAAAAAACCGGTCAGTAATAAACAAGTCGCAAGAAGGTTACCCACAGCATACAGCTGGAAAATGCGCAGAGAACGTCTGAAAATGGTAGACGTCAGAATCTCCCAAATTTCAACCAATCAGTTGAAACGCAAAAATGCAGCATCGCTGAAGAACCGAACCCCGACCCGACCCCCCTCGCATGAAGCAACGTCACTATCCACTTCGCTCCGAGCCGCTTGCCAGGAAAGGCGTCGCGGCGTACAAGACCCGCGAACTCGTGAGGCGCCGACTGCATTGTAACTTCAAGGACCCCTACTCCTTGGTTGGACTACTTGGCAAAAAAGCCCATTTTATACTAACTGAGGGGTGGGGAATCTTCCTATATGACTCGCTCTATCTGTTCAGGCATACGCTTCAGACCATTCGCTTGTTAGACTTCTGCCTGCGGACAGACGCCACTAATCACGCTGATCTGTTCAATGTTAACGAGAGACGGTAGTCATGTAGAGTCTTAAAAGAGGAGATCGATGCAATTGACCACATCGTCGTGATTTTCATTCGATTGACAGCAAAAATTCTGTTCGCATCGAGTAACGCAGATGTAGTTGTTACAACGAGAACAGTTATAAAGAGCACAAACACACACATCCTCACGCCTTTGCTTCAAGTAAGCATCATTTGCACTATCAATCAAATAAAAATCGGGTGCTTGACGCGGCCATTTCCTTTAATGAACTATATGACTGCTGCTTTTGTGACTTTAAAACGGAATTCTGTTCATTATTTTTCCTTGAAAAAATCATAAATTTTCAAGGAGTTTGTCCATTTAATGCGCCAGGTGAATTAAACAATTTCAAAAAAAGTTATACTAAAATTTTCTCAATCAAAACATTATTCTCATCATGTTGGAAAATTTGTGGCTTAATCTTCAAGACGCTCGTTTTGATTTGAAAGATGTTCAATTTGATCTTAAAAGTGTTAAGCTTGCTTAGAAGATGAATTAAAAGGTGTCCGATTTGGCGTGAAAATGGCTCATGTATGTGGCCAGAAAACAGCCCAAAGAGCGACCAAAGCTGTGTTGGCTTTAGACATTGCATGCGGACACGAAGGGTGTTGCTGTCCAGAAGTGCCAAGCGCTTCATCGCGTGAAGTGGCAACGCTACACCAGAGCAGCTAAGCGCCCAAACGCCGAAGAGGACGAAGAAAAGAGAGGACTGAGAAACGCTGATGGCGGATGAACATGCCTGTATCCCTTGACTTGACGTTTCGCATACATGCCGATACCAATTGTATGGATTACAGCATCTACCTAAAATACAAGTGTAGTAATTTGGATTATGCACTGTGAAGGCACCCTGTGAACTCATATGCTGATCTGGCATAGCAAGCATTGCAGCCGTTTTTGCCACCTTCCTAGAAACAGCCGTTTGAGCTACATAGGACACATGCCTACGTAGTAAACATGTAATCCTATGATAAGTATAAGCAAGCAATCTAATTTCACCTAAGCAGCCTATCGTACAGTTAGGCTCTTTATGTTAAATTAGATGACTAAATCTAAAAAAAACAAGTCAATATGGGGAGGGGTGGTTGTTGGCAACGTAAATATGCCAAAGAATGACCGAGGAAAATTATAAATTCTGTAGTACATCATTGGGAAAGCACAACATAAAAACCCTAAACAAAACAGCTACTTATCCTCAATGCAGTCATTGGGCGAAGCCCAGCTCAAGAAAAGGCCAACAGTACTCGACAGCGACAGCCTAGCATCTGTGCCCCTAACCGCTTTTGTCAATGGTCTAAAGAAAGGTCGTCCGGGCAGGACTACTCTTGCCGCGAAGTGTAGGAGTACAGCTTACAGTACCTCCATAAGAAAATCGCTAAGATTTTCAGGGATTAAAAAACCGTCCACAGTACCCTACATTAGGATGCTCATTTCGTACGAAGTCGCAACATCACTTGTTTCTCGTCCACAGGACAGACGATAACTAGCAGAAGCACCAGGAAACGAAGAAAGCTGCAAGGAAGGTGGTGGCCTTTGCGAACGCCATTCAATGTGGAATATCAATGAGAATCACGAGTTGAGCGAAGATTAGCGGTATCTCTACCGAATGTCTTAGAATCACGCTCCCAGACAGAAAATATCAAGAAGCATCACTGGACGACCACCTTTTAGTGGACCCCAGGAGGCATTAAGGAGATAGAAGACTAGGAGATCTACACTGTGCAACTTCCTCATCCAGTCATACCACAGCGGCTTCTTTCCAAGTTCCCATGTAGAAAATCATCTTGTAAGAAATAAAAGCGGCCTGGAAGATGATTACACCAGACAAGGTGATTGGTAAAGATGGTTTTCCAGACGATTTCTCGAAATCGATGCTATGGTACCTACTGAGCGGATGGCGAACACCTTTAACTAGGCCATTGCTGAGAAAAAAGTGCCTGAGAGATCGTGTTAGGTTGTCCGAAAAGTTCTCAGCGTTTTCTGTTACTATTTTCATTCGTCTATCATTAGGTAAAAATTCAACGTGCATTGCGCATTAATACTACTTTATGTATAGAATTTTTCGCTCTATCTGACTAAATAATTTTTGTTTCATCGCTGTCTTATAGTTCTGTTCTTGAAGGGCTTATTGAAGTATGTCTTCGACATAGAGCAGTCATGGACGACGAGTTTAGAGAAATGATTTAGAGAAATGATGGAAGGCGAAGCATCCCGAACAGTTAGCGAGATCGCGGAAGAGCTAGACGTCAGTAAAAGCGCTGTTGTGGGTACTTTGAAACGACACGAGAAGGCGAAAAAGCTCAAAAACTGAGTGCCCAACGAGTTGAGTGAGCGGCAAAAATTGTGTTGTTTCGAGAATTGTTCTTCTCTGATTTTGCGCAATAAAACTGACCCGTTTTTGGATCGAATTACTGATGAAAAGTGGATTCTGTATGATAACGGGAAACGTTCCGGACAGTGCTTGGAGGCCGACGAACCCTTAGGCATTTTCCAAAGGCGAACCTCCACCAAAAAAAGGTAATGGTCACTGTGTGGTGGTCGGCGCTGGTGTGATCCATTACAACTTTTTGGCACCGGCCAAACGATCACAGCAGAGGCCTGGGTCAACAGAAGAGGCTCAATTCGAGGAGCAGTCGTTCGGTACACCGTGCTGCTCGCCGTCCGCTTCCCGCTCTGCCCGCGCCGCTCTATTTGGACAAGTTTGCTGCGCGCGAAACCGTCGTTAATTGGCGTGACGTCATCGAAAACCTAACAGCTGATAGGAGACGATTGGGAAGCGCATCTCGAGGGACTCTGAAGTCATTTTTAGATGGAAGAGCGCTATAGTTACACCAATACCAAAAAAGCCCCCATTTACGACACCGCAAAATTATCGGCCAGTTAGTGTCACATCTATGTTCGCTCGCCTTTTCGAAAAAATTCCTAAAAAGAGAATTGTTGCACATTTGGATCAACACAACATAATCTCTTCAAACCAACATGGTTTTCAGAAAAAAAAGATCCACTGAGACAGCTATGCTACAGGCCTTGAATGATTGGACCAATGACATAGATAACATAGGATGGCTTGATGTGATTTATTTCGATTTTGCAAAAGCCTTCGATAGGGTATGTCATAAGAGACTAAAAGCTAAACTAACCATGGTAGGCATACATCCTCGAATAATTTCTTGGATAGTTGAGTTTTTAAATCGCAGAACTTTTACTGTACGCGTCAATTCCAATTATTCAGCACCTCAACCGACTCTTAGTGGCGTTCCACAAGGTTGCGTTCTATCCCCTATTCTATTCAATATCTATACCCACGAACTACCGTCACTAATAATGAGCTCAGGAGTGAAATGCATACCTTTTGCTGATGATTTGAAAATTTACCATAGCTCACCAATCCATGATCAAAACCTTCTGCAGCGAGCCATAGATGCTGTTGATCGCTGGTACCACGAGTGGCGGCTCCCTTTGTCAAAAGAAAAAACTAAGGTGCTCCATTTAGGAAGGACAAATCCCCGCTACACATACAAGTTAGGTGAAAATGTGATTACCAGCACTGATCAAACGACAGATCTTGGATTTCTCCTCGACGCAAATTTGACTTTGGACGCGCATTGTGAAGAAATTGCAAGCAAAGCAGTGACTGTAGTACACAATCTCTTTAGAAGTCTTTCCACAAAAAACCCCTCTGTCCTCGTCAAAGCCTATAAGACTTACGTTAGGCCGATACTTGAGTATGGAACAACAATTTTTTACCCAGTTAAGAAGAAGAATATACTTAGACTTGAAAAAGTCCAAAATAGCTTCACTAGAAAACTGTTTATCAGGAAATATGGCTTTGATTACCATGCTATTCCCAGCAGTGAAGTAAGAAACAAACAACTCGGACTACAGACACTTTCATCCAGACGAAGAATATACGACCTCGTAATGGTTCACAAAATTCTCCATGGTTTCTGTGGACTTGATAAGCGTGACGTCTTCATAGTGAGACCATCTAGAACCCGAGGTGGAGGAGAGAAACTTTCACTAAGCACTGCAAAATCTTCTATTCGACATAATTTTTTGTCAATAGAGCAGGTTCGGATTATATAAAACTTTCCAAAAACTCAGTTATTCCGTACAAGCTGAAGAAATTTATTACGAATGCAAGTCAATTCATGAATAATTCTAGGACATAGTGAGATCTTGTGGCAAAGCCCCTCTTGATCTGTTCTCCCTTCCATTCTTCTTTCTCTGGGCATTTGTTGTCGTATGTACTTTCTAATCATTCTATAACACTTTGATCTGGATCGTTAGCCAATTTGATGTGGATGTCGTTCTATACTGTTTCTAATTACATTGTTCTTCACATGGATTTGACCCATGTAATAAATAATAATAATAATAATTTTCCAGTCGGTTCGGCTATGGAGGCGATTGAGGGAAGGAGAACGTCGCTCTTCTCTCTAGATTCTTTCAATTATCACAACAATTCTTTAAATTTTAGCCTCAACTAGAGACTATTGGTGATTCCGATCAGGAGTTCTACATTGAAGGCTTATCCGTAATTGTGTGCAAAACCGCTCACCGTCCTCTCTTTCCAAGGATCAGACAATTTTCCTTGTGTTGAAGAACTTTCTAGTAGATGGTCGCGTTGTTGTCATGACATATCTCGCCAAGGCCCCTGTTATACTCCCGCGGGAGCTTCCGCGGATAGGCGGAAATCGCGTCGGGACCCCGCGCCGGGCCACTCGTCGCGGCCCGCCACGCCCGCCTCCGCCGTGCACCATTGGTCCGCGGACGTTCTGCGGATGCTCCCGCGGGAGTATAACAGAGGCCTAAGATGTTGCTGTATTTGTCGGAAAATGCGGACGACGCCTTAGTACTGAGCAATGTGGTGGGATCTGAAGGAAGCTTTGGCACTGCAGCTGAAAACTCTTTTCCTCCAAATTTGGTGAGCAAGATTCTGACTCTTGTCTCAAGGACGAAATCAGTTCAGGATAGAGCTGCGGGGCCAAGGGAAGTGATTAGAAATGCGATGCCTCCATGTGAACGTCCAAGAACACGGGTCAACCAGACGAGCAGAAAGGCGAGAGCGCAGAGAAACAGACACTCGGGCTGCGATCCGCCGGCCGAGTGAGCTGACTCAGCGCGCGGGTGAAGGTGCCCTCCCGTCGCCTGCTCCTCCATAACCATTAGCAGTCGCGAAGACGCACGGTGTAAGAGAACTGAGTTTTAAGAGGGAGAAAAGGATGCAACTTTCGCAGCCTACAGACCTTCCTAAGGTCACGAAACAGACATCTGGAGGCTGCTACGTTTTGGGTGGCTCGACAGACATCAACTAGTGAAGGTACGCAGGTCTACCAAATCTTCAT
Source organism: Heligmosomoides polygyrus bakeri (assembly GCA_947359475.1). Classification (NCBI taxonomy): domain Eukaryota; kingdom Metazoa; phylum Nematoda; class Chromadorea; order Rhabditida; family Heligmosomidae; genus Heligmosomoides; species Heligmosomoides polygyrus. Next base: position 34,115,154 of record OX375867.1, read on the forward strand.
TTGTAAAAAGAAATTGGTGGAGACGTTTGGGTCCTGCTTACATAATGGCAAGGTTTTCATGGAAGCACATGCCAGTGGAAGACAGGAAACAACAAACTTAAGTGGATCATACTCATAGTATTCTATTATTCGCCTTCCTTGGACAGAACATTTGCGTTTATGAACAGATGACAACCCTTAAGGCCGATCCCTGATCCTTAAGTTTCCTTTTTTCCTGGGAGCTTTAGGTTTGTTTCTTTTTACAGACGATAGTGATGGAATATACTCATTTGCATACAGCTAGAAGCAATGAACCATAGGATAAAGCTTCTGAAAAAGGCCATCGATTTGAGATAAAAACCAATCTGTGCTCACACAGCACTGCAGTAACTGATCTCCGAAGCGTTCTGAAGCCAGGTTTCGAGAAGTAGCGGACTTGAAATCCCATTGGTCTACACAAGAAAAGCGACACAACCTATTCCAAGCCGCTCAGTACTTTGCGTGTAACTTTGTGCAACCAAACAAGCACAAGCACACTACTGTGACGTTCTGGCAAGTACACGGCGCGTCCCAAACTCCCAACGCTGGAGGAATCGGATCTCACCTTTGAGCCGGAACACTGGTTGCGAGTACTATTACCAATGTCCTTGGCGTGACATTCTTTAAAAAAGTCGAAAAGGTAAGCCGATACTATCCCATCGCATCAACGTTTCTAATAAGAGAGGTCGCCTAACCGACATCCTTCGCATGCGAAATAATGGTTTATGAAGCGCAGTCCTCGAGCTGCCCTATCTCGCCTGCGCTCCGTTGTCTGGACTCTAGCACAACGGTGGAGAAATGCAGCGAGGCAGGAGAGCGGGATCTCTAATCGAGAGGGCGCCGACGGCACGACGAAACCGCCGAAACATGAGTCATGGTTGACCCGTACCCCGTAACCCCATGTGAAGGCAGGGACCCGGACATCTTGTCCTCGGCACGCCCCTCGCCCCGCCCCTTTCTGAGGACGGTGTATCCAACGACTCTCCGCCGCCCGATTCTTTTGCACGATAACGCCCGCCCACACGTTTCACAATTCACTATTTGAAAATTGAAGGAATCAAGGGTTAAAGTTCCGCCTCACCCACCATGTTCTCCAGACCTCTCCCCAGCCGACTACCACCTTTTCAAACACTTTCAGAACGTTCTCAGTAGTAAAACCTTCACCAAACAGGACCAAGCCGAAACAGCTTTCGTGGATTTTGTCGAATCTCGGCCAACTAATTCTTTCGCTGATGGAGTATCGACTGGTGCCCGTTGGCAAAAGTGTGCTGATTCGAAAGGTGCTTACATCGACTAAATCCGATAAGATTTGAGGAAGTTATGGTAGTTCAAAGTAAAGCACTCAAAACGCTGAGAACTTTCCGAACAATCTAATAAAGGGCATGACGATTCGGATTGAAAGGCGAAGGGCAGTCCCGCGAAAAGTTTAGTTCGTCCCATGGTGCCTGTTGACTGGAATCCTCTGCGATGAGAAGCTACCGGAGCGGTTGAAGTCGAAAATCGTGAGAGCCATCGACTTACTGGTGCTCTCTGCGATACAAACAATAAGGGCTGACCTACACAAAGGAGGTAAAGTCCGCATCAGCGTAATGGAGACCAAAGAGCGTGCGCCGTTAGCTGGTAAGATGTGCGAAGTTCACGTGTGCCCCTAAGGCGCCTTTTATACTTGCGCCGCCCCGCGGCGCGGCGTGATGGTCGGCATGGCTATCGATTTTTCGCGCCGCGAGGCGGCGCCGCATCGCATTCATACTCCGCCGCCGCGAAACACCACACTTGACGGAATTTTAGGTTACGGTATTCGGCGAATCGCGCCGCTGAGGGGAAGGGCGCGGCGCGGCGCGAACAGCTGCGGCGGACTCGGTGATGAGTCGAAGATTTCACCACCGTGGTGAAGAAATTGCTATGCCCTTTGCATTTCGGTCCCGCAGAAGTGCATCTCTAGGTCGTGGTGGAGGGGGGGGGGGGTCTGTTTGTCATGTACATTGCTCTGTGCTCTTGTTTCGCAACTCGTTTCGTTGGTTTGTTTCGTAACTTGGTACTGTCATTTCAGGCGGACATTATGGTAAAAGGAGACGATGCAGACATGTCGCGGTACGATGGGTCGTTTCAGGTTTGTTAACTTTTGTCGTACATTATAGCGAATGATGTTTATTTATGCTTTTTTTCAGTGTTTTTTATTACACGCAAATGTTGTTATAGGTTGTTATTTGTTATTTTATTTTATTGTATGGGCATGGTAATATGGCGGATCATTAGTCTGTCTATTGCATGCCTACGAAACATGCTTCTTGACGTGTTCAAGCGAGAGGTTGAGTGTGGCAATTACACTGCTGCGCTCCTGTTCTTGCCCTATCTCCATGTGCTGCCAAAGTTGTGGGATAACGCACTCACTTTGATTATGGATTTGGCTCTGTCTCAGTGCTCGCTTAGCAATTGGAAAGAGATAGATGACGACACTGTCAAAGCAAATGATTTCCGCGCTAATTTCGCAAAACGGAGGTCGAAAATGGGCGAAATGGACAAAAGAGCGAGGAAAGCAGCAATAAATGGAAAGAGTGACTCATAGAGTGTCTCTGTCGTCATCATCGGCGCACAGTCCGTAGTACGCAGAAGCTCGTGGCCGCGCGTCGCTGACGCCCCCCTTTCTAACTGCAATCGCGCAGCGGCGCGTCAGATTTGGAGCGCGGCGCGGCCCGCCGCGCCGCGCTCAGAATTGACGCTCCGCTGCGCGGCGGGAGTATAAAAGGCGCCTAACTCATCGTGTGAAGGAAGAAAGCGTCCGCAAAATGGGTCTTGGGTATCTAGGTATCTAAAAAACGGCTTGCAAGGCTGCTGAAGCAACGCTGATCTGATAGTTGAACGAAGTAGAAGTATAATAATTGGTGTCACGCCAATCAAGCGCAGGTTCGCGAAAAACGGCGTCAAGGCAACACAAATGCGATCCAGCCGACGAGATGGATAAACACTGAAGACGAAGAAAAAAGAAGAAGAGGATGGTGGTTTCTTAACATGGTCGTAATAAAGACCGCGACTTCTCAGCAAATACCCAGCAGTCATTAAAACGTACATGAAACTGAAATGTCTAGCTGAGGCACGTGTGGAGGCGTTTAGTGCTTAGAAATCAACGCTGTTAAGAACGTTGAATAAAGGTTTTGCGAAAGACCTCACCACCGAGACGTCGAATGTAGACTTACGGTTAGAATAGATGCTGCGTTGCAAATCAAATTCTGCTCTTTATTGACTGGAAGTTACCTGGAGGTGCGTGCTTCATAGTCTGCGTACCTTTTCAGGAATGTCCTCTTTTGGTATGCCGCGGATACGAGCAAACATGTACAGCGTCTCTTCCCCAGTCATTTCCTTGAGAACCGCATCGAATTGTGGGCAGTAACCAATGTTTTCTCCAGCCTGAAATCATCGCACTCATAGCTGCTGTTTACAACCAGACTGGTAACTTATTCTCTCTATAACTCTTTGCCTCTCACATATGCAGATAGGACATTGCAAATGCCTCAAAATGCCTCAAACATGGCGGAGCACGTCCTATCTAGAGAAGCTAAAGGAGCTTCTGTAGCAGCACACCTACTCCTCATGAAAAGTTCGATGCACATGCACGACGCAGTGAATTCAACATTCTTCGTTCTTTCGTGTTCCATTCGGACATGGTTAAATTGAGATCGGACGTAGCTAGTAGTTAGTGCATAAAGCAACAGAGGGTACAAAAACTGCAGTCGCTGCTATTCATTGGATGCAAACCTTTTTCCAGTCCGTCCTCACGCTCCAACCGTTGACGAAAGCGTCGCCCTCGCTGATGTCGTTTTCACCGGTCAGCATCTGGAAGGTACTCGTCTTTCCGGCTCCGTTCACACCCAACAGGCCGAAGCATTGCCCAGTTTTCACGTGGAACGTCACGCCTTTCACAGCGGCGAAGTCGCCGTACCTGGAAAGTTGTCCTTTAGTATATGTTCCCACTAATCCGTCAATCACATGAGATATTTGGACTGCAGAACCAGAGCATTTCGAGAACTGTCGCCGAGTCAATGAATATGTGCATAGGAGGGCGACCCTTCTGAATTTTTAATTACAATTAGTTTCGAAACAGCAGGAAAATTTGATCAACATTGACCACTTCAGAATTTGACGTGTCAGGTGCATGAGTAAATTAAAACGACAACGCTAGGTATGAATGTCTGGTGCAAATATTTATGTATTTATTTAGTTAGTTTGATAGCTAGAGAAGAGAGGTATCCAGGAGCATTATTAGTATTATTTTTTTATTCAAAGCATATAAAAGTGCGCCAATATCAAACATTTAAAAAACAATCGTGGGAAGGCATGACAACAATGATAAACCACTAATAAAGTGAAAGCTCATGAGCAAACTCCAAAAACAGCAAAAAAAGAAAAAAGATTAAGGATTACGACATGATTTTAAACCCAGTAAGAAGTGTCTCGCAAAAGATTTTTCGACATCCAATAAGGACTAGTGTTTACCCTGCCGAAGAGTAGTCCAGCATTTGGTATTTAGCAAAAGCCTATAAAAAAAGAATATCAGCTTAAAACGAATGTTTTGCAATAAAGACATCTTGCCCTTGAAACAATAGAATGCACTAAGTCCAGACCTTTATGCGCACGATTCCGGGGCGGGTCCTGTATCTCAAAGACCGATTATTAAAGACGCATATTAGCCTAGGCTGGACAAAAAACTGAAGGGCAAATGAAATTAGTTTATTAAGAAATGCTAAAACCATGGCTAAGAACAAAACAAGCTACCATCTTTATGTACCTCCTGGAAAGCAGTCGGATGAAAAATTTAAATAACGTCAGTGATCCTAATGATTCACATGATAAGTATGATAACTTTATTTATTTACTTATTAGGTTGATCGAAAAATCTTGCAACACTAGCACAACAATATTCAAATTTGTCCCAATTTGCTAAAACAAAAACTCAGTCCACGATATATTCCCCTTCCAAGTCTAAGATCCCGTCCCGTCTTTCAGGCAGTCTTTCAATTCCTTTCCGTCAGAATTCCGAGGGCTGGGAGAAAAAGAATTCAGAAACTTCCATTTCCAGTTGACTTCGATCATCGAACTCTCTACCTCAAAGGTGCTGCTTCAGAGCTCTGAACAGGAGGTAGTCAGAAGGAGCGAGGTCTGGAGAGTATGTAGTGAGTGAGAGTACGCCACATAAGATCAATTCTGTAAGAGCTTTAACAAATTTAACAGGCAGTAGCGTAAAGTGTCGCAAGACTTTTCGATCAACCCAATATTTATTTATTTATTTACTTATTATGTATTTATATTATTGAAGAGCTATGAAAATAATTTTAATTTTGATAAATAATAATATTATAATTATCTAAATACCTTTATGTATAGATTTTCACCTAACCCTATTATTTTTTTATTTAGTCGACGTTAACAGTCACGCAACTGCAAGGGCGGCCGGAGTGAGTACGCCACTACTCCATACGGCAGACGTCCGGTGTAACACCGATATCTGAGAAGATGCGCGAAGCTCGTCTGCGATGGTATGGCCACCCCTTTCGCGCAAAAGATGACACCGTCTGAAAGACTGGCCTTAACCTTGATGTGCCCGGTTGGCGGCCACGAGGGCGACCAAGGCAGTGGTGCCTTGATATGCTGCATCAGGACTTGAAGGTGGCTAGGTTGCACCCTGATCAGGCATTTGATCGGGAAAAGTGGCGCCAGAATTCCACGAAAGCGGACCCCGCGTATAAGCGGGACAAACGCTGAAGAACAAGAAGAAGGTGTTGACAGTCACGCAATTAATAGCAAACAAAATAATAAAAAAAAAGTCAAAAAAAGTCAGTTCGAAGTAGTGATGCAACAGCAAAAAATAGTCCTATTTACAACAAACAACGTAACTGTTTAAAACATGGGTAGGATACTAAAAGTATATTGTACATAGCTTTCCGCCAATTTTTGGATTGTCTTAGAGTGTTTGAAAAATATTAGTTTTTTGAAAACTTCAGAAAGAAGATGTTGCGTTACTCTTAGCTCTGAGTCTGTATTTTCGTCCGACCACAGTTTGTTTAGAAGAAGAAAAAGAATAGAATTATTGACGAGCAAGGCCCGAAATAATATTGATCAAATCACAACTAGACCGCATACCCTTCTACGATATGCAAACCAACGTTAAAGAGGCGCTAGTCGTTAATATGGCCTACATGCTGAAGCAGAAACGCTCAGGCCCAATCAGAGCACCGACTGAGCGGGCGCCAGCCAGCTGAGGGATGCCAAAGGAATGGAATTCCCAGTGATGTTGTTCTGCTCGGACTCGGACTAGCAACCTCTCGCTTATATTTGGAAATGTAGGCCAGTGGCGCCGTGTTCTAGTAGTGCGGGTCTTTCGTACACTAGTGAGCTCGCACTGAATGAGCAGCTGAGTTTGATTGCAGTTACTTAAATATGCTGTGTACAGCTTGCTTTCATGGCTGAAAGCCCATGGTGTTTTTTGAAAGAAATGTTTGAGACGAAAACAAATTACAAGGCAACTTAACCAAAATCAGACAAGCAAACCGAAGGTCCTCAAGCTGACAGTTGTTTCTATTATAACGTTCCCCGGAATTTTTGTTTTTCCGCGGAATGAGGTGCTTCTTAATGTCCCAGAAAAAGTAGAACTCAGTTACTCCCGATCTATTTAATGCTTTGAAAAAGGTAAAGATTGGGATTTACCACTTCTTTATGTCGTCCACCACAACAGCCGCGTCGTGTCGGTCCATTTTTTTCACATTCGACTTCTCAGCGATGACATCGCTGTCCTCGCCAGTAAGTTCGCCATCTCGCTCCAGCGACCAGTTGTCGCCCTGAATCGTTCACGACTCGATTCAGCTCAATAATTCAGTCTATCGAAACAACCGCAAGAGAACCTATGCATGCGTAGAACGCTTCTGAGGTTTCGTGAGCAAAGGAAATGTGACATAGAAACACATTCTTCGGTCAAGTAAATTTCATGTGAATTTTACCTAAACCTACCAATCAGACAAACATTACCATGCAATGGAGAATCGCATAACGCCATTTCAGCGCCGGACGAGTCGGGAATTTTCACCTCCTCGCACTTTGAAATTGGGTATAAAAATTCACTGGATTGGAGGAATGCTCTTACATTCTTCCGTTTTCCTTCTTCCATTGCACCCGCTTTATTTCTATAGGAAATATAGTGTTCAGTTCTTTTCTCTACACAAACTGTTCAGTTGTAGACAATAGTATAAAACACAAACATACTGCAGTACTATAGCATACACCATGAATAAGTCTGGTGAATAGAGGCAAAACTCGATATTACGCCACTGCGTCAGCGACCCGTTTCGTGCTCATTGTCAAAGTATGCTGACAGGGTCAGTAGATGGTAAAGCAGGTTGGAAGAAGTGCAGGTGATAGATAGACTATAATGTCCAACCACTTAGTCCTACCTTCAGTGTTAGTGAGGCTAATCGCAGACCGCATCATGCCTTCAACTGGTTCGATCCGCAAACATTAGTGCAATGCTTGTGGTGGCAAAAAGGACAGTGAGTAATATTCGCCCTCAACAAACACTTTCCGGAGATTGGACTCTACTTCTGTGGGATATCACGGAGACAACCTAACTGCGCACGACCCCGGCGCCTCCTTCGACTACGCTATCGGCGCAATACGCCTCTGCAAGTACGGTTTTACCACCACATGGACAACTAACCAAGGTTTGGTGAGGTTAACGGACGAAGGAGAGCGTTAATCAGTCCCCATGCGGGCTGCGCCACGTGTTCTACTTCACGGACTCTGGAACCCGAACCAAGACCAAGAACCCTTCAGGTTGCTCGCAACACCCGGCGCCTCCTCTGACTGCGCTATCAAGCGCTCATATTTTCTCCAATCACGTCATGGTAGCAATGACAATGATAGTGATAAAGGGCACCTCGAAAACCGTAACTACATAATAAAAATGCTCGGAAATTCCTTATCAGTTGACACTGAAGTGCAGAAAAAGATAACCTCCTTTGATTTGAAAAGCTGTTGTTCTTGTCGGATAATGTTCCTTTCAATTTGAAATTTAGAATTTTACTGTTTGCCGTCGAATGACAATTTCTAATCATTCAAATATTGTATGTATCTGTTAAGGGGCTCGTATAGTATTATATTAGTATACATTAGTAACACCTCAAGGTGCTATACGAGATGTGTTGAAAACGTAGCACAATAATTGACACCTAACAGAGTTGATTACGTATTTCAGTTGTTTTGTTCAGTAACTTTTTGTTTGTTTGTAACGTGTAGACTCGTGTCTACGCCTAGAACAAATAAATAAATAAAGTGCAATGAACGAAGTTACCTTCCCATCACCGACACGATTTCCTCGCCGAAATCTTCTGTAGAGATCCATAAATGTGAGACCGTACTCGATTCTAATCACAAAGAGCCAGTAGGCGAAACCCTGCAAATTGTATATCTGTTGATGAAACTGAATCCTTCCGTGATGAAAGGATAATGTCCATGATGCGGAACCTCACGTCTTGAGTAGTTGCTTAAAAGCGCTGCAGAAGCTCGGTATTGTCCCACCTGCTACTACAAGCTGCTTGCAGCTGCAGCTCTTCGTTTCATTTTCACATAACTTCGGACGGCACAATTGTTAACCACTGCCTATGACATGAGCTCTAAACTCATTTCCCCAAGTTTCTAGGCTGTTCAGAACAAACCGAGAGACCAAAAAGTGCTGACTGGTTCCTAGGCAGCGCTTTTTAGCATCTCGGTTTGTTCAGCATGATCACGATCTTGTATTGTCGAACAAGGCCGCTGTTTCTGATAAAATGGGGTGATCCGCTGAAAAACCTGCGGCTAGATTATTCTCTTCTCGAATTCCAATTTTTCATCTATTCGGCATGCTCGCGTTCGTCAATCATCCTAGTACCGAACGGTTCATCATCATCCTTGCGCATCAATTTCCTCTTCTTCAGATGTTCTCCATGGGTACGCGGGTACAAAACAGTTTTTTCTTCTAAGTGAGGAAACAGCACGCCTAATCCTTCTCCACTTTAGGCGTTTGTTAATTAACGGCTATGATTCCAGAAATTCCCATCGAATACTATAAGATTTGCACTCACACCCACCCTCGAAACTGTTTTCTTCGGACCTACCCTCCACTAACAGCGGAGCAGAAGTTCTGTCTCTTCAAAGCTACGTTCAACCTTACTAAATCTAACTTTCCCTTCACTAAAGTAGAAGTCACAGGTGACGTATTTTTCGAGGTCTTCAATTCACAAAAGGAAGTTTCTCATAATACAGTGTAATGTGAAAAAGTAGTAACTTGAACACACCTCGAACGCGAAGAATATGAGTGGCCACATAATTCCAAGCCGGCCGGGATCCGTAAGAATATGGCTAGTGTAGATGATGTCTAAAAAATTTCGCTGCATTTTATTACTAATTTATTTGCTAAGAAGACTACAACAAAAACCTTTCGACTATATAAGAGGGTAAATACAAAATGTATGTTGCACATATTGTTTTTTTTTGCATTAATTCAAAATCCATTTTCGACCGTTGTATGTTTCCAATTTATCATAGCCCTTATGGTTACATTAAGTGTTGCACAACTTTGATAGTGAAAATCGTTAGCAAAGGTGTTTCCATTTGCTGCTGTGGCTGCTAAAACATCTAGAGTATCGTGAAGCATTTCTAAGGCCTAATACACAGTTGCACCAGTTCTTCGCTACTAAAAGCCATTGCTTCCTCAAACGTGGAATTTTTCAATTCACCGAAAAAGATGGCAAAGGGTCATTCAACGAAATGGTTATTTAAATTCTTTATTTTTGGTGTCAATACTAATTCAACCCAATATGTGAGGGCTGTTTACCAATACAATTCAGCACACTTCATTCCCCTCCGCCACATCTGGGCTGTTTCATTTCTCGCTCACATATGATGCACTGTGATGGAAACGCTACCTTCAGGTCCGCCGCAGCACTGTATGTTCTGCTTATAAAGCACGTTTTCGCAGTCAAGCATCTGGCATGCCTGCTTTCCGAATTCATTGTTATATACCTGGAAAAACAACTATTACAAACACGTAGTGTCAAATCTACAATATTCCCTTCTCATAGGTGAGTAAGTGAGTTCAGATAGGCCATGGGGATAAAGTGAATGTCACGTGCGTCAAACCGCCCCGGTAGTCCGCCTGGTGATGAGTTTTGATCCGACCTATCTAGTATTTCAGATTCATCTAACAGAATTCTTTCACTTCATCTCGAGATCACGAGTGAGTGCTGAAGGCCAGAATATCGTGGATGTTACGTGCGATCGAACGGGGTCGGTGGTGGAAGGCATCCGGAATGCGGAGGATGCGGGTTCGAGTCTCGCTTGGCGCAGTTTTCATCCTAACTAAACATCCGTCTAACAGAAATTATTCACCATAAAGCTAAAACCATGACTTAGAAGTTATTCAGTTTTTCGCTGTGACCCAGCAGGCTACCCATCACAAATCTGGAGAGATTCTTTTCTCACTGTCTCGGAGGTGCAAAATACTGGCACGGATAACCTCTGCACATATTTTATGGGCCAGAAGTGCATTAAACCTCTCGTATAGGCAGAATGCGTGGCGTATTGAGTGGATTATTGGCGGTTTTTATTGTCCTTGCTCTATTTACCTTTGACTCGAACTGAAAAGCCCGCCGGTGTGCTCCTACGAGGCGGCACTCCTACCGTCTGTGCCACCGAGACACATCTGGTGAGGTGTCATAGGGGTTGATGATATATCGTGGCTAAGATCATCACGAATTTCGCCGAATCTTAGACTATGGAGATAATCTGAAGTGGTAATCACGAATCTGGCATATGGTTCTGGTATCATGGTGAAGTACGGCAGGTTGCGGTAGATACGAGCAAGAAATGCTTCAGTGATGTGATGAAGCTGTTTTCAATTTCAATTTAATGGGAACAAAGAAATTCGTCTAAAGCGCTCGAAGCTTTCTGAACATTGTTCCATATAGGTATATCGTGAAATTTCAGTCAGAGGATGGTTAGCAGACGACTGCTAATGCACCTTGAAGGACTGCACAAATACGAGTTACAACCTTTAAGATGGATTTTGAATGTGTGTTTTTACGATTCACCATGTACGACGTTTGACGTCGTAACTCGTAAGTTTTCGTAAATCTGACCTCTTATCAACAGGCGTTCATGTCCAGTGTGCCCTAATTTAAATCCAGGCGTCCTGAGCCGCAGATGAATATGTATGTACATAACGGCTAACAGTGGCCTTTGGAAGGTTTCGAAAGCCAAAAATTCTTAAAGGAAGTACACAGTGCTGCATGCGTATTAATATAGAGTTTAGCAGAAACATCAGCAAAAAAGCCGCTGTCAAAACCTGAATTTTAAAAAATCATTTCACCACTGACCAATGCGGCGAAAATAGCAGCTGCGCTTGTAGTAATTGATGGAATTGCGCCTTGCGTTCTGAGTGAATGCAGGGGCAGCCACTCAGTGTGTCGAACCGAAAGATCTTTCCAGCGTTTTGAAGTAAATCTTGAAACATTCCCATGGCAGACGGATAAAAAAAACTTTCGACCGCCGAAACGGTATGATCGTACTTCTTGAACATCATCTGCGGTCTCTTTAAAATGGAAAGGTCAACGTATAACATTCTTGAGGCATCTTCGACTTGATTCCATTGACGAGACGATTTTGATTTAGAAGGTGTCTAGCTTGGTTTGAAAGTAATCCTATTGAAGTTATGAGTTGATGTTGTTTGTTGATGCAATCGATGTTGAAACTGATTTAGTTTGAGTTTGCGGGAGTCCATTTTATAGGCAGCAAGTGAAAACGGTAAATATACCGCTGCAGGAAGGTAGTTAAACATCCATTGCTTCATGAAAGATAAAGGATAAAGGATAAAGGACGGCGTTACTCAATCCCTTCTGGGATGCGCCAGCGCATTCTACTTCTACGGGATGTCGTGGAGGCGAAATGAATGCGTATTTGGCCATACAATGGCTTGCGGTGGCCCTCCGATGAACAAGTCAGCGCTTTATCCTTCCCAGACAAGTCTGGTACCAATTCACCGACCCCGGAGGGATGGAAGGCTTGGTTGGCCTGGGCGGGAAATCCGAACCAGGAACCTGGTATCGGGTGCACGCGACAGTCGCGCCTCCTCCGACTGCGCTACACGCGCCCATGAAAGATAACCAGGCAATAACCGCTCGAATACCCGAATTCAGAAGCTCTGTTAATTGTAGAGAAATTGCAAGGAAGGCGTTTCTTAGAAGTGCCCTCAGTTCTGAACCATCGATCGACAACATCATCCATCGCGGTAACCGAGACCTACTTAGAGCGCCTGTTTCCTGCGCAAGTTTGCCTGCACTTTTCCATTTTCAAAACTAAAATATGGCACTAGTACTTCATAATTCTCTGCACTCGCTCGAGCTGTCCTTCGCCAGTTCTATAAAGAAGGTTTGCTCTCCGACAGTCTGAAGCAGCAAGTGAACCAAACACGGTAAATGCAATAGCCTCAATCATCCCACTGAAAAGGGAGAATAAAAGTGTCAGAACGACCTTTTCTTGAAATTTTCACTTTGACCGTCCTTTGTGCATCAATTAGGTTCGCCCTATGAAGTGCAATGTAAACCGATAGAAACATCGGTAGCTTATCCTTTCCATATGAGTGTAGCAACATTCTAGACCCCGCTTCCAGTCACGGATGATGTTCGATCGAGGATTTACGTCAATTCTATTCGGTAGGGTTAGCATGAATCTGTTATAAACAAATTGACTAGGCGTTATTACTAAACAGGACGTGTATCGAGGAGTGCCCGTTTCTCTTTCTCGAAGAAACTGTTTCCAATGTCTTTCTGTGAGCTTGACCGACCTTTGACAGTAGGTATGCGATGTGCCTTGCTAGCTCTCGGCCGGAAACGGAGGAGCCCTGTCTCCTAGACAGGAGATTATTTTTAAAGATGTATTACACTTGTTTCTCTTCTTAACCCGGTCCGGTTCCAAGCGGCAGCCAGCAGTGTTAGACAAATGGAAAAGTTAGTTAAGCGAAGGGAAAAGTCGGACTTGACAAGCCTGTGCACAGGAAGGTCTCCTACCACAGTAGCACATTAGAACATCAAAATCAACTATGAAAGGAAGTGGGAGTGCGCTATGAGAGGAGACCATAGGAGCGTGTGCATCTCTATAATCCGGCACATATAAATTTGGACGCCAGTTGGCTGCTGATCACATTTACGAAAATTCACGATTTACGACCCGAAAGTTCGTAAATCGTAAAAAATTCGGCAAAAACCGTAAGTTGTAAACCCGTAAGTTTATTGTCATGAAGTTAGCAGAAGCACAGTCCTAATTCTGTTGGAAAGCCCATAGCCAGCCCTAAAGTTAAAAACAGGGTTAAAATAAAAATAAAATAGTTAAACAGTCGAATGTAGAAAATGTTGTTGAATTCCGTTATAGAATGTCCAAATAACAGCAAGAGTGATGCAAGAATCTCAAAGCAATATACCCCACGGTGTTGAACTGACGAATCAATGACTCGCTTGCAGGGCAAGCTTACACAGAAGATTTCTCCAATAGGCTTGATACTAATCACATAACGGAAAGGATGGAAGAGTTTTACTGCTAATGTACTCTATTCTACCAAAGTTGATGGGGACTATGTACAGGAAAATATCAAGTGTCGACGGAGCAAGGTGAAGCGAGAAGCATTCTCTCTGACTGTCTGACACTTCCTGAGATTGACAGCGTATGATCTAAGATTTACGCCGGTTTTGCTGAAATCGCGAGTTACGACGTGAATGAAACTCAAAAATTCATTTACGCACGCTCCTCAAAGTTATTAAGGCCCCATGTTTTCTCTACTGATGGCAGTGACAAGGAGAGCAGCAATTCAGAGCTTTCTAGTGTTGTTTGATATGTCGCCTGAACTGTACAGAGATAGGTAAACATTTCGATTCTCAAAGGACAGTCCTACTATGGTAATATAAACTCGTTAGTCCGTGTATGTGTGTGTGTGTGTGTGTGTGTGTGTGTGTATGTGTATATGTATGTGTATGTGTGCTTATGTGTCGCAAACCTGTGTAAGCCTGTGAATCATATCGAACATGTGAGGGTAACTACACGTATGTACATGTAAAATCTGTCAAGGTTACCTCACGTGAATCAAAGAAAATGGACAGGTTGAAAAAAACAGGATAGAGGGAATTGATCGGGCGACCAATATCGATCGACATTATCGATTTTCCGCCGGATTCATCGATTTTCACCCTGATTTGATTTGATTTTTTCCTACTGGAGTAGGCCAATCGACTTCACAGCAGGTTGTGAGGTTAAGTCGGGCGTCTAATATCTATTTTTCGATAGGAGTTGCGCGTTTTGTCTCAGATTTCATTGGAGTGAGAGTCACGCGACCGCTTCTTCGAAATAATTACTATCGCTCGCTAGAATTATTACAATATGATGGTGTTCAAACAAGACCTACGGGAACTCAACTGTATCGACCGACCGAACAAAATCTATCGACTTTATCAATTTTTCTGCAGACTAGACCCTCCGGAGTTGGAATTGCACGCATGCACTGCACTGCACTGGACAAGCCTCACGTGAACCGGTAAGAGGTCTTTACTTTATTCCCTATCCTATGTAATGAGTGAGCCCAGTTCCTCCTCTCTCAGGTGGTCGAAGGGTTAACAATCCAAGTAGTTTTGTTTTCGGAGTTTGGGAGTGAAGCCCCAAGCAGACGTTTAGCGCTACTTTGTGCATCTCAAGTATGTGGTGGACCAGAGAGTGTGACCAGAGATAACCGAGCCCTCCGATGTAAGTACTCGTAAGCTACAACGACCGCACCTAAGTTGCAAAAAAAAACGAATGCGACGAACCAACATGAAGACGTTTGAGATGCTGTAGGTCGGAAAGAAGAATGACAGAATGATGCTCCATGTGAAGGCGGTGTCCACGTTTGCTGTCTGTTGAATGATTGGAATGGCAATGGAGCCAATCATACCTTGAAAAGGGGACACAAATCAGTTCATTCCTTCTCTAGCACTTTGACCAACGTTCATAATTTTCAATAATATTTTTAGTAAATAAAGTAGAGACAAGCGAGTGAATCTATCCAGTCCCATCATAGGCTAGAGCCGCCTGATGTACCATAGGAAAAAGGTGGACTGGTGTTCGCGTGAACCTCCTACAACACCGTATGATGCGGAGATCTGGCAGGAAAGGGTAGGGCTCTGATTTTCCCATTTACTGGTCACCACGCGGCCTTGCGTAAGGCAAAAACGCATTCGCGCCGCCTCCACGTGTCTCGTAGAAACAGAATGCGTGGAGCATTCGAAGGATGGCTGGTCAATCTGGCACTTATCCCATATATTTTTTGACGATTTGGCCCCACCTCGATCAGTTCCCAGAGGTGCTAACGGATTTTATTCAAGACACTTATGTTGAGGTCGTTACCTAAGTTTTGTCGTTTTTTGACCTCTAACTTCAAATGTAAATATCTTGGCCCAAATATAACCTTATTAGTCGAAATAAGAACCATTACAACCTACACATGCTTGCCAACAAGACAGTAGTTTATATTTATTAGTAGCGTAGAACTCCGAAGATCTAGAAGGATGAATTCTTCGAGAGCATATTCTGCATCATGTCTGTTCCTGAAGTATTTTCGGCGAAGGAAGTCGTCGGGATGTTTGAAAAAATGGTAGTCTGTAGACGATAGGTCGGGCGAATACGGTGGATGGTCGAGTGTTTCGTATCCAAAAGAATGGAGCTTCTGCCTGGTGATCATCGACATGTACGGCCTAGCGTTGTCGCGCAAAAGTATCGGTCCCCTTCTGTAAATCAGCGCTGGGAAAATTTGCTGGAGCTTCTTGTGCGCCTCGTCCAGCTTCTGACAGTACTTTTCTGACAGTACTTGTTTCACCAGGTTTGAGAACGCTATAGTGGATTAAACCGGTGGCACACCACCAAACGGTCGCCACCATTTTTTCCTTGTGCATACTCGGCTTTGAACAGTGTTTAGGTGCTTCGTCAATATCCAACCATTGAGCACTTCGTAGTCGATTGCCGTAGACAATTCACTTTTTGTCACAGGTCACAATTCGCTCCAGAAACGGATCGTTTTTGTTGCATAGAAGGAGCGCTGACGATATTTGCAAACGGCGAGCTCGAAGAGCGAATCTGCTCTCGAAGAATTCATGGCTTCTAGATCTCCGGAGTTCTATGCCACTGGAATAAATAAACTAGTGCCTCATTGGCAAAGACGTGTAGATTGTAATGGTTCTTATTTTGCCTAATAGAGTTATGTTTGAGCCGAGATACTCACATTTGAAGTTAGAGGTCAAAAAACGACAGAACTTAGGTAACGACCTAACATTTATCCAAGACAATTCCTCAAAGAGCTCCCAGAAAGGTGAGTCCCAAACTCTGATGAGTTCCCATTGAAGGTTGGTGTCTTGATTTCATTGCCCAGGAGTCTACTTTCAAGCGTCCATGAATTGAGATCCGTAGTTGTTTGGTGATCAGTTGCTTCCTGGTTGTTCTCTATCTTTCTTGAATTTTTTCTCTGCTTTGTTGACTTTATAGAGAAAATAAATGGTAAAGCTGTCCAATTTCTGTGGAAACAGAACATGTCTTCAGTATCTAATTTCCAAACAGACGTCTACCTGTGATGATGTTATACATGACGATAAGCGTAAATCCCTTTGGTGCTGAAGAAAACATGAAGGAAAACCAATAGGTGAACGGTATAGTTGTCCACCCGTACAGAGTCATGGCAAGTAGCAGTATGAGTATCGTCGTGAACTCCTTCGTGAATTGCTGAAATCGTTGACTGCTTCCCGGCATAGAACTCAAAAAGAATTCATTTTTCGACGCACCTCAATGTTGAACATGTAGAATATGCCGACAAATGCGAACATTCGAACAGCGAACAAGGCCGCGTCCCAGACGAACGCTGTGCTCCAGTACATCCAAGGACTGAGGCCGGACAGCATCTGAAAACAGAGTATTAAAGAAAATGTTCTGCAACGCATGGAAGTAATCCGAATTGCCCAAGAATTATGAAAAAATCTGAGGAAAAAGTTATCAGACAAATTTTAGCATTCAGAAAGGAATAAGGCACTACTAAAAGTCAGAGGAGTCATAAAAAGAGAGCAGAGCCACAAGTGCCCCTGTAACCGAAGTCGCTTCACATGTGCAAGTTGATTTCGGGTATGATTCCGCCCAGAAATCGAATCAAGCGCATTGCCCCACTGCGGGAGAATTTGTGAAATCATCCTGTCGGGAGGGGGGGGGGGGGGGGGGGAGATGCTGTGTTTTGTCTCTATATCCCTTCCCCTTAATTCGTTACAGCACTTCACCTACTGCCAAATGATACGCTGGCTCTCATGAGAGCTCAGAAAATGTAGTGTCGTGTCGTGAGGTGCTGCTCGAAACTGTCACCGTAGCGTTGCCTCTCCCGACTAGGATAGATCTGCATTCATCGTCCCATTCAGGGGAGGGGTGAGGCATGCAGAAAAGGCTTGCCTGAATCACCAGGACTTCTTCGAAAGCTCATAGTAAAGCTCACACATAGTCAATAACTTTCTCTCATTGTAAATAAATAGAGAAAACTTTGATAACATGTTAACGTCTGCCCTCAAAATAAAGGACAAATTGGTAGGAAAAAAGGATGCTGTTAGTCGATCCCTATTTAGGATGCGCCACTCATTCTACTCTGACCGAATATCGTGGAAGTATTAGGCTGTAAGGAAAGTCCTGGCAGTTTTTCCACGTTATTTTTGAGAAGCCATAATTCAGCTCAAATTGTACCGTTTTATTCAGAATAAGCACCATTGCAACTGTTACAACGTGATACTAACTTAGATATGCCACTTCCTAAAGATCCCACGATCTAGGCTGAATAAATTCTAGGAACAAGGTTCTACATCACGTTGATTTTTAAACACTCTCTGTCTTTTAAAAAGCTATCTAGATGCTTGAAAAGGTGAAAGTCAGTTGGCACTAGGTCTGGCGAATATGGAGAGTGAGGGGAAGTTTCGACCTGCAGTTCGTTCAATTTCTGCAGGGCCATCCTCGAAACATGCGGTCGTACGTTGTCATGCAGAAGTAGCACGCCGTGTCGATTCACCAGTGAAGGCTGCTTTTTCTTCAATTTCGCACACATTTCTACCAGTTGCTCGCAGTACAGCTCTGCTCGTATCGTTTGGCTAGGAGGAAAAAAGGGAAAGTGGGCTATTCCAGGTACAGTCCACCAGACCGTTATCATTGCCTTCTTGCAGTGCAAATCCGGCTTCGGTATTCGGGGGCTCGTTGACATTTACCCACTGAGCCGAACGCTTCTTATTATCATATAGGATCCATTTCTCGTCGTAGGTGACAAGTCGATGGAGGAACGGCTCCGTGGAATTTCTTTTAATCAGGGAACTCGCGACCTCCTTTCGCCTGAGCTGCTGCGCTTCGGTGAGGTTAGGGGGAACCCACTGTCCAGTTTTTTCACCATGCCCAGTGGCTTGAGGGGATCCTCAGCAAATGCATGGGAGACCAGTACGTTTCTTTCTAACTCCCGGAGTGATTGCCGAGGGTCATTTTCGACTGCTTCCTTCAAGGCATCGCGATCAACGAGCGATGGTCTTCCAGCCCGTGCATCGTCTTCAACCGATTCTCTTCCTTTCCGAAACTTACTGAACCAGCGAAAAACGGTTCGCTCCGGTTCGGTACCTTCCCCCATGCAATGTTTACATTCACAACTGTTTCCATCGCCGTCCGATCAAGTTTGCATTCGTGAAGTAGAACAGTTCGGAAAGCGTCTTGTCCATGCTATAATTAAGGTTCCCTCAGAAATCAGAAATGATGAAGAAATACATGGAAAGCACCTCAGCAAGAAGAAGAACTATTTTCTTCCCTGAGAAGCACAGGTTATCGATTAGTTGACCAGCTGTTCAAATTTAGTACAAGCTGACACCAAAGAGGCGCGAAAACTGCCAGAACTTTCCTTACAACCTAATAATTTGAAAGCGTTTTTGCCTTCGCGACGAGTTGCGGTGGAAAGCAACGACGATGATGAGAGACGAAAACTAGTGTTTTCCAATACAGGAACTTCGGTACCACTTTGTTGAGCCTGACTTGAAGGCATTCGAAGATGAAGGATGGATGAGTTGGTCTGTCTTTGCGGAAGTTGAACCAACAACCTGACTTTGGCTGCACGCGAAGGCCGACACCTCGATGGCCTACATAGCCATGCACCCTCGATATAAGCGAAATAAATAATAAATAACTCTGAATGTGAGAAAAGTAAAAAATTTGGAGAGCAAGCGCAAAGAAAAATTTGGATGTTCAAAACACTCACTCTAAACATGCTGAGCAGGGATGTGGAGAATTTTTTTTTTTTCGGGGAAAGCGAAACACGGAATACGAAACGGGAGAGCTCAAAAATGGGCGGAAACCGTAGTACGAAACACGGAAACTGAAGAAAAAGCTCAGAAATCATTACTTCATTTAATTCCCTCATAATTATATATATATATATATATATATATCCATAACCCACGGATCTCCCTCGGTAGAGAGCCTTCGGGCTCTCTTGTTAAGAGGGATCTCGGGCCGCTTGTCGCAGGGCCACGTGGCGCGTCCCCGGGTGGTGGATAGGGGAATTAAACGCGAACCAAATGCGACCGTGTACTGCCCAGAGACGCAGGTGGGATGCAGGGGATGGACTCCTTGCTCCTGCTGTGTCGGGTCGACGCGTTCCTTGTGCGTGGGAGTGGCATGTTCGTGCACAGTGTGCGTGGATGTGTCCGTGACTGTGCGGATTGTAACTGTGTCGGCTCGGCCAAAAGCTTGCACTCGGTAGACTGGGAGTACATGTAAGGCGATTCGAGGCCGCCTTAAGTCTCGCCCGTCCCTTCGTGCAGTCTGGCTGGCTGCCCGGAGTACCCCGCCCGCACGACAGAGCCTGGCTAGCTACCCGTGTTGTACTCCAGTCAAACACAGCAGCACTAAAGGGCCTCATTCCCCTGACCCCGAAAGAGCCCCCATTTCTGCAGCGATGGGAAGGACGAGTACGGAGAGGCTGCTAAAATCTCAGGGCCTAACCAGGCTGCGCAAACTGAGGACTAGGATGACGATCTGTACTTACAACGCCCGCACGCTTGCGTCGGAAGCATCCGTCGAGGACCTGATGATGCAAGCCAGGAAGATCAAGTACGACGTCATCGGACTGACCGAGACGAGAAGACACCACCCCCTACACGTCGCCTACGACTCCGGAGAAGAACTGTTCCTCGGAACATGCGACAGCAGGGGAGTAGGCGGCGTTGGTGTCCTCGTCAACACGCACTTGGCCATGAACATCGATTCGTACGAGTCTCTGACAAGCCGAATCGGACGTCTGCGACTGAAGCGATGTGGCTCCGTGCCAGCCTTGACTGTGTTCGTCGCGTATGCCCCAACATCCGACTACGACGACGAAGACGTCGAGGCCTTCTACGTGGAGCTGGAGAAGTTCTATAAGGAAGATCACACCTTCTACAAGGTGATCGTCGGCGACTTCAACGCCAAGATCGGGCCACGAAGGTCGCCGGAAGAACTTCACATCGGAACCCACGGTTTGGAGTGGAACGAGCAAGGTGAAAGGCTGTCTGAGTTTATCATGTCGACCAAGACCATCCATGGAAACTCGCAGTTCCAGAAGCCTCCCTCCCTACGATGGACCTGGGAATCCCCCGGTGGCCAGTTCCACAACGAGATCGACCACATCATATTCAATCGCAAGTATTGCCTGACCGATGTCTCCGTTGTCCCCAAGTTCTACACAGGGTCGGACCACCGCCTCCTTCGCGCGAGGTTCCGCTTTTCGCGTCAAGGTGAGAAGGCCGCGAAGTTCAAGAAGAGGAGTCCCAGAACGACCATCAACTGGGATCTCTACACCTCTCTTGTCGGCCTTTGGGAAGATGCCGTCATGGACAACGTCGACGAGGAATACGATCGCTTCGTGCACCATCTCCACGATAGTGCTAAGGGAGCCGAGAGCTTGAAGAGCACCAAGAGACGCCTGCCTCCGGAAACTCTCGAGCTGATACGCCAGCGTGGAGCAGCACGAGCGTCAGGCAACTATCAACTGACGTCCGAGCTTGCAAAGCTATGCAGAGCGGAGATAAAGGAAGATCTGAAGGAGAGAAGGGCGGAAGTGTTGGCGGAAGCAGCAGAGGCAGGGCTGAGCATCCGCAATGCCCGCCGGAACTTCGCAACTTCAAGACCAAGATGACCGCTCTCCGACGTCCTGACGGAACCGTCACCTCTTCCAGAAGGACCATGGAGAAAGTCATCCACGACTTCTACTCCGATCTCTTCGATAGCCACGTCCACCTGCCCCTACGCCATCTTCCGCAGGATGGATACGTTATCCCCTCTGTTTTCCCTTCCGAGATCCGACACGCCATCTCGTCGATGAAGAAACGTACAGCACCCGGTCCTGACAGGATCAGACCCGAACACCTGAAGAACCTCCCGCCAGCGCTCATCAACACCCTGGCGCGGCTCTTCACACGCTACCTGTCCGAATGCAAGGTTCCATCTCAGTGGAAGACCAGCAAGACCGTTTTGCTGTACAAGAAGGGAGACGTGCACGACATTGGCAACTATCGCCCGATCTGCCTGTTGTCCGTAGTCTACAAGCTGTTCACTCGAGTCATCCTGAATAGGATTAGTAGAACGCTGGACGAAGGACAGCCATGCGAACAAGCAGGATTTCGGAGAGGATTCAGCACGATCGACCACATACACACCATTACGAAGCTCATCGAAGTGTCGCGAGAGTACAAGCTGCCGCTGTGCCTTACGTTCATTGACCTGAAGAAGGCATTCGACTCCGTCGAGACTGAAGCGGTCATGGAAGCCCTGCTCACCCAGGGCGTTCCTACTCAGTACATCAGAGTCCTTCGAGAGCTGTACAGTGGATTCACGACCAAGATCTCACCATTCTACAACGACGTCGTTATTGACGTGAAGAGAGGGGTTCGACAAGGGGATACCATATCCCCGAAGCTCTTCAGCGCCACCCTCGAAAACGTCATGCGCGAACTAGAATGGGATGACATGGGAGTGAAGGTCGACGGCCGGCAACTGCACCATCTTCGCTTCGCTGACGACATCGTGCTCATAACACCGAGCATCAGTCAGGCGGAACGAATGCTGGCCGACTTCGATCGTGTATGTGGAAGCGTTGGACTGCAGCTGAATCTTACGAAGACGATGTTCATGAAGAAAGGATGGGTTTCTGATGCCCCATTCTCGCTCAACGGAACGAACATCTCCGAATGCTCCAGCTATGTGTATCTGGGTCGCGAAGTCAACATGGACAACGACCTAGCACCAGAGCTGAGCAGGAGGAAACGAGCGGCTTGGGGAGCTTTCAAGAGCGTCGAAGAAGTCGCGAAGAAGTCGAAGAACGTCCGACTCCGTGCCCACCTATTCGACTCCATAGTTCTTCCTGCCCTAACATACGCCTTAGAGACCTGGGCTATACAAAAGCAGGATGAACACGCGATCAGCGTCGCGCAGCGTGGAATCGAGAGGACGATGCTCGGAGTGACACGACTCACGCAAGTGAGAGAAGGCCTCCGGAGTTCCGAGCTTCGCCGACGTTCGAAGATCAGAGACGCTGTCGCATGGGCCAAGTCGTCGAAAATTAGGTGGGCCGGCCACGTAATGCGATTCGCAGACACCCGCTGGACGAGAGCCGTCACAGACTGGATTCCGCGGGATGTCAAAAGAACACCAGGACGCCCACCAACGCGTTGGTCGGACTTCATCGTGAAAGCCCTGAACGACCGATATGACGCTCTTCGTGTCCCTCGAGCGAGGAGGATCCATTGGACCACTCTGGCACGCGACAGGGACGAATGGAGACGCTGCTGGCGCCCGCTCGAGCAAGTCGATGATCAACGGGACGACAGGTGATACAGGTGATATCCATAACAGTGATAATAACTAAGTTGCCGTTTGCCTAGGCAGCATGCGACTCTTTCCCAGCAACATTTAACAATAAAATATCCTTGTATTCGTGCCATTATTAAGATGAATTTTCAAACATTACTACGGTGACAAATCGAAACCGGTCTCATTGAATGCCTCCTAATTAGGAGTGGATAGCGCTAACAAGGAAAGGTTCCCAACGCAAGGTGAGCTTTGCTATGCTATTTTATAGGATGTAGCGCCCTCTGAGCGGAGTTCAGAGCCGCAGTTAGTTTTTGCTGAGCGCTTCTAAAAAGACCTGAAAAGGAGGCCTGAAAGCGTGCGCGCAACTATTATCAGTCCCTATGACACTCAACGAGATGTACCTCGGCGCGCAGTTGGTAGGAGGGACGCCTCATAGTAGTACACCGGAAGGGATTTAAGTTCGAGTCCGCCTACTGCCGAATTTCTCCCACATACTAGTTGGTTGTCGTTATGCCTTCTCATGCTCACAGGAGTAAATTATAGACCATTAATGCTTACAACAAACCAAGGCTGCCTATTTGCGCTTTAATGTGTGCTAGTTTTCCAACGAAGCCTACCTTCATTTCTCTGGAAATAAAAAGTCCTGTCTTGTCCTCCCTTTTACTCAACAGCTATGGTACAAATCTAAGCAAGTAAAACATGCGCTTATCACACCAACATCACCTTACGCTAAAGCCAGCGAGGAACACTCTTCTCCCTGCTTCTCCCTGACATCACTGACCACTTCTTCTTCATTGAGCGCGTAATCCGTGGGTGTAGCGAAAGATCTTGGGTGAACATCGACGTATCCAGCTGCCACCCACGCGTATGACAGACATAGAAAGGTCCCATTTTCATTATAGTACCCCTAACTTGAACCGCCTCTTCTTCCTGACAGTCGATATCTCCATATATGGCTCCAGGAGGAGTCGTTTTAGTTGTTGTTGTTTTTTGGCATCCGCAACCGCAATCTCTCTCCTTGTCGGAGATGTGAAATCCAGTGTGAAGGTGGAAAGTAGTCGGCTGACATGTTCAGGTGAGAACGACATTTTTAGCAATACCACCAATAGGCAGCCTTGGTTTGTTGTAAGCATTGATGGTCTAAAATTGACTCCTGTGAGCATGAGAAAGCGTATTAACATCAAATCAATATGTGCGAAAAATTCGGCAGTACGCGGAATCGAACTCAAAACCCCACCGAGTGCTTCCATGAGGCGACACTCCTACCAGCTGCGCCGCCGAGCCACACCTCGTAGGGTGTCGTAGGGGTTGATGATAGCTGCGCGCATGCTAACAGACCTCCTTTTCAGGTCTTTGAAAAAGCGTTCAGCGAAAACTAACTGTCGTTCTGGACTCCGCTCACAGGGCCCTACATCCTGCCAAGGTAGCATTGCAAAAGCTCACCTTGAGTTGGGAACCTTTCCTTGTAAGGAGACAGTTGTGTCCGGCATCCTACGATGCGACACAAATTCCCCGAGTTCGATTGGCTACTATAGCATCATTTGGCAGAAAGTGGAGCTCTAGGACAAACTCAAAGGATGGGGTGGAGACCCGAGACACCGCATGCCCTCCTATGACTAGGATAGATCCAATGTCCATTATGGAAAGCGATGCTAGCAACTAAAGAGTACTTATAAAACTCTAACCCAGACCCAAGATTATTAGGTAAAAAAGATAAGCATGCTCCGGAGAAAGAATTTGATTCTCCATTCAAGCACTCTAAAAACCTTAGTTCAAGAGGTGAATGTAATCAGTGCAAAAAATAATGAGTAATGATCAGGGATGTGCGGAATTTCCTTTTCCGTGTTCCGAATTCCGGTTTCCGGCCATTTTGGGTTTCCGTTCCGTCCCGTGTTCGCCTGTTTTTGGACCGGAAGGCGGAAACGGAAATGAGCACTGTTCGACGCAAGATTTCTGTTGAACACAGCTTATCAATTAACAAGGATTCTTCTTCACATAATTGTGAGAGAAACACTGTTTGACAACTCTAGTATTAATATTCTTGGAATTGGTTAGACTACCAAAAAAGTACTCAAAAATAGGAACAGCTAAGTGCTGGGCAAAATTAATGGGCCAGCAAAGGCTGTGTATGCACTGTATGCTAAGAAGATACACTCAACATTTGAATGATCATAAAATTCTTCCTCCATTAGTTACAAATAGCTACAAAACTTTGTAAGCGTATAGCGCAGTGCCATGAAACAAACGGTTCAGTGAAGGTTGCGTCATGCGGTTGTCTGCTCCAAGACTATATCAGTGTTCCTGATCGGAGGTGTAAATTTCATCTTTTAATTTCTTTAGGTATCATAATCATCCGTATGGAGTTATGCTATTCATTTTCTTATGAAGCATTACGAATACCTACCACGAGCTGTTATTTTGATTGACCATGATGACTTGTTGAATTCTGACACAAAAGTATTGATTCGAGAACAATTTAGGAACTGTCCAGCTGTGTCACCGCGAACGTTGGGGGTTTCAGGCTGGCCCAGACTGAATATTCCTGTGGAAGTGTGGACCCACCATGACTAATCAGTCATCCAGTTATGATCTTATTGGTAGATCTCAGATAGAATTCTGAGTACTAGCTCTGGTGACTCTAATGTAACTGCTAATGTTGAGTAAGGTGTGCAGTCACCTGGTCGTCCACAATGTCACAGGTTTCCAAAAATGTTGAGAGGAATCTCTTTTCTGGTCGGAAAATGATCTAAGTGTCTATTCCAGTTTTAGACTTCACCCGAGTCAGTTTTTTTTCAATGCGGGTCTGTAAGTAGCCTCAGTTAATTCAGTTAAGGTTCAGAAAATTGCAGCATCAAAAAAGTCAGCGAAGAACCCGTCGCAGGAACTAGCTATGGAAACAGCAGAGAGACTGCGAAATAGTGAAATAAGTCCCTGAATTTGTTTTCGTTTATTGCTCTAGCCATAGCTAAAAGGTTATCATAACAATATTATAAATTTTTGCTTGTTGTGCTATGTTGTGTTATGATGAAAATGAGCATTAATCTGTGGAAGATTCTGCTGCTCGCAAAGTTCTGAGCAAGAAAGGCGCAATGGAAACCGCTTCTGACGCCGTTTCAGATGCAATTTTTGAAAAAGGCGAATGTGTCATTTCCGTTTCCGCGTTTCGCATTCCGGTTTTCGGCCATTTTTGAGTTTTTCCGTTCCGCCTCTCGTCTTCCGTTTTTTCCAGTAAAATTTCCGCACATCTCTGGTAATGAGTCACCATTTCCGTTCCGTCTTCCCTAACAGAAAAAGCGGAACACGAAACGGAACGGAAATACTTAAAACGGACAGAAACCGGAATTCCGCATATCCCTGCTTCTGGGAGAATTTCATGCGAACTGGCTTTTAGAGTGTTTCAACTAATTTCCTTCAGTGTCTCAACTATCCCAAAAACTTAGCATAAGGTAGGGATAATGTGACGTTCTCATGATAGGAAATACTGAAATAGCTGAAGGAACCTCCGCTTCGCCGTAGAACCATTCGCTCGTAGCGCTTAAGGTGTTCGTTTTGTTGCCGTTAAATTGTTAAATCGGATCGAAAGCCTTTGCCGTTTTCGGTATTCCACTTGATCATCAGTGTTCAAAAAATAAGCATTTTGATTTTTCGATAAAATTAAACGGCGCCACACTCTGTCTTCGTGATACTCCAGTTTGCTCCAGATGTACGACTCGTGAAGAAATTGATGACAGTGTTTTACGACAGCTCTTGGGATTATCATTAGCTCGAGGTATGCGCTCGATTTCGCTGATGAGAATATCCGCCATGCTTTCGGATCTGTCGTACTGCTTTTAAAAGATATTCACTGCTACGCTGTATTTTTCTCCAATAACTGGAATGCTGTTGATTGAAACTGCTGCTTTTCCTTTGAGCGCTTGCTTCAAGAACAGGAATTTGTCTTGGTCAGAGAGGTCAACGTCGTCATGTATCAACGACTGGAAGACTGACCAAAACGTGGTAAATTCCCTGAAGTCTCCTGAGAATATTGGAACCTCTAGTAGTGGACGTCTGATCCGCTGGCTTCGGTCGCCTGGCGGTAGTAGACGTCCTTCTTGATCGTTTGTACCGTCATTGTGACTTCTAGTGGCCTGGTGACTGACACTAAAAGCCACATCCGCTGTGAGGGCGGCTTGCTGCGCCAGTTCCTCTAAACGGAATTCTATTTTGTTGAGCCATTGACATGTTATGATGTCCATACTGTTTGCATCATCTAATGCTTGTTCAGGTCCATCATGAGCTTTTCCTGCTCTTTTTGTTCGGCTCGTCTGTCGATCCTTTCGATGGCTTCCTTAACGTATTTGTCCAGTAACTGCTTGCCTTGTGATATTCCTCGTGAAAGGTAGTTCAAGTCAGCAGTCTTTCTTCTGATATACTCCTCGCATTGCGCTTTCTCCAGTGGAAATTCGAATGGGTTTCGGAGTTCTTCGATTTGACCATTGTTGGATCGAAGGTGCTTAAATGCGCTGGAGATCTTCGTCTTCAAGGCTTGAACATCGGCCATTTCTATCGCGTTTTGGTGAATTTCTCACAAATATCTAAGATTTCGTGACGTCTGAAATTCACCCGCTATTTGAAATGGTTTGAGTAGTTCTATACTCAAAGTTTTTCCTGCCACGCGGGTCTTTTTCTTCTTTCTTAGGATCCTCGTAGAGAATTCGCTATGAAATTCAGAATTTCCTTCTGGTTCCTCGGTAGAGGACTTGCGAAGAAGGTATTCTTTCGATTTCCTTTCCTTGGTCGGAATGGAAATTCGTTTGCTCCCTGGTTTCTCCGAGGAGAACTCGCAAAGAGAGCTTTTTTGTTTTCCTAGTTCCTCGTGAGAGGACTCGCAAAGGAAAATTTAAAATTGTCGGCTGCTTCTCACGAAGGGAGCTAGCACAGCTGACAATCAAGTCCTGGTTTCTCCAAAGAGAACTCGCGAAGGACTTACGGTTGCGTTCTGGTTTCTCCGAAGAGAACTCGCAAAGAAAGCTAATAAAAACCCGTCTGTTTCTCACTGGGGAGAACTAGCGCAGACTTGGGTTTTTTCCACGGTCGATGCACCAATTTTGTGGATTACCAATGGGGTGGCTTTACTATTCAGTGGAACAAAGGTTTATTCTCACGATTTTATAGAAGAACCCACAATAGTGGTACACGCATCGTATATATACACAATTTCAGTGGGCGTATATGGCGACAATCTGGTCGCAATCGGTATCACAAGTGTAAACCTAAAAGACGGTGCCGCACTCGAGCACCGCGGGAGATTACGTTCATGAGTGCCTACTTACGGTATCGCTAGGTTATGCCTGTGGATATTCAATGGTGCTTACCTTATATTGCTTACTAAGCATCTTAAGTCCTATCATTCAAGGCGAGGTGTATTATATATTAGAATACAATTGTACATTAATATATCTAGATATAGACCCTGGTTAACAAAGGTGAAAACTAATGCTCTACATAAATATTAATGATATTATTAATAAAATTATCCCATCGAGTGCAAGACCTGTTAATAGGAGAAATCGAAAGACCTCGACATATTCGAATTAAAGAATATCTAGCTGGGTGCGTAGAGCGCACTCCGAGGAAGCGCCGGCTGTTGGGCGCACCCCAAATCGAGGTTCTTTGTTCGGATTTCGAGCCCAGGCCAATCAAGCCTTCTATCCACTCGGGATGGGTGAATTTCTGTCAGACTAATTTCTGTCAGACTCGTCTGGGAAGAATAAAACACTGAGTTGTGTCATCGGTTCACGATCGCAAATCATTGTGTAGGCCAAATACACATTCAAATCACCACGACATCCCGTAAAAGTGGGACGCGTGGCGCATCCCCAATAGGAATGAGTAACGCCGTACTTTATCTGTCTTCCCTTTAGCTGAAAAAAGACTTTCTAGCTTTTTAGCACATATAGGGTGGAAGAGCAGAACGGTGATGAGTTTAATGATGAGGGCATAACTTGGGCGCACGAGACAGAGATTTCCTCCAGAAAAGCGCTCGAGGCGCTCTGGATTTCTCCCAGAAATCAAAAGGTGAACAACTGAAGTGAGTGTTTGCCAATCACGCGTGATCACGCCCCGGTAGCATTTCAGTGTGACCTGACCTCTGAGAATGACCAGGAGCGACGTGCGGCCCTCCATGCCATGACGAACGAGCAGTACGATGCGCTCTTACTGATGAGGAGTGGTAGCGCAATCGCTACACTCACTCAGTGAAGCGTCGTGTGAGTTCGTCTTCACTTTTTAGCTTTTCGCTCTGCGTTTCCGGGCCTAGGTCGGAAGCTCCAGCGTGGGTGTGATCCCTTGGTCGGATAGGTAGCGCAGAAATAAGACCTCGAACCGTTTTTAAGCTTCTGTAGATGAAGAGACAGTCGAAAGGTCAAGCCAATAATGCCAATACCAACCTCGCGGCACAGAATGGCTACAGAAGTGTAAACAGCAATGCCGAGGTTTCACGATGAGAAGACATGGCATTTGCATTACCATTTGTGCGTTCGAGATCCAAACCATAAAACTCTATGACACGAAGGCTAGACTTTTCGTCTCTTGCTTTTAGTGGCTTACACTTTTTAGTTCTTGGAACACCGTTTGACATGTATATTTTAAATGCATTTAATATTTAAACTAATTTAATTTATATTTGAATATTTAAATAGTTTAATATTAATTTAATCAATTGGTGTTTTCTCGATCCAATGATACCAAAATTACCTATTAAGTTGTAGAGGCTTGAAGATAAATCATAGTCGGGAACATTCAAAGAAGTGAAACGGCAGAAACATTCTGGCCTAATATGCTAATTTGTCGTAGGAAATCCCCTTGCAGAGGCTAGATCCAGCTGAGGTAGGAAGGAGCAAAGTAGCTGGAAAGCTGACCTGCATGTGCTTGCTCTTCTTCTTCCGTTCTCGGATTAGGAACTGACAGCACGTGGCGACACCAATCGACATGCTCACGATCACCGCGTAGGCAATCATGAATGCAGCGCCATTGGAATAGTTCCTGTTCTTCAGCACGTCCTGTGTAACTGGAGGAAAAGGGTGGTTGCTCACCTAAAATCGAATGCGGCTGCTGGTAATGTGAATGAATTTCGAGCTCTTAGGCACTTTCGACAATCTACACGCCATTGCCACCTGGAGAGCTCAGCAGATGGATTAAACTGGGAGGAGCAGCCTCTTGAAGTTTCCACCTACGCCTACGTTGAGCTTCTTTCTCGAAAACTCCGGTTGAGGAAACTCACGCCCAAAGTCATGTTTCTTTTCACGGCGTCGGAGAGAAGCATTGAGTCGGCGACACTTATGGCCAATGGTGGAGTGGTGAATCCGAAATTGTTGAAGAACACTGAAACAGGAACTGGCACAGAACGGGAGATGTTTATTTCAACGTGTACCCTAAGAACTACGTTTTAAGCAGTGACCACACTGCTGTAGAAAATGTAACAAGTCACAGGACACAGCTGTTTGGTAAGGTTTTTAGTAGTGTTGACGTTCAGATCGTACCTCTGAGATTGGAAGAGTTCTCCTGCATGTACTGCCGTTCGAATGCCAACGGATAGTGTATGCCGAAGTTCCTCGAACCAATCTGAACGTTTCTCTGGTGATACTAATGCGACAGGCGCTTGCAGACGTGGACCTACGGTTTGTATGAGGCCGAGCACGTATGAGGTGACATTCTGAACAGTTTGCACATAGAGGTTGGAAGGCGCGGCGAGATCTGCGACAGCCGTTCGAAGCGACCTGGAAAGGGCAAGAATACAACGCTCTTTGAAAACGGTAAATCAAAAAAGGGAAAAGAGCAACTGGGCATCTAAGAATCACTGCGTTTTAGCATTGGCTCGAGGTAGCGCATTAGGAGGGCCGGCTGTCGCGTACACCCGATACCAGGATCCTGGTTAGGATTTCCCACCCAGATCAACCAAGCCTTCCATCCCTCCGGGGTCGTTGAATTGATATCAGACCTGTCTGGGACGGATGAAGCGCTGACTTGTTGATCGCTGGCCACTGCATTGGATTGTATGGTCTAAAAAAACCATTCAAATCACCTCCACGACAGCCCGTAAAGGTAGAACGCATGGCGCATCCCCGAAATTGAATGAGTAACGCTAATCTCCCTTGTCCGCTTGCTTTACATTTTATACACTGCTAATAAGGCTAGTATTCGGCCCACTCCAATTCCTGCCATTGTGATCACCGTTTCATTTTTCTCATGATTTTCTTATCTTCGAATGGATCCAGTGGCGGTATATCTTAAATCAAGGGCGAAAAGCTTCCTCTTCGCCTTTCACTTAGTCAGACCAAACCCTTTCTCAAGCCAATGGTTTAACTCTTTCTTCCCTTTCCCCCTTCTGTTAACCTGGTCCACATAGTCACCACTCTAATTTCTCTTTGACGGTCACCACCTAGCCTTTTCAAAGTGTCTTCTCACGGGGCTACCACTGGACAAAACGCTATTTAACTTGGTACTGTCACTCCATCTATTCTGCATCTACACTTCCTCAGACGCCATACCCTTAGTTTACTCTAAATTATACGTCCTCTTTGTAGTCTGGCATCTCCATTTTGCACACCTCCCTATCCATCTGGGTCTATCTGGACGCCTTCCAAAGCATTCCGACCTCTTCTATACGTAGCGTCTCCTGTCGTAAAGGATAACAGATAAACTCCATCGCATGATTTATTCTCAAACAGTCTTGAATCATCGCCAGCGACAGAGTCTTTCCCTGGAGGCCAGGGAAAGACTCTGTTGCTAATCCTACTCGATTATCCTTTTATGTGTCGAAATCTTCCTTTGCCTTCCTGAAGCTATTTTGGCTAAGGCGCATTGAACTATGTAGTGCACGATCATCTACTATGTAAAAGTGCCCACGTAGTCTACTACCGCTCACTAGACATTGGATCCGACGTCGATTTTCCGGATAATCGGATGATTCTGATAGGCCATTTTTTCAAACCCCGGATCTTCGGATGATTCAGATGAGGGCAATTTCGAAAACCGCGGATCTTCGGATGATTCAGCTAACGCAATTTTCGGCCGAGCCGGATTTCGGATATCCGATTCGGATACAACCGGATAAGTGATATAGTAGGGGCACGCAACCTCTTAAAAACGGAACACCTCAGTAACTCCTCGTTTATTTCATTGTCCAATAGAAGTCACGAGCGCGCAAAGCAGCTTGGAGTGCCTCACCTTGAATTAAGGGTTTATACGCCTGGTAGCAAGACACATGAATGCTCAATTACATCTTACTGGCCTAGCTCAATTCACCACTGGAGTAGAACACACCTGTGCTACGTAAAAGATGTCGAGTTTGCCTGCCTTACACGGGCAGCCCTCCACCAGAGCTACTTTGCGCCTCCAGAATAAGCACAAAACAGCATTAAGACCCCAAAGAGCCACTACTCACTCAATAGTGAGTTGCCAAGGCACAGCGATGCCGTGTAAAGGACAATGAAACGATTACGAAACGTCCCGATAGAAATTTCTCGAGCTCTGACGAGGGAAGTGTCTGGAGCGTATGTCTGAACGGGGAGTCATATAGGAAGAATACTCACCCTTCAGCTAGTATAAAAATGTGTTTCTTTTTTGCGAAGTCGTTCAACTCAAGAAGTAGGGAGTCCCTAAACTCACAATGGAATCAGCGCCTCACGAGTTCGGGCGATGTCGCTGGCGGGAAGCGGCTCGGAGCGCAGTGGAGAGCGACGTTGCTCCATGAGAAGGAGGTCGGTGGCTCCGAGTTTTCTGCGCTGCTGCATTTTTGCATTTCAACTAATTGGTTGACATTACAGGTGTCGCGACCTGCGTCTCGACTTATCACCACGACGTGCCTTGATCTGTTAGCCCGTGGTCAACGATCGCTCTTGGGAGCCAAAATACCGCATAAAAGGCCGCCTCTCCGAAACACACCAGCTCTCGTCCTCCTGTTCGCTCACCAGCTGTCGCCTCGTCCGCCCACCGTCGACCTGGACCAGTCCGCCGTAAGGAAGACGTCACAGCAAGGGCTGCCGGGACTTCATCCCCCCGTCGCCCTAGTGCGGCCGGACCGAAAGGCCCCGTAGGGCTCGTAGCAGTAGGAGGGCGGATCCCACGTAAGGACTGAGGCCCCATTAACCCGTAGGTAACGCATCAATGTCAATTAGAAAAGGAGATAAACGTTGTCAGCCACCTGTTTCTCGTGTGAGAATACTTGTGACCCACGAAGGCAAACCAAAACCAGATCGAATCTCAGATCCAGGCCGCACAACACTGCTGGGCATGAGGTGGAATCCACATCGAGATACGCTCAGTATACCAATCAATTGGATATTCAAGTAACCTTTAAGCGAACCGCGCTTAAGGCACTGGTGTCAACTTACTTGTCTCCCATCAAAATTTTTGTTCAAGACCTCTGGTCCAAGCAACGTGGATGGGATGAGCTCTAGACCGTGAAGACCTAAAAAAGTGGTCGCAAATACGCGCCAATCTAAAAACTCAGTTACCACCCATACCAAGGCAAGTCCTACTCACCCCCTCAGGGTTCGAGCGGTACGAGCTCTGTATATTCGGAGATGCATCTAAGCGCCGTTACGCCTGTTGTGCCTACCTACTTTGTCGTTCTAAGTCCGCAGTTACGTCGCGTCTGATAATGGCCAAGTCACGTCTCAACGATGCGAAACCCATTACCATACCGCGCGCTGAACTCCCGGCAGCCGTAATAAGCATACGGCTTGCGCAATACCTCTCTAAGAACTTAGACATTCCTCTGGCTGCAATTCACATATTCTCCGACTCGCTAATAGCGCTCCACTGGGTCCATTCACAAAAAAAGTTCAAAACATTTGTGCAAAACAGAGTGGTATCTATACATAAATCGATCGCGTCCCTTAAGGAACAAGGCATTCCTACCGCGTTCCACTACGTCACATCATAACATAATCCAGCAGATTGCGCTACCCGTGGATTAACATCAGACGAGGCACGAAATCACATGTGGTGGACTGGCCCGCGATTCCTCTTGAGTCCCCAAGCGCAATGGCCAAATATGGATATAACCTTCAACTCCATTTCAGATGACGAAGAAACAAAGCCGGAGGCACCCCAAGTGAATTGAACTCAGAACACTGCGTTCGAGTCAGTGCTTCCAATTTCGGCCACACATCGGTATACCAAGCTTGTTAACACTACAGCTTACGTGCTCAAGTATGTCCGCAAAGTCATTTTCGACCGCATTTCGCAAGCCGCGCAACAGCAACTCCTTGCCAGTCTACCAATCATAAACGAAATCTCCAGCGAGCTCGCTATCACAGTCGCAGACGTCGATGCCGCAGAAACAACCCTTATACTCGCACATTACCGAGAAAGTGAGCATGCACTGCAGCAAATAAACCTAGCTCGCTTCAATGCAAAACGGACACAAAGTGGCATCATTCGATGTCCATCGCGCGTAGGACCACATGAAGTTGCACCCATTCTATTAATTCCTCATCATCGCCTGACTCAAACGCTAATCCGGAATCACCACGTATCACAGTATCACTCGTGAACATACGCTACCATTGCCAGTTTACGTAAAAAGTTTTTTATTCCATCTATACGGCGCCCAGTTACTCAAGTTCTTCGCAATTGCACCACTTGCAAAAAGCAAATGCGCTCGCATACAGATACCCCAACATGCCCACACTTCCGAAAGAACGAACTTCGCGGTCACGACCATTCCAGTTCGTTGGCGTTGACTACCTAGGCCCTATCTACTATAGAGACGCGCTGTTCTCAAAAAGAAAAATCTGGGTATGCCCAATATCCTGCATGGCAACCAGAGCAGTCCATCTTGAACTAGTCTCTAACAACACAGTTCAAGAATTCCTCTTGGCGCTCAGAAGATTTCTAGCGCGCAGGGGAACACCAGACATTATTTACAGCGACAACGCCCCAACCTTTCATGGCGCGGAAGACACTACCTAGAAGGTCATCTACTCTCCTGCCAACTGGAACAAGATCTCCGACTTGGTCGTGAGACACAGGATCGAGTGGAGATGCATCACACCCTAACGCCGTGAAAAGGGGGTTTCTACGAACGGTTGGTTGCACTATTCAAATCAGCATTTCAGAAGTCCGTCGGACGCTTCTTGTTGCCACTTGAAACACTGCAGATAACAGTCGTGGAGATCGAAGCGATCATAAACTCCCGTCCGATCACTCCGCTTCGAGAATCGGATATCTTCGCGTACAAACTGAAACCCGCCGACTTCATATCACCAGAGGTCAACATCCAGGTGCCCCCAATTCCCCAGGATCCCTCAAGACCTTTTCGACGCTTTCCATAAGCTAGCTGCCTAGTACAATGAGTCGCTCCAAGTACTAGACCGGTTCTGAGACCTATGGCGCTCAGATTACTCAGCAGCTTTAAAAGAGCGTCAGCAACTACGAATCCGCCAGCCCCGTTCCGCCAACATTACCCCAGGGGTGGGCGACGTGGTAATCATGGGTGACGACAACACTCCACGAGGACTTTGGCCACTAGTGGTAATAACCAAACTCAACTACGCTCCAGACGAGGTGGCTAGATCTGCAGTAGTGCGCACAACGAACGGTAAATTCCTAACACGGTCAATAACACAGTTGTATCCATTAGAACTAGCTGCACCACAAGCTCTCGAGCCAAACGACAACGACACAAGTAAAGAAAAACCAGCTCTCGAGCAAAAACGGGTGCAGCCTCGACGCGCCGCAAAGAGGGTGCGTTACGTTAGGCCGCTCCCTGGGTTACGGTAGCGGGCCGCGCCGCGCGCCACCGCTCCCGATCACGGTAGCGTGGCGTGGCCCGCTACCGCAACCCAGGGAGCGGTCTAACGTACGAACCCAAGGGCACCCCAAGAGGAGCGCTGTTTGCTCCCCAACGCTGCCAGTGCGAAGTCCACCCAAAATGCGTCAACTTCAGGACACATAGGTAGGCTCTTTTAGAACAAAACTTCTAGTTGTGGCGTTTAATTTCTAATGCTCCGATTCCCTATCACAACTAACAATTTAACACGTCGGATAGGCAGTCATCAATTCACTGCGTATCTCACTGCAGCACCCCGAACTCGCACTTACTAACCGCTGAAAATTAACATTTAACAACGCTTGATTTCACTAACAACTCGCGGTGGGAGACCGCATTTCGTTTTACTGACCCAAAGCAACTCACTGATATGACGAATTTCGAAATTCTCATTTGAGAGCGAGGTTGAAAACTCTCACCCTCGCGCAAAGCTCGACAAAAAAGCGCTCACTAGTCAAAAACGACCCACATATCTTTTTGCATTACCTTCAACTTCAACTTCCATCGTCTACCCAACTCAGATTTCGACATACGCTCCGCCATGTCCAGCCCCAGTTCTGTCGTCCCGACGCCAAACCGCATCAAGAGCCACATCCAATGCCATCAAGTCAGCGAACAGCCACAGATGACTACAACAAGGACAACGCCAAGCCAACACCCGTGCATCCGTGTACCCTGATGACAAGCAACCAAGCCGAGCGCGCCAGTGCGCTGAAGACATCTATGTTGTTGCTGATTGTGTTTGTTTATCTCCTAGATCGAACTCGTAGGCACCCCAAGAAAACGTAAAACTCGAGAACAACCAATCAAGGGGCCTCACCGCAAGTCCGTCAATTCATCCTTCTCAGATACGGACTCTAGGCCAGTAGGCTTCGCGTCGATTGAGTAACCATGTTGTGTCATTTAGTTTAGGTAAGGCCCAAATCTGCAATCGCGTTCGTGGGGTACCACCTGCTTTTCGGCCTCAAGTGTCGCGACCTGCGTCTCGACTTATCTCCACGACGTGCCTTGATCTGTCAGCCCGTGGTCAACGATCGCATTTGGGCGCCAAAATACCGCATAAAAGGCCGCCTCTCCGAAACACACCAGCTCTCGTCCTCCTGTTCGCTCACCAGCTGTCGCCTCGTCCGCCCACCGTCGACCTGGACCAGTCCGCCGTAAGGAAGATGTCACAGCAAGGGGCGCCGGGACTTCATCCCCCGTCGCCTTAGTGCGGCCGGACCGAAAGGCCCCGTAGGGCTCGGGCAGTAGGAGGGCGGACCCCACGTAAGGAGTGAGGCCCCACTAGTAACGCATCAATGTCAATTAGAAAAGGAGATAAACGTTGTCAGCCACCTGTTTTTCGTGTGAGAATACCTGTGACCCACGACGGCACCAAGCGTACCTCCGCGGCCGTCCAAGGAGTAGTCGCCGTTGCCCTGGACGGACTCGGAGGCGCGACAATAGGGATTCTGAGGTCTATACCATTTTAGATGTTTTCTGCGCAATTTTTCCTCATGTGTGCCGTGGAGAGTAACTTTGTTGACACTGGTTTATTACTGGCCGGTTTTTTAACCAAAGTTTTTAACCAAACCACGGCAATGAGAAAGCAGACCAACATAATAATGTATAAACGTTTAACATCACTTTCCTGCGACCTTGTTTATTACTGATCGGTTTTTCAACGGAAGGTAATGAGAAGGCTATTCAACATAATGATCTATAAACGATCAACATCAATGATACATAGACACAAAATGCATGGAACAGAAGCACTGGTGACAGCGTATAAAGGCTACAGGCTCCTCACAGTTTGCCTCCTTACATGTACCCATGACATCGGCTCCTAGACGAAAGCAATTGAAGACGCACCTTTTCCTACGAAACAAGATTATCACCCTAAAACGTTGTCATATGTCCACTTCTTGCTAGCCTTTCCAGGTCTATCAGTTCACCTTGCGGATCCCAACCTTCTTCATGTTTTTCCATCAATTCCAGCTGTTCGTCTTCGTCAGCTTTAAGTTGACGCCCTTTTGATTTCTTCACTTGAAGGCTTCTTGTCTAAAGAATGGACCGGACTTCAGCGTGAGCAGGTGGATGACCACTCGAGCATGGGTGACATTGTCGGTGTTAGGTTTTAGAGAGCCTTTAGCAGACCTCCAGATGACAGGCAAAGATGAGAGAAAGAGTGTATCGATGCCGTTTAGGTTAATTTGCTGAATTCACAGACCTCGTTTCACATTTTAACCACATCCTGGTCGCTTTGAAGATCCGAGCAGGATGGTTTTACTCGAGGTCGTGTCGATGTAAGAAAACAAACTGTGAGGAGCCTGTAGCTTTTATATGCTGCTATTGTGACCAGTACTGCTGCTTCATGCACCTTATTAGCGTGTATCACTGGTGTTGAACATTAATACATCATCATGCTGAATACCACATTATGCAGCTGGAAAATGTGCACAAACCATTTGAAAATGGAAATGACGTCAGAATTCCTCAAATCTCAACCAATCAGTTGAAATGCAAGAGTACAGCAGCGCATGAGAATCGAACCCCCGGCGCCTTTCATGAAGCAACGTCACTACCCACTGCGCTCCGACCTGGTTGCTATCGAAGGCATCGCGGGCGTACAAGACTCCGAACTTGTGAGGCGTCGATTCCATTCTAGCTTCAAGGACCCCCATTCGGATTTAACAACTTATCAAAGAGAAACATTTTTATACTAATTGAGGAGTGAGGATTATTCCTGTATGACTCGCTCTCCCCGTTTTGATATACGCTTCAGACCTTCCCTTCTGAGAGAATTCGGGCCGAATGGTTGCAAAATCTTGCTGAAAACGTCAGGTTATCAACGGCAGCAGGGCGCGCTAACCTCCTATTATCCAATTTTTATCCGAATCATTGCGTTTTTCAAAACCACGAATCTTCGGATGATTCAGATAAGGATAATTTTGAAAATCCCGGATCATCGAATGATTCAGATGTCGCCACTTTCGATCGAGCCGGATTTCGGATAATCCAAAACCGGATAAATCCGGCCGGATATCCGAAAATGCATGATTCGGATCCCATGTCTACCGCTCACCCACCTCACCAGATCGATATTGTACGTGATTCGAGGATCTGTCTGATTAGAACTAAGCACGTAGCTGTCGCCGCTTGCTCCGCCAAATGGCGACAGATCTATTTTAAGGCTAGGCTGTTCCGTTGGAGCCGGCAGGAGCGTCGTAGTCCACACCATAAGAGCCATGTACAGTATCTAAATATAACTACTACAGCACTTCAGTTTAGGAAAACTGAAAAAACTCTGAATGTGCTACAAAGCTGCCGTGCAATCGGCTTCCGCATTCTTTGACTCACAGGGAATACTAAGTTGATAACGAACATGATCCATTTGCGGTAGAAGAAGATGACCCGCTTGATGAACATCGCTTCAACGTGCTGCCAATAGTAACCGAAACCAGTTAGCCGCCTTGTTGCCCTCAGTTCTGCAAGACTCGTTATTGTGTACGGAGTCTAAAGGCTTTCGAAGTTCAAAGGTGGTGAAGCTAGACGTGATTAAAGTCTCTCGTGTTAGCTGCGTATGAAATCTTGGTGTGTTACCACTGAAAGTACTTGTAATTCCATTTGTCCTATGGAATGGAATAAAGGCGTCAGCCGATCACAAAGGGCTGAAGGACTTGGTTAGGATTAGGCGCGCATCGGAGCTAGAACCAGCCAGTGATACGCTCGGGACCAGATTTTGACAGCTGCATTGCGTGGACTAGAGCTGTTGAGTGCGTCTTCGGTTGACGAATTTAGGCCTTTCGCCGTTATTAGGGAATTTCTTAATAATTCGTATTTTAACTGTTGTCCCGGCTCGCGACCTTCGCAGCCTCTCGGTCTTCCGCGGGCGTTCAGGCTCGCGGTGAACTCCGATGAGGCGCCTCATCGCGCGGACTGCCCCCGCCTCCTCCGGCATCGATCCGGGGGCGGAGCGCGCGCACTTGAGCGGGCATTACCCGCTCTTGCGCATAGTCGGCACTTCATTTCTACGCCGACCTCGAGCTGGGCGCGCCTTTGAGGCGTCGCCCGTCCGCCAGCTCTTCCAGACTCACAAGGGAAGCCCATGAACTTCCCCCAAAGATTCTCAACGTGACCTATATGGTCCTGTAGAGCATCGGACGAGGATCACAGAACTGTGTTTCGTTTTTGCCACGGGCCACTGGGTGGTCCGAGAATGGCAAAAAGTGGTACCGCTTCAGGGCGGGCTAATAACGAAAAAG
This sequence comes from Heligmosomoides polygyrus bakeri, assembly GCA_947359475.1. NCBI lineage: Eukaryota > Metazoa > Nematoda > Chromadorea > Rhabditida > Heligmosomidae > Heligmosomoides > Heligmosomoides polygyrus. The sequence continues at coordinate 34,155,162 of OX375867.1, forward strand.
TGACACCTGGAATGGCCGCTCTCGTCTCTGAACGTAACTTATAAAAGGTTTGGAGCTCAAATTAAAGTTAGATGATAGTGATACGATAATTTCCTACGTTTCCTAGACGAAGCTGCAGTGCACATTTAAGTGATTCATTCGCAATGGAATCGACAGCGACTGGGTGGCCGAGTGGTTTGGGGAGGGGGTCGAGTGTTCGCTCCCGACGGCTGGGTTTCTGCGTTGCGATTTGGGTTGTCATCATTTTTGCAAATGAAGATTACATTTTGGCATCCGTAGGGTACATTCTTTGCTTCCTGACCCCGCTTTCAACCTGTTGTCATATGTGGAAGAAGCTGCTTTTGTCGTGTCGAGTGATGTCGCACGTCCATAAAACCACGCTTGTCTCGCTGAGGAAACTCTCGTCAGATGCTGTCCCTTTATAACCTCACTGGAATGTTCTTAACCAGTTTTGGAAGTGTATCTCGCTCTCACTTCATTTGCGAACACGATCGACAAGTATTGATTTGACCCATCATCAAGACATGCTCATCGTCCTTCGGACTTCTTTATGAATCTCTTTTATTCTTCTTTATTTTTATTATTCTGTAAACTTTTACCACGGATCTCCCTCGATAGAGAGCCTTCGGGCTCTCTTGTTAGGAGGGATCTCGGGCCACGTGGCGCGTCCCCGAGTGGTGGACAGGGGAACGAAAACGCGAACCAAATGCGACTGTGTACTGCCCAGAGACGCAGGTGGGATGCAGGGGATGGACTCCTTGCTCCTGCTGTGTCGAGTCGACGCGTTCCTTGTGCGTAGGAGCGGCATGCTCATGCACAGTTTGCGTGGATGTGTTCGCGCCTGTGCGGATTGTAACTGTGTCGGCCAGACCAAAAGCTTGCACTTGGTAGACTGGGAGTACACTGTAAGGCGATTCGAGGCCGCCTTAAGTCTCGCCCCGTTCTTCGGGCAGTCTGGCTGGCTGCCCGGATTTCTTCGCCCGCATGACAGAGCCTGACTAGCTACCCGTGTTGCATTGCGGTAATACACAGCAGCAATAAGGGCCTCATTTCCTGACCCCGAAAGAGCCCCCATTTCTGCAGCGATGGGAAGGACGAGTACGGAAAGGCTGCTAAAATCTCAGGACCTAACCAGGCTGCGCAAATTGAGAAGGACTAGGATGACGATCTGTACTTACAACGCCCGCAAGCTCGCATCGGAAGCATCCGTCGAGGACCTGATGATGCAAGCCAGGAAGATCAAGCACGACGTCATCGAATTGACCGAGACGAGAAGACACCACCTCCCACACGCCGCCTACGACTCCGGAGAAGAACTGTTCCTTGGAACATGCGACAGCAGGGGAGTAGGCGGCGTTGGTGTCCTCGTCAACAGCACTTGGCCATGAACATCTTATTCGTACGAGTCTCTGACAAGCCGAATCGGACGTCTGCAACTAAAGCGATGTGGCTCCGCGCTAGCTTTGACTGTGTTCGTCGCGTATGCCCCAACATCCGACTACGACGACGAAGAGGTCGAAGTCTTCTACGTGGAGCTGGAGAAGTTCTATAAGGAAGATCACACCTTCTACAAGGTGATCGCCAAGATCGGACCGCGAAGGTTGCCGTAAGAACCTCACATCGGAGCCCACGGTTTGGAGTGGAACGAGCAAGGTGAAAGGCTATCTGAGTTTATCATGTCAACCAAGACCATCCATGGAAACTCACAGTTCCAGAAGCCTTCCTCCCTACGATGGACCCGGAAATCCCCCGGTGGCCAGTCCCACAGCGAGATTGACCACATCATCTTCAATTGCAAGTATATCCTGACCGACGTCTCCGTTCCGCCTCCTTCGCGCAAGGTTCTGCTTTTTGCATCAAGGAAAGAAGGCCGCGAAGTTCAAGAAGAGGAATCTCAGATTGACCATCAACTCTCTTGCCGGCCTTTGGGAAGATGCCGTCATGAACAACGTCGATGAGGAGTACGACCGCTTCGTGCACCATCTCCACGATAGTGCTAAGTGAGCTGAGAGCTTGAAGATCACCAAGAGATGCCTGTCTCCGAAAACTCTCGAGCTTATACGCCAGCGTGGAGCAGCACGAGCATCAGGCAACTACCAGCTGACGTCTGAGCTTGCGAAGCTATGCAGAGCGACAATAAAGGAAGATCTCAAGGAGAGAAGGGCGGAAGTGTTGGCTGAAGCAGTAGAGGCAGGGTTGAGCATCCGCAATGCCCGCCTGAACTTCGCCAACTTCAAGACCATGATGACCGCTCTACGACGTCCTGGCGGAACCGTTACCTCCTCCAGAAGGACCATGGAGAAGGTCATCCACGACTTCCACTTCGATCTCTTCGATTGCCATGTCCACCTGCCCCATGCCATCTTCCGCAGAACGTCGTTCCCTCTGTTCTCCCTTCCGAGATCCGACACGCCATCTCGTCGTTGAAGAAACGTACAGCACCCGGTCCTGGCAGGATCAGACCTGAACACCTGAAGAACCTCTTGCGAGTGCAAGGTTCCATCTTAGTGGAAGACCAGTAAGACCGTCTTGCTGTACAAGAAGGGAGACGTGCACGACATTGGCAACTATCGCCCGATCTGCCTGCTGTCCGTAGTCTACAAGCTGTTCACTCCAGTCATTCTGAATAGGATCAGCGGAATGCTGGAAGAAAGACAGCCATGAGAACAAGCAGGATTTCGGAGAGGATTCAGCACGATCAACCACATACACACCATTACGAAGCTCATCGAAGTGACGCTAGAGTACAAGCTGCCGCTGTGCCTTACGTTCATCGACCTGAAGAAGTCATTCGACTCCTTCGAGACTGAAGCGGTCCTCGAAGCCCTGCTCACTCAAGGCGTTCCTACTCAGTACATCAGAGTCCTTCGAGAGCTGGCGGAGCGAATGCTGGCCGACTTCGATCGTGTATGTGGAACATTGGACTGCAACTGAATCTTACGAAGACGATGTTAATGAGGAACGGACAAGTTTCTGATGCCCCATTCACGCTCAACGGAACGAACATCTCCGAATGCTCCAGCTATGTGTATCTGGGTCGCGAAGTCAACATGGCTAACGACCTAGCACCAGAGTTGAGCAGGAGGAAACGAGCGGCTTGGAGAGCTTTCAAGAGCGTCGAAGAAGTCGCGAAGAAGACGAAGAACGTCCGACTCCGTGCCCACCTATTCGACTCCACTGTTCTTCCTGCCCTAACATACGCCTCAGAGACCTGGGCTATACGAAAGCAGGATGAACACGCGATCAGCCTCGCGCAGCGTGGAATCGAGTGGACGATGCTCGGAGTGGCACGACTCACGCAAGTGAGAGAAAGCCTCCGGAGTTCCGAGCTTCGCCGGCGGTCGAAGATCAGAGACGCTGTCGCGTGGGCCAATTCGTCGAAAATTAGGTGGGTCGGCCACGTAATGCGATTCGCAGACATCCGCTGGACGAGAGCCATCACCGACTGGATTCCGCGAATATCAAGAGAACACCAGGACGCTCACCAACGCGTTGGTCGGACTTCTTCGTGAAAGCCCTGAACGACCGATATGACGCTCTTCGTGTCGCTCGAGCGAGGAAGATCCATTGGACCACTCTTACACGCGACAGGGACGAATGGAGACGCTGCTGGCGCCCGCTCGAGCAAGTCGATGATCAACGGGACGACAGGTGATACAGGTGACAGATTAGCAAGTACAGTTTATCCACCTCGCTTGATTGGTCGCCTTGCTGAGTATTTCTTCCTCACCATTCTCCTATACACTTACGGGAGACGGGTCGAGGCACTGCAAGTAGGAGCACTTGCGCGCACTCCCTTAACTCTAGAGGTCGAAAAAAAAATTGTCTCAGATTCATCTGTAGGGTCATTTGGGATGCAGATCGCCAGTCTGGCAACCATTTTCGGTGAAGCGATATATTACAGAAGGTTACGATGGGTGTGTGTAAGTAAAGGGGTGTGCACAAAATAACCGGCACTGCTGCCTTTCACGCCTCCAAAGGTCGAGGAGAGGTCAAAAGGAAAAATTTCGCTCAAACATCGCCCATGGGGGTTATTTGGGGTCCTAATCACGGATATGATATCTATTTTTAAAATCTCGGGCGACTACGGTAGGTTACAGTAGATATGGGTTACTAAATCTGTCTTCATTAGCAAAGTCGCCTTCTTCTCCAATGTGGTCTTCTCGGATGTCATCTTACAACCTTCGACATTGAGATGTAAAGTAGTGCAATAAAAGTGAAGATTTAGAAAAAGATGACAGATTCGTGGTCAGCGGCTTAAATAATTCCCATATGCGAAGTCTGGGCAAATCGGTGGTCGTGACCTCGTCACCCTTATTCACCGCACCTAGCAAATCCGCCAACCTCCCAGAATCGAACCCTCGTTCCCCTTCCGGAAGTCCGTATCGCTATCCATTCGGTCATCCCATGGCTGCCACCATCGATGCGGATGAATCACTTGAGTGCACTCTGCACCTTAGTCTAGGAAGTCGTTAATTATCATATTACTATAATCTGACTTAATTCGAGCTCCAAACCTTTTGTAAGTTAGATTCAGAGCATGACAGGGCCATTACAGATGTCATTTTCGCCTTATCAGCCCGCCCTGAAGCGGTACCATTTTTTACCATTTTTGGACCACATAGTGGCCATCAGCAAAAACGAAGCACAGTTCTGTGATTCTCGTCCGATGCTCTACAGGACTATATAGGTCACGTTGAGAATCTTTGGGGGAAGTTCATGGGCTTCCCTTGTAAGTTGAGTAAAAGAACGTTGCATCATCATCAAAACCTCACAAGACATAGTAAAAGAAAGAAAAAAGAAAGAGAAGTAGTACATAGTACATAGCACAAATTTCGACCTAGGGGGCCTTCTTTACAGGTTTGAACAAAGAGTTCCCCTAGATCTTCGTGCTTACCAAGCAAAATGTTGAATTCCTCGAGAGCTCTATACACATACATATGTAGGTTGGAAAGCCTGACCTGATTGCTCCCATAAGCTTATTGTGATGAACACGTTTTTTGCCGCTTCTATACGTTAATTCCTTTGCTCCAGCTGTTTACTTCATATCTGTTTTGCCCTTTGGCGGTCGATAGGTCATCTGCCTACCGCTTCCTTCTCCTGTTTGTCCACACCAGCCGCATCAACATGTGTTAACGCCAATGATTAGACAACAGAATTAGCCATGACATCTCGTCAGCATAGAGCTAAAGGGCAACTGTAAACGACTAACTTGCAACCAGCGGATCGTCTTCGCCAAGCTCGTGCGTCTCAATCGTTTCTTCCGCGCTTTCACGGTTGAACCGCTCCTGGGCCAAGTCACCCACTCTGAATGAGCGCGCTCATTTTTCACGCGATAGCAGAAATAATTCTAAAACTTCGTGGAAAACGAAATAGAGGTCACAGTTTACTTCAAGAACACTTCCTCCATCGTGGTGACAGACATGCCGAACGACGAGATTCCTAGGCTGCCCTGCGCCTTCTCGAGATCGGCGAACATTGCGCAGAAACTGAAGCGAATACTCAGTCTTCGCCTTCACGGCTTTGTACAGATGAAACTCACTTCGCCTTGTGTTTTGCCGAAACGGTAAACGTAGCCTCTTGACCGACGAATGTCTGAAGCCGAACGTCGCCGACATGGCGTCCCAGAAGCTCCTGCGTACGCGCCGTCGACTGATCGGATTTCTTCGATGAATTGTCGTAGACCACTGTCAGATGATAGCCGTCTCCTTAATCACAGCCGTTTAGGTGAGCTCTTCAACAGCTTGATGTCACTGCAACTATTATTCGTTCCCTTGTATTGTACCAGTTGGGCAGGTCGCACAAGGCCCACTGCCCTTGTGCGACCTGCCCAACTGATAGGGAAATCTTCTGAACCGCAGAGGGTATGCTGCATGAAAAAAGAGTAGGGTACCCATTGTTCCAGGCAAGTCTAGAATCCACTATCATACATCCGATCATATGCATTAAGGACAATGTCATGGTCAAGTTCTTCTTCAAATTCTCTACGCTTTTTTGTCTACACCAACCGCATCAACGTTCTGCACACAACCAAGAGTTCAAACCTTTTCGCATATTCGTGTTCCGTTGTAGTGCAGTCTATTTACTCATTCAGGGCATAGACACTTGTCGGATGTAAAGAAACATTAGAGAAACAACATAAATTGAGGTGAATGTGGAATAAGCAGAGATCTTCTACAGGCATAAGCAGAAAGTCTCCCTAGATCTTCATATTAAGTTGTCCCATAAGTGTTCGCTGGTTATTCAACGATTCACTGCAGATTTCGCCGGCGGTCTCTTGCATAGCGCTGCATAGCTTTCGAAAGAGAATGATTTGCTATATCAGAGCATGTATTGCATTTCTTTTTTCATCATGAATTTTGTCAATTTTTAGGTCGTTGAAGTGAAAAGTGAAAAAGTGAAAAAGTAGCCATTTGCGCACTTGTTCTCTCCGCTTAGGTTTGTAACTTTTTGCGCAGTTTTTTATAGCATTTAGAAGACAATGTTCTGTACTACATATGTTTTAGTGTTATTTGCTCATTTGTCCTTTATTGATTTTTAAGTCATCAAATTGGGACGTCCGAAGGAGGATGGTTATTTTTGCCGACAGCTCCTGCTCTGTGGTTGCACTTTTTGGGTTGGTGTTATATGTCATTCGAAAGAGAATGTCTTGCTCTATAAGAATATGTGTCGCTTTTATTGATTTCTATTGAATATCAACAAAATGCCAAAAAGAGAAAAATCGTCTTCACCAACAACTCCTTCTCCTTCTTCAGTTGTTGATATTCGGCACATATCAGCGTGAGCCAATAATCGCGACACAAATTCTTACTGAGCAAGACATCCTCTTGCAAACGACATATGACACCAAGCAAAAAAGTCCAACCACAGAACCGGAGTTTTGGTAAAAATTCGGACGGAAAAGTCGGAATTCCCAATTTGATGGCCTAAAAATCAATAAAGGGCAAGTGAGGGAATAGGACCAACACATATTCTTGTAGTGCAGAACATTGTCTTCCAAGTGCTATAGTAAACTGCGCAAAAAATTACAAACCTAAGCGGAGAGAACAAGTGCGCAGATGGCTACTTTTTCACTTTTTCACTCTTCACTTCAGCGATCTAAAAATTGACAAAATTCATGATGAAAAAAGAAATGCAATAAATGTTCTGACAGAGCAAATTATTCTCTTTCGAAAGCTATGCAGCGCTACCTCCGGCGAAATCTGCAGTGAATCGTTGAAAAAACGGCGGGGACTTATGAGACAACCTAATATTTGCCCTGTAGTAAGTTGAAATCCTTGAGAATTCAAAAGGTTAAGAAGTCTGACATGAGTCGCGATTTAACAAGTGAGACTCGGAGTGGCAACGTTTCTCTCATGTGTCTCTCAAAGGATCAAGGAACTTTCTCGTTTTGACGGAAACCTTATTTACAGGAAATACTCTCCATCATGAGTTGTTGACTTTTATCCTAAGACTACTCTGTCCTGCATCCACCCACTCTTCACGGCAAAAGTGTACGGAGGCCTTTGCTCTTCGTTTCCATAAGCTAATGTTGCCGAAGATCACAGGTTTGCTCGTAAAGTTCTTTAAAAAATTGTGGTTCTCCACTATGAACCCGACGGTGGACCGAAACCAAAAATGCCTCTCTGCTTGGGTACAGGGCATTTCAAAAGATACGTGCACAATCAAAAATTCAGTGACATGCCGTCATAAAGATTCTGCAGTTTTCATTGCACAAAAACCCATAAACTCAAATACCTAAAAGAGAAAAATGGGAAAAACTCAGCCGCTTTTTCCTGTGGCAGGCAGGCGATTACCAGGCTGTCCAATAATTCTTGTCCGAAAGCTTCACCATTTTTAATTTTTTTCAACTTTATTGAAAAACAAGTCTAATCAACAATATAATCACCACAGTTATCCACAACAGTGGCCCATCGATTGGGCAGGTCGCCGATGCCCTTCGCCCAGAACTGCGGGGGCTGCGACTCGAAAAAGTCCGCGATGTCGGATTGGTTGTCGTAGTTGGTGAATTTTCTTCCGGCCAAATGGTACTTCAGCCGGCGGAACAAGTGGTAGTCGGAGAAGGCGAGGTCCGGGGAATACGGCGGATGGGCAACCGTCTCCCAGCCGAGCGTCGCCAACTTCTGCTGGGTCTCCTTCGCCACATGGGGCGTTGTCGTGCAGCAGGTGGACCGAGGCCCGTCGGGGACGCTTTTCTCGGATGGTGGCGGCTAGTTTCTCGAGCTGATCGGTGTAGATGGAGGCGGTGACCGTCCTGCCTTGCGGGAGCAGCTCGAAGTGCAGCATGCCCTTGGCGTCCCACCAGCAGCAGAGCATGATCTTCAGCGGGTGTTCCCGAGGCTCGTGTCGCCGCTCTCGAAACGATGGAACCAGCGCCTGACTGTGCGTTGGGACACTGCATCCTCCTTGCACGCTCTGCAGATGTTGGCGACCGCTGTGCCCGTGTCCTTGCCCAGCAGCCACTCGTAGTACACGAACGTACTAATTCGACCTTGGCCCATTTTAGCTTGTACTGGTAGCTAGACGCGGCGACTGCGCCTTATATACCCCTAGCGTGGAACTCTGGAGAACCTTCTAGAAGGTTTTTACACTTGCCTGATACTATAACACTTCTAAGGAAAATTATAGAATTTTGAAAATTTTCGGACAGGAATTATTGGACAGCCTGGTACTTCCGCGATCATAGTACAAACACTGTGCATGGTTTTATGTATAACGTGGGCGCTCAAACCCTCTGCCAGGGTAGCATTCTGCTAGGGAACCGTCAGAGCGAGCATTGAGATCACACTCCAACCACCTGAGTTCGCCAGTGGTTTCACCAAATGTGAGGATCTCGGCCTTTGCTCTGACTACGCGCACCGAAAAGTTCTCTTCAATTTAGTCTCTCCGACTCTTCAACATGCCAGAAACAGGTCTATGTGGACTACATCATTTGCACAGGAAGTGTTGCTCCGATTCATACTACTGCCGGAAGACAAGCATATATCGGTTGGAGCCTTACCGTATTGAGCCTTCAGGAACATTCCCGAACCGCAACACTGCAGTTGACCATGAGCAAGAATTGCAATTCTGAAAAACTCGCTATTAGTCTCCCGTAATTTCTGAAAAAAAAATCTCGGATACTGGAAATAATGCAGAAATGAACCAGCAGGCTGTGTTGGATGAAATGAGGTGATCATACAAGGGTAGACAAATGTAAGTGCTATGGAGAGGCTTGCTTCATGCTGAAAGCGGTCCTTATGATAGTCCAGACAGAAGATGGTGCAACATAGTAGCGTGAACGGCGCAGTTTTGAGGACTTGTGTTATACCACAGATTGGTTAAAGGTCCAATCCACTTTCTTTAATCCTCAAGCGATTGGTATCGAAGTTGTAAGCTCGGTACCAGGATGTTTTGTTGCGATCAAAACCCTATGTCAGGCTTGACCCGAACCCGCACCTCCTGCTGACCGGCGGGAATACTCCAAGCCATGTGGTCAGTTCAGCTGGTTCCATACTGATATCAGCGGCCGCTGAGGGTTCCACGAGGTATGAACGTTGCGTTCGATTAGCCAGCACCGGTGGGATAATGGCGTAGAGCATCCCCACCCGGTCAGCAGGTTGAAGGTTCGTTTCCCAACTAAGCGTACCTAGCACCTCCCTTCTCCTTGAGATGCCAAGTTGCTTCCAGACGTTGAAAAGCACGAAATTTTTAGGTGCATATCCAACAGCAAAATTCAAAGTGCATTGGAAACACGTCGTAGGAGAAACCTACAAGGCCTACCGTAGTCATGGAATGATGAATTGCTGCCGATCACTAACCTTTTATCCCCTGCTTAAAAGCGCCAAACAAGTTGAATAAACGGCCAGTAGTAGCGTTGTCTTCTACAGATTAGAACCCCATGTTGGACTTTAAGCTCAGTTCAAAATGAGAAACCAGAGAGCGAGTCGAGTACTCCCATCCGTCTCACACTTTCGCATCTCTATTGCGCTCAACACCAACCTGTCTCCAAGTAAGTCGGCCTCCTCCATGAAATGCGTAGTTAGAAGGATCGTTCTCCGACTCTTTTCAGCTTGCAGAAGTGTCCAAGTCTCGTGCCGTGCTCCAGGATCCATTCCAGAAGTGGGCTCGTCGAGCATCACTATCTGGAAGAGAGCACTCACAACGGCGAACATTGATTTAGACTTTATTTTAGCTCCTTATTTTCATGCCTCACACATTCTATGCGACAGAATAGCTGAACAACTTTCACAGAGCTTGTTTGGTAGTAATTGACTGGAAGGTTTAATACTCTGTCGGTGCTTCACTGCCGTATATTTCCTGTACTTTGACAGCAATTCAATTAGTAAACAAGTTGAGAGGACGGTCTTGACCTCCTTTTGGAGGGTTCATCGCAACTGCAATCATTATGTCCGATTCTACTCTAAAGTAGTGTTAGGCCGCCTCTGATATTCCCGTAGTCATTCATATTTTCGGATTTGCTCTCTGGATTGCCTGAACTGCAACATTAAACAGGCATTTATACAGAGGCAGTGTCTTTAAGAGACGTAAATGCAAGATACAAGAAACAATCACAGTACATTAGGCTCACCAGGGAATTTCCAAAGAACGGTTCGCTCGCTTATCGAAACACACAAATCAAGGTGTTCAACGGACTAGTTAGTGCGAAATGGTACTGTAAACCGAGTTCAAAAAACATTTCGATTCATGCGAGATTTGATCATCCTGCCGCCGTTAAACGAGCCGTTGTTGGAAACACGTCCCGAACGGCAACAGGAATGTGCTCAGGTCCTCAAGAGCGTAGAGGATCTTCCCAGCTAGCCTCGGATATTGCCATTGCAAATGGCGACACGGTTCCTCATCGTCAGCGACGATTTCACTCTAACCGCAGAGAAAGACCTCGCCTAGATATGTTGCTTTTTGTGGTCTCTTTCGTCTCCGACAACGTTACGGCTGCAAACAGGAGTAATTGAGTGCATGGACTGTAACGCTAGGTACATTGGGGTATGGAGCTAGCAGTGCGCGTAAAAGAACACCTGGCCAGTGAAAGGCGTGGCACTTTAAGCAGTCCTCTTGGTAGGCATAGGTTGCATGCGCATGATGGTAACAATTACGGCGTAAAATGCACAATTCTGGAAACTGAGGAGAGGTATCTGCAAGGAAAGCATTAGAGGCATTCTGGATTCTCAAAAAGAATCCAGCAATGAAAAACCGGAATGAGTGCCTGTCCATCACATGTGAATTTCTTCCCCTTGTTGCACATTCCGACCTCCAGAACGACCAGTAGGCGGTGTGCAAGTCATAGAATTATTCCCTATGCGGTGTCTGCAAACTATGACTCAATCGCCTTGCTGGTCTACTGACGACGGGCGACTGCGCTCCAATTGAGGTGGATTCATGAATGAATTTATCTTTCTCATCCACGTTTTGTGTGAGAGGTCAAGGGTCTGAAACGTATGTCTCGACGGGGGAGCGAGTCATATAGGGAGAATCCCTGCCCCTCAATTAATATTAAAACGTGCTTCTTTTTTGCAAAGTCGTCAAAGCAAAGTAGTAGGAGTCCTTGAAGTTATAATGGAATCGGCGCCTCACGAGTTCGGTGGCCACGAGTTCAATCCCGCGAATCTTCTGCAGCCAGGGGCCTGGGAGCGCAGTGGATAGTGACGCTGGTTCATGCGGAAGGAGTCGAAGGCTCGACTCTCCCGCTAGGATGCATTTTTACATTTCAACTAGTTGGTCGAGATTTGATGAATTTTGACGTCAATACCATTTTCAGATGCTTAGTGCGCATTTTCCAGCTATATGCTGTGAAGAGTTACTTTCCTGCGACCTTGTTTATTACTGATCGGTTTTTCAACGGAAGGTAATGAGAAGGCTATTCAACATAATGATCTATAAACGATCAACATCAATGATACATAGACACAAAATGCATGGAACAGAAGCACTGGTGACAGCGTATAAAGGCTACAGGCTCCTCACAGTTTGCCTCCTTACATGTACCCATGACATCGGCTCCATAGACGAAATCCAATTGAAGGCGTATCCTTTGCTCCGAAACGAGAGTTCCACCCGAAAACGTTGTCATATGTCCACAGCTTGCTTGCCTCTCCACGTCTATCAATTCGATCTTCCTCCTGTTCTTCTACCAGTTCTAGCTGTTCGTCCTCGTCAACTTCAAGTTGACGTGCTTCGAAGTCTTTGAGCATGCTTGCCATCCGTTAGGTCAGCTTGATTTCTTCCCTCGAAGGCTCCCTGTCTAAAGGTGGATCACACTTCAGCGTGAGGAGGTGGTTCACCACTTGAGTATCAGCGAGATGGTTGGTGTTAGTCTTAAGAAAACCTCCAGCAAACCTCTGATTTCCAAGTGACAGACAAAGAGTGTATCGAAGGCCGTTTAAGTCAATTTGCAGAATCCACAGACCTCGTTTCACATTTTAACCACCTCTGACGTCACATCCTTTTCTCTTTTGAAATTTCGAGCGGGATGGCTTTCTCCGAGGTCATTGCTCTATGTAGGGAAACAAACTGTGAGAAGCCTGTCGCTTTTATGCGCTGTCCGTATTATGACCGGGGCTGCTTCATGCACTTTGAACCTGCGTATCGCTGATGTTGAATATTTATACATCATCATGTTGAATATCACATGCAGCTGGAAAGTTACATAAAACCTCTGAAAATGGTACAATCGTTAGAATCTTTCAAATCTCAACCATCTGATGAAATGCTAAAATGCAGCAGAGCAGGACAATCGAACCCCGACCTCCCTCGCGTGAAGCAACACTATTATGCACTGTGCTCCGAGCCGCTTGACTTCGGTGGCATCGCGGGGGTACAATACTCCCAAATTCGTGAGGCACCGATTCCCCTATCACTTTAAGAACCTCCTAATCCTTTTGTTCAACGACTTGGCAAAAAAGTAACGCATTTTAAAACAAATTGAGCGGTGGGACTCTTCTATATGACTCGCTCTCCCCGTTCTGACATACGCTTCAGACCCTTCCCTTGTTAGACCAACGTCGGAACCGCTAGAGCGATCAAGTCGGAGTAGATTGAACATCAGAAACCTTGCGCCAGCATTAAGGCTTTGATGACGACGGTTCAGTCGAAACGTAAGGCCGAAATAAACATCCACCTACAACCTCGTGTTTGGCACAGTACTAATGTACAGTAAATGAAAGAGTTTGATAACGAAGCACTGTCCCTGCCTCTTCTCATTTCAACGTTTAGAGCTAGTCTTCGCATATTCGGCTTTTGAGGCTTCGTGTTAACCTGCCGGATGGGTCAGCCTGAGTTCAAAAACGCTTTTTATGTTCTGGTTGGGTATGATTTATACGACTATCTGGCTGAACCTTCGCACACGTCTCTGTAGCTCCACTAGTGTGCGATCATATCGCATAGTTGTGAAAAAGCAGCTTGAGGCTCTATCTGTTTTAAACGTTATCGGCCATCTACTGCCGAATTGTGATGCTTCATAGCGTTTCCCTTGGAAAAATGCAAAGTCTTTTCCATCATTTTTTCAGGCACTCTGTAGTTTCTGTCATGCATCGGTGGTGCCTATCTCACCGTGCAGTACCCTACCATTCCATGCGTGACACAAGCCTCTACAACTTATCTGGCGAAACGGTTGCATTACTCCTTCTAGTGAAAACTGTCTAAGCTACCTCTGATCCTCCAATGAGAGCGATTGCCAGAGAGAGCTTCCGTTTTTGGCCTCCAGACAGGGTACCAGCTCTGGCATCCATTTTGAATTCGATCTTCAGCCGCGTGAGAATGTCGACGGCTTCTTTCTCGAAGTACTCACGACCCTGAACTTTCATTGTATGCTTCGCAGAATGTTCTAACAGTAAGAGGTATTTGGGACGAAGTAAATATCGTCTGAATACTGTATGTGTTTGCGTCTGCCCATACCATCTCTTACCCACTTTATGCTGAAAAGTACGCCTCGGATGCAACATAAATTGCGATTCTAGTGCCTTAGATAAGCTACAAATAGCTGTAAAAGATTAGCTAAGACGTAGTACGTAGCAAGGTTAACAATGAAAAGGTGACCATAAAGATAGGGCCTTCGAGCGAGTTAAATGATTATCCAAAAATAATTTAAGAAAGAAAGAAAGGGGCCCCAAAGGTACCTTTTCGGCAACCTCGCCGGTGACAGCATGCAATAACACTTTAAATAGGGAAGCAATGAATAAGCTCCTTAATCAAAGAAAGAATGAGTAACAAACATAGAGGTCTAATAGCAAGAAGAAGTCCAAGATTCGCTCGTCCTACGCAAGTCTGCGAAACGCACGTGGCCGGCCCACCTAATTTTTAACGACCTGGCCCGACGGCGTCTCTGATCTTCGAATGTCGACGAAGCATGGAACTGCGGAGACTTTCTCTCTCTCTTGCGTGAATCGTGTAAACGTCGTCTTTTATTCGGAAACACTCCTTCCGTTGAGCGAGATCGAGCATCGAAAGCTCGTCCGTTTCTAAAGAACGTCGATTTCGAGGATGGGGCTAAAGAGATTCGGGTTTCGGTCTCGAAGGAGTCGAATGACTTCTTCAGGTCGAAGAACGTAAGACACAGTGAGCAGCTTGTATTCTCATGCTACTGCGGTGAGCTTCTTCACGGTGTCTATGTGGTCGAATGAGTTGAATTCTCTCTGAAATTCTGCTTGTTCACATGGCTGTGCCTCGTCCAGCGCTCTGCTGATCCTATGCCTCTCCAGTTTCAGACAACACTTTCGCTCTTCTCTCCTTAAGATCCTCCTTTTTGTCGCTGCACTGCATAGATTCGCAAGCTCGGAAGTCAGACAGTCCGAGCTTGCGAAGTTGCCTGACGCTCGTGCTGCTCTACGCTGGCGTATCAGCCAGCGAGACTTTCTGGAAACAGGGGTCTCCTGGTGGTCCAAGCTGCCAGCTCCTTTAACGCTGTGGCGAGGATGGTGCACAAAGGGGTGTATTGTCCAAGACGGTATCTTTCCAAACGCCGATAAGAGAAGTCCTGGGGTGGGATTTCTCAACGACTTACATAACTGTAACAGAGAATTCACACCAAAAACTCAGATAACGCGGCCTACCGCTCACCATATCGCTTGATAAGCCGCGCTATCAGAGATTTCGGCTATAAATTTCTCTGTTAAATTGCTGTAAGTCGTTGATGAATCCGGCCCCAGAACTCCTAGTTAGGGGCCGCTCTGGGTCTCCCCTTCCTGAATTTTACAACCTTCTCTCCTCTTCGGAAAAAATGGATCCTTGCGGAAACGAGGAGAAGGACCGACCTCGGGTAAAACTTGGAGAGAATAGACACGTCCGTCAGGCGTCTTGGTTAAAGCCACAGAAGACAATTTACTTCTTCCATTCTCCTAACGAAGAATATGGCAAGCAAAAACGAATGAATACCTCGTCATTATCTTCCATCAGCCCATGTCATCACGCGTTGTCGTCAAGGTATTGACAAATGGAAGGAAAAAGTATTGTAACAAGGGTCTTTGAAGGGGCTCGCACTCACAAAAGCGTTGTATTAGGTTGTTCGAAATAAATGGCACTGAACCACTGTAATTTTAAAAAGTTAATATCTCGGCTTGTAGGCAAGTTTATCAATCGAAATAAAAACCTTCTGATTCTACACATCTTTGCCAATGTGACACAAGCTTTTTTGTCCCAGTAGCATAAAAATCAGAAGTTCTGGAATTGACGAAATTTTCGAAGGCACTTTCGGCATCCTGTTGGTATTTGAATATTTTCCCTACCAAGAAGTCGCCAAGATGCTTGAAGAAATGGTAGTCTGTTGGGGAGAGGTCGGAAGAAAACGGAGGATGTGGTAGAGTTTCATTCAATTTCTGCAACGTCATTCGTGCTACATGGGGGCGAGCATTGTCGTGCAGAAGAAGATCTCGCCTTCGGTTTACCAAGGCCGGCCGGATATCCTTCAACTTTTTCATCATTTCTTCAATTTTAATGCAGTACTTCTCTGCCGTGGTGGATTCACCGGGAGGGAGGAAGCTGTGGTGAATAATTCCCAGCGAACACCACCATACTGTCACCATTACTTTCTTTTGGTGCAATTCCGGCTTCGCAAAAACCTTGGGGCTCTCATCGCTGTCCACCCACTGTGCCGATCGTCGCCTGTTGTCGTACATTATCCATTTGTCGTCACAGGTTACGATGCGATCAAGGAATGGGTCCGTTTCGTTCCGTAGAAGCAGTGCGGACGAGATCTCATATCGTCGGTTTCTTTGCTCCTCATACAGCTCGTGAGGCACCCATCTTTCCAGCTTTTTGGTCTTTCCAATTTCCTTCAGATGCCGGGCAGCTGCGTTGTGACTGACGCCAAGAACCTTCGCTATCTCCCTGGTACCTTTGTGTGGATCCTCCTCTACCACATCTCGCAGCTTGTCCTCATCAACATCACTATGCCTCCCACGACCTTCATGTTCTTCCAAGCTCTCATCTCCATTCCGGAACTTCTGATACCAACGATACGCCGTCCGCATTGTGGAACATCCTTGACTGAATGCGGCGTTGATCTTCTCGTCCGCCTCCTTAGCTGTAGTGCCCAGCTTGAATTCATACAAGTAAATGCCTCGGATTCCCTTTTGTCCATCTGCAAAAAAGTCAATAAAACTCTAGTTTTCCCACTTTTACATAGAAAATTAGGTACTCACTGGTAGAGCAAAGTTTGCGCTTCTAAATGATATGCCACATGTTACGGTTTGTTCTTGATCAAACGCGTAAAGACGCGCCAAAAAATGGCGCGAGCCAGTGCCATTTAATTTTTTACAACCTAATATATGCGACAGTCAGCTACAGAAACCTTTAGTGGCTATCAAGCTCTACAGCCTGCGGTTAGACTTCCATGGCTATCGAAAATCTTAATTGACAACAGCAAGCGATTTGAATGAGACACTTGAAGCGTCGAATGCACATATGCGAAAAAGGATTACAGCGAAGAGATGTGTTAAGATCTGGAGGAAGAAGCTCGGAGCATCACTATGAAAGTAAAAAACGGCAAACCAAATGAAACATGATCAAATAAGCCCAAACACGATTCCGGGTAACACTACACAAAAGCTTATTCCTGTTCCTGTCCTCCACAAAACCTAGTTTATTCCATGTTTTCGTTTGTGCTTTTCTGAACATTTTAACTCATCGTTGACGTGACCACCCTAGCCTTGAACATCGAAACACTCGCCTTTAGTTTACAGAAAAATTCCAGGTGTTCGATAACAGTAAGCGAGTTGAACAGGATGTTGTACTGTGGACACAGTCCAGTTTGCTTTCGAATCTGCGGCAGACTCGTCCTTATGTCGTAGTCGTCAATGTAAGCAGTTCCAGATGAAGGAGCGGTCACACCTATGGTGGATTAAACATCTGCTCCACTCGAAATAGAAAGTATCCTGCTGGTTACCTGTGAGCATACTGAACGTCGTGCTTTTGCCAGCTCCATTGTGTCCCAGCAAGGCTGTGATCTGTCCATGATACATCTTCAAGCTGAGCTGGTCGACGGCTTTCTTCTCGCTCAACTTTCCGAACTGACAGTCGAAGAGCTTCTTGAAGAACGACGTGCCGTAGGTCTTCGATAGGCCAACGACGTTGATCGATGCCTTAAATGTTTACCGACTGCCCACTGCAGGCAATGAGAATCTCATATTAAAATACTTATACAAACGCTATCTGTAATCTATAGTTTCTTCACCAACCTTCAGATTGGGTTCCGGTTCGAGCTTAAGAAATTCCCTTTCTTCGAAGGTGGCGTCGCCCGACTTTTGTGCGTCGATGCTCTTTTTGTGCTGGCCGGACGGAAACCAGTAGGATTTCTGAACAACACCGTGAATCGCTTTAAAAAAGCGCCTTGACAAGAATGTCAGCAGTAGCACTCACAATCGTCATCACTCCCAGTTTTTCAGTTCAATTTCAATTCAATTTCTGTTACAACAACAAGACGAGACTAATAGAACTTTCTTCCAAGATCATGCCCGAAAGTACTTAAAATAAATAGAAAAGGCTATTCAACAAACAAACCACTGCTTAGCACCTTTTTATCTCATCATCTGCGATCTACGGGATACAGAAGTAACGTTGACATAAATCATTTATATAACTTCCCTCGAAGACAACCTTCTAACCATTGGCATTCGCCCTGCTTGAAGATTGGAAATGTTGTGCAGTTCTTCCGCCATCCAGCATCCATACTCCGCCCAGTGACCGTGTTGAAGACTTGCCTCAGAAATTGCACTCCATGTTGCCTCAGCATCTTCTATGCCTCCATTCACACCCCATCAGCACATCAGAGCCAGCTGCCTTTCCAACCTTCATCTTCCCTATTGCCTGGCGAACTTCTGCTTGCAGATCATGGGTGGAAAAACCTTTCTGTTGGTTGATGTTCTGACCTTCGTAACGAGGGAATGGCTTGTTCAGAAGTAGCTTGATATACTCCACCGAATTCCTTTCGACTTCGGCTCCTTTCACCCTGCTTCAGCACTGCTCGCAGTCTTAACTGCTTGAATCTCGGGACCAGTTCTACGCAGTGGACTGTGAGCTTCTCTCTCTCTGTGGCCTGTCCAGCTTCTCCTAGACGGCTCTATTTCCACGTCCTTTGCGTTCGCTATGCTGCCTTTTCCAACCTTATGGTATGAGATCTTCGGATGCTCTTCTCTTCTGCAACATCTTTTAGGCCTTCTTCTTCACCCCATTTGCACCTCTTCGTTCCGGACACATGAAGCGTTGTTCCCTTTGCTTCCTCCGCTCGTATCACCAAGGGAAGGGTTGCCCTCAGGATGGTTTATGCAACCTTCTTCCGGGTCTCGCTCACGGTCTCTTCTCTTCAGCAGCTCCCGACCCCTCCCCCTCCCCATCCCTTTGTGTTCACTTCCCTTGTTAGCGGACCTTGCGGCACCGTCGCTCGTGAGCTAGAAGTTGCCGCTATACGGTGCACGTGTCTCCCGGATTGTGGGGCGGAGTAGACCGACAGGATGGAAAACTGCAGGATTCTCTTTTTCCATCGTAGTGAAGGTAGACAAGCTGTGATGGATGTGAATTAGGGCTCTTAGAGCTTAAACTGAAAAAACAGTGAAATTCATATTTTCGTGAATTCTAAATCTGCAAAAGTGATTTTCAGGGCAGCGTTCACCAATTCCTTGTGCTGGCAATGGGCGGGACGTTACATAGTCATAGGTCAGCACGTGTGAAGGAGTAGGAGTCTATGTGAAGCAAGGAGTGATGGCTCAAGCTCCAACTGGCGCAGGAGTTTCGATCACACAGAGATTCCTCCCAACAGCCTACAGAGAACTGTTCCAGGATGTACAGAAGAACTCACCAATACGAAAAACCAGGGCTTCTGCGGCACACCTTCTCCACCAGGATAGACAGCCTCGATGTACCAGGTGAGAAGCATCAGAATGATGCCGTCGACGACCAGCATAATAAAGCAATGGCCAACCGTCAGACGCTGGTCCGGAGTGGGTGGCGTGAAGAGAGTGCCCCACTTGAGTCCATCAGCTGTAACATCTATCTCGAAAGCGGCTCAATTATATCCCTACAAGGGAAGAGTCTCAGTTCAAAAGACGTCTTCTGCCGCGCGAATTGTTTCGGGTGCCTCTCTACGAAGAAAAAACAACTCATCCTGCTTGAAGTTCGCCCGCTCAACCGAAATAAGAGCTTCGAGAAATTTCTCCTTTTCTCGAAAATAGACTCACGTCATCCGCTCACCTTGTGTCTCATACTGTGCCAGCAGTGTGATACCATACGCCATCGCTATGTCAGGGTTAAGGCAGTTCACCATTCGGATGCCGAACGGATACGGCTTCGCCAAGTCGAAGCTGTTGTAGAAGGCGTACCAGAAGTATAGCATCATCCATCCAACCACAGCCATCAGCGCGGCAGCCGTACCTGTAACGTCCGAAGCATCCTTACCAACACAATCAGCGCGGGTCAGAGCTCAGCGACTATCTGGTGACGCTTCAAACAATACGAGAAGCAATGCCCCAGTTTTCTCTCATCGTCGAGATTCTCCTTACTAACTATCACTGCAACACTTTAGGAAACATTTGAGGGCCACAAGGAGTCGCCGAAGTACAGAATGGCTCTCTAACCGTGAATAGTACATAAAATCGAGGAGAACAGCGTAGCAATGTGCAAGGATGCCCTGAAAGTATGCGCGATTGTTTCCCATTTCATTATTGTGGATTGCAAGAACAAACTGAAAATTAGAAACCTCTAGTTGAATAAGCCTGAACCATGAAACAGAGTCTTCAGTATGTTCTTGCAGAATTATTGCAGATAATGGAGCAGAGCGTTGTATTGAATGGCAAGTTCTAACAATTCTCACGGCTGGAACAATCCGCGCAGGAAAGACTATTTAGGAATAACAGGTTCGCAATAGCCGCGAAACACTAGTTGGGCTTCAAAATTTTCGGTGATGGTCGTCAATGTGGCCTAAACGGTGAAACAGGAATGCGGAAACCAATCAAAGCATTAACCGTATGCGTATCAACCAGTAAAGGCAACGACCGTGCGCGTCCCTCGATACGGCGTGATTGGTCAGTTGTGTCTCCGTCTCCCCATGTATGCCAAATTTTCATTTCAATAATCTAGTCTGTAATTAGTCTGTAATCATAATGTCTTCCTTTTTTCTGTGAGCTTTGATTCCAGGGATTCGGACAGATCCGCGTCTCATTTGCCCCACTGTCAAAGCGGACCAAGAAGAGCTTCACGTTCAAAGCCCTTACCTGACTGCATCAACGTTGATATAGCGAATGCGAAATAAAGTGCATTGAATGCGTAGAGCAGGAACAGAACGAACATGACTGTTGCGTCCGACCTAAAAAAACATTCTCAATATTGAGGAAGACTAGGAGGTGCTGAACTCTGCTTATGGACCGGGAAGGGATCAGGACCGTTTCGGCAAGCCTGCCTTCCTATCCTGTAGGGTCAGCGGCAAGGAAAGGGTTCCAAGACGTGTCTGAGATGCCTGATGGCTAACCGATGGATCTGCTCATCGGTTACTAATTGGGGCCAGTTACACAGTCGAAGTGCTTGCTCCATGTCCGATAGATGAATGCATAAGGTATCTACCGTTAACGGCGATCATTACCCTTTCTCCTTCCCTCTCTATCCCTGGTTGACGATAGGAAGCCCTGACCTACACAAACTGTATCTCTTACGATGTTTCGATTGCAACAAAACATCGTTATGACAACTCACAACCTCGATACCAGCCAACTGATGCTTAAAGAAACTGATTTGAATTTCATTTCATTTCATTTCATTTATTGCACAAGTTGTGCGCCTTAAATAAATAAACAACAGCAGACAGAAACAAAAACAGTGCTGCATGTGCATGCTGCGGTCTGAGTGTTTTTCGAATTGTATCTCTTACTTTCCCAGCATGTTCAAATCACCAAACTGATCTGCTATGAGTACAGATTACTTAATAGTGAGACAGGTTCTTTTTTACTTTAAA
The DNA here is from genome assembly GCA_947359475.1 of Heligmosomoides polygyrus bakeri. Classification (NCBI taxonomy): domain Eukaryota; kingdom Metazoa; phylum Nematoda; class Chromadorea; order Rhabditida; family Heligmosomidae; genus Heligmosomoides; species Heligmosomoides polygyrus. Next base: position 34,176,589 of record OX375867.1, read on the forward strand.
ATCACCTACTTGGTCGTGACGAAATGAAGTAGAATTGTTAACACAATCACTGATACAACGAGTTTCGCATAATTCATGATGAAATGTCCGATCCAATGAACCCATTGGCTCAGACCCATAACACGCATATATTCCTGAAAATGCTCGCTGATTTGAAGGGATCCTCCATTTCGTTAATGTTGTTTGACATCGTAAAATTACAAAAAAAAATCAAACAACATTAATGCAAAAATTCATTCCTATTTTCATTTTGAAGAGCATGTTTGAGAGTTGCATTTAGAAGTCGGTTATATGTTTTCTTTTTTGAGTTCTCCACATAGGTGCCTGTTCTAGATCGTGCCTCTGTAAACGTCTACAGGCATGCATACTGACCGAAACCGGCTGCAATTTTGTGAGAGGAACTGATACGATGGTTATGCAATGGAGTATTAAGTCGAACCGAAGGAATCCGCCTTTCCCAATGTTTAAATCAAATGACCCTAACTGTATTCACTGCCAGCCTTTTTTGTGACCGCAAAAACTTTTTCGTTTACCAACGAAGGCATCTCGAGAGATTTTCCTAGTTTTGAACGTTCCAACTATTAGTGCTCACGGAACTGAAATTGTAGACACCCCCCTGGACAGATTTACGCAATTCGCCTTGAAATGCTCGAAAATAGGCAAGTCTTCAAGACTACTTTATTTGAGGAGCGTATTATAGACCAAACGGCTCTGAGGAAGATGAGACCGGGTAGGGCGACTGGTCCAGATGAATTGCCAGCTGATTTATGGAAGTGGAAGTTCTGGTACTCTGCCGAGTGGCTGGCCAAGTTTTTCAACCAGGTTGTAGCGGAGAAGAAGGTGCGACAATCCCGATTTGGAAGACGAACAGCCCTGTAGACTGTTCAAATTGCCGACCGAACCGACAATCCCGATTTGGAAGACGAACAGCCCTGTAGACTGTTCAAATTGCCGACCGAACCGATTGCTTTCGCATAGCAAAAATCTTCGAGGGAATTCTCGATAGAGGAAAATCAAGTTTTCCGAAACCAGTGTGACTTCGATGCCTCGATGCCATACTTCTGGTAGAGAAGCATCGCGAGAAACAAAAGTCGGTGCGTCTGGCCTTTCTTGACTTGGAGAAGGCCTTCGATCGCGTACCGCGTGAGGTTATATGGTACTTCCTACGGCAGCACAGCGTTCCGGAAGAACTAGTAGAATGGGTGCGAATGCTATATTCTTGTCCAAAGAATCGAGTTCAAGCTGCAGCAGGAACCTCGATGGAGTTCCCCAACGTCGGGGTACACCAGGGTTCTGTACTTTCTCCTCTTTGTTGCAGCCATGGATGTCATCTTCAGAAGCCAGTCCCTTGAAAATTACCGTATGCTGATGACGTTATGCTCGCTTGCGAAGATAAGAATGAACTAAAACGGCAGGTGCAAGCATGGCGCGACCGCTTGGAGATGTTCGGACTCAAATTGAACGTCAAGAAGACCGAGTATCTAACGACTGACGTAAGCGAGCCCCGCTCCATTAAGATTGACGGCCCTGAGCCTGCATGCACTCCGGTGTTTAAATACTTGGGATCAGCAACAGCGTTTGATGGCAGTCTGATGATTGAAGTGAACTCACGCGTGAGTGCGGCTTGGTCCAAGTGGCGATCGTTGACAGGAGTACTCTGCGATAGGAAGATACCAGAGCACTTGAAGTCGAAGATATACAGAGCAGTCGTCCGGCCAGTTCGCTCTGAGTTCTGGCCTGCGACGAAGGAAACAGAAAGTCGTCTCAGCGTCATGGAAATGAAGGTGCTGCGCTGGACGGCAGGAGTCACTCGCACCAGACCGCATACGAAACGATTCCATTCGGCAGAAGTTCGGTGTCGCGCCGGTAGCGGACAAGATGCGCGAAGCTCGATTACGATGGTACGATCACGTTCTTCGTGGAAAGGAAGACAACCCCCGTAAGATAGACCTTGAGTTGGAAGTGTCTGGAAAACGGCCTAGAGCGCGCCCGAAGCAGCGCTGGGCTGACACGTTACACAAGGACTTTAAAGTAGCTGGTGTGCACCCTGATCTAGCACGGGATCGGGAAGAATGGTGACATGACACCAAAAGAGCAGACCCCGCCACGATGAACAAGAAGAAGATGATGATAAACCAAACTCTCAGCCATCAAGAATGACCCTCGAATAAAATGAGCAACTCCACGATAGCTTAAGGAACCAGCTATTGTCCAAGTTTTCCGTTAGCAATCTACACTAATGCGAGCATTTACCAGTATAACGTTATCACTATCTTAGAAGGAAAAAGGCTCATTTTCGGTAAAGAAGAAACCAAAGCCTTCCACTTCCACAAGTGCCATCGTGCGCCAATGAGATAAATTAAAGAGTGTCGGCTGAGTGAACTTCCAGTTTTTCCAGATATACAATCATGGACCTCACACTAAATTACCAGTGCAACTTCTTCCTTTTTCTTTCACTTCTTGCTTTTTCGAACATCCATCCCATGCTTTCTCAAATTCCGATACCGTGTAATCTGTTCTGAGATTTTCAATCCTATTCTTAATGATGTTTTAGAACATCACTCTAATAAAGACTCAAAACCCTCAAAACCCTGTCGCATTTCTGGCAAACCATTTTTAAGATTCAAGCCATAAAGCTCCAAAAGGAAAAATCTGATTGACTTATATGTACTTTGCCACAAAGAGGGGCGAAATCATCTTTTTCTAAGGAATGCCGCGGTTCTGCTCATTTAAAACGCTCTTTCCCCGTGTTAATTGCCCTCATGTACACATGATCCTTGCGCGCATGTTAGCGCTGTCGGAAGAGACACCTGTTGCCCTGTGCAACCCTAATTTTCGTTCCTAGTTCAAGTCCCCGCTCAGGCCAGCCAAGCCTTCCACCCTTCCGAGGTTAGTACCTTGGTACCAGAGTTGTCTGGAAAGGGCAAAACACTAACTTCTCCACCATCAGCTGGCAACCCTATGTCACTATCTATGCCAAATACGCTTTCGAATTGCCTCTATGACAAGAAATAGAAGTAGAATGCGTGGCGCGTCACAAATGGTGACCGATTAACATGTTCTTCTTTCCTTATTTCCGTTATGTGTGTGCATTAATTGCAGAACGCTCTTGTGCTAGTAACCAGCACTTTCCTGCTAGCTTTACCCTATCCGCTGTAAGCATTGATATCGTTCTATGAACAATTTTAACCTATCTGCGTCGCGCCTCATTTTCTTACTGTGAAAGTTCTCGGACGAATTCTCGCGATGTTGATTAGAGTAAGGTGGACCCCAGCTCAATACCGAAACAATCTTATGAGAGCCTAAGTGAACGGCAACAATGGAGGAGTACTCAGAAAATCATACTATACGTTATAGTCAGCACAGGCGGCTCCATAATATCTCATAGAAATTATAGAAGAAGAACAGGAAAAAAAGGAATAATCTCTCTGTCGCATCCCAAAATGGACTCGCTGGCGACCATTTACATTATTCTTTGTTTCTTATGGGAACAACAGTACACCGAAGACGGGTTTCGGTTATGTGTGGGTTAGAAAGATATATTCTGTGTCGTACCTTGAGTCGAGTTTCCTTCTCCATCACGACACTCTTCACAATGTAGATCACACTCGTCATGTATGAGAATATGACAATCACCGGCAGAAAGAACGCGCCGATTTCGATAATTTTCGAAGTGTACGCGGGAAACGGAAATCGGCCTATCTGAAAGAATTCGGAATTTTCCTCAATTATCAGTCGTACAAAATAAATGGAACCGCTGTAATCTTTCACTTAAAACTGCTAAGATTACAATGATACGAAAATTCTAGATTATTCATGGAGTTATGGGTAGCCTTAATCCACTATTATAAATGGTGACTTTTGTACAATAGTGGCAAAGCAAAGTTAGGGTGAAGCAAAACGTAAAGCATCACCGCCGAGATTAGAGTGGAGTAAGGCGCAGGTAGTTTGGCGTCTAACCTCATCCTGTTGTTCCATAATTATCAGAACTACTGAATGATTCCAAGCTGACGTTGAACAGCTTTCGACAGACGGTTTCAAGATCTCCAACTCAACTCCTTTACTATTACATTCTCTGGTGACTACGTCATGAACCACAAATTTCCTTTGCAAACTAAGGAGAGGTGAAGAAAGGGGATGGGAAATGTAGCTAAAGAAGGTTTAGCTTAGCTGCCTGACAATAAATAGGAAAAGTCGCGCTGTATACAATAAAAAGTTCTTCGTATTCAAAAACGAAGGAAACTGTAGCACACGAACCATCAGATCCGTGTTGAAAATCTCAATGTGCTTGCCAGTGAGTACTTCGTAAATCGCATTATTCACAGCTTTCTGGACGGTCATAAATCCTTCCTTCCAGTAACCTAAAAAAATACAATGATAGCACTTGGACTATCTACCGCCTTCACCAGAGGAACCCGTGAAGGAAGAAACGTTGAATTCCTGAAGTGGTACAGATGCAAGATTTAGGATTTCGCTGTATTTACAAATTGAATTTTTAAAAATTTTGAAAATACTCGCAAAGCTATTGCTCCCACATTTTTAATTTTCAGAAGCTTTGCCACGAAAAATAGAGACGTATTCATTAATACCTAAAAAATCGGTGTCACACCAATTGTGAAAGATGGTTCAGCATCTTGTTCTACCTTCAGGAAAAAATGTCTTGCTTGATAGCGCACAGAATAACAGTACCAAAAATTCTAAATAGGACTTGAGGCTTATCCCTTGTTCATGAATGCGTAGTGCATTTCTAGGGCTAAATACTTGAGCTTCTTGGCGCAGGTTCAGAGACGTCTGCACCGTTTTCAGAATGCTTTCGGGATCCATAAACATTGATATGTACATCTCGATTGATCAAAAGTGCGCTGTATTTCAAAAAATTAAATGATTCTCTAAAAGATTTCATTCAGAAAACCTAATTCAAGCCTCAGACCCTCATCTTTTGCCTGTAAAGCAATATTTGTCGCTAAAAAGTAACACACAGCTTGTGTCAAGTCTTTTTGCTCCTCTCAACGCCCCTTTCAACGTAAAAAGTTATCCTTCCAAGCCGCTTTTTTGTGGTAAAATTCCTCCTTCACGAGTCTAGTGAGTCTGCGAGTAGATTCACTAGACTCGTTGCCTTTTGTGATTCAGTGGTCGTATTGTTTTCGGTTACGTCCACGTAAGTTCTTTTTCTATTGTTTCGCGCAAGATTTTCGGTGTAATAAATATTTGAATAATTAAAAAAATAAAGAGCAAAGCGCAAAGACCGATTACTGTGCTTCTTGGCAAGTGGAATCAACACAATGTAGACACGTCTCTGACAGAGCTGTGAGCTCGAAGAAAAATCCCCCATTTTCACGCATACGCTTTCTATTTCTATGATATCTGAAGCCCATTGGACGGTCATAGACCACTGTGCCAATGCTCTAAAAGGGAAGCCCATGAAGTTCCCCAAAAGATTCTCAGCGAGACCTATATGGCCTTGTAGGGCATAGGACGAGGATCGCAGAACTGTGTTTTGTTCTTTTTGCTAGCCACCAGCTGGTCCGAAAATGGCAAAAAAATATCACTTTAGGGCAGGCTGATAGCACAAAGGTGCCACTGAAATGGTCCCGTCGTGCTCAAAACTTAACCTACAAAAGGTTTGCAGCTCAAACTAAAGTTTGATTATAGTAGTATGATAATTTCCTACGTTCCCTAGGCGAAGCTGCAGTGTGCATTCAAGTGATTCATTCGCAACGATAGAGTTAGCGACTGGGTGGCTGAGTGGATACCGATGCGGACTTTCGGAAGGGGACGAGGGCTCCATTACTGGAGGTTGGGGGATTTGCTAGATGGTCTGTTCCCATCTTTTACAAAAGAACTTTTTTGTCTCCGGTAGGGTACTGCATTATTGGATAGCGGTGAATAAGGGTGACGAGGTCACGACCACTGATTTCGCCCTGACCTCGCATTTTGGGATTATTTAAGCCACTGACCACGAATCAGTCATCCTCTTCTAAATTTTCGCTTTTCTTGACTACCTTACATCTCAAAATCGAAGGATGAAAAATAACATAAGAGAAGAAAGCGGTACTAAATATAATATTAAGCCACACCAGGTGGATAAAATATGCTGTACTTAGTAACAGTTAGCTGAAATAGGGAAAGTTGCGAGAAGAAGAAAAAGCAGTCTGTAAGGAAATCCGAAGAACAATGAGCATTTCCTGATGATGGGTGAAATCAATACTTGTCGATCGTGTTCGCAAATGAGGTGACAGCGAGAAACAGTTCCAGAACTGATTGAGAGCATTGCAAAGAGGTCATATGGAGTCAGCATCTAACATGACAGTCCTCAATGAGACAAGCTTGGTTTAGTGGTCGCGCGACATCACTCCACACAACAAAACCAGCTCCTCCACATCTGACAACAGGTTGGAAGCAGGGTTAGGAAGCGAATATGGTATCCTAGAAAAGCCATAATGTACTCCTGTTTTGCAAAAATAGCTGCAGACCGTATAGCAAATCCCTAGCCCCTGTGGAATAGGATCATTGACCTCCTTCCGTAAGTTCGCATCGCTATCCACTCGGCCATCCAGTCGCTGCCAGCACCGATGCGAATGAATCAGTTAAGTGTACCCTGCAGCTTAGTCTAGGAAACGTCGTAAATTATCACATTAAATATAATCAAACTTTAGTTTCAGCTCCAAACCTTTTGTAGACTAAGTTCTGAGCACGACAAGGTCGTTCCAGTTGTCAGTCATGCCTTATCAGCCCTCTCTGAAGTGATGCCATTTTTGCCATTTTCGCATAGTTCTGTGATCCTCGTCCGATGACAAGGCCACATTGGTCTCGTTGAGAATCTTTGGGGGAAGTTCATGGGCTTCCTTTGTATAATTGTTTCGCCACTAAATTGAGCGAGAGCAGACTACACTACTCATCACTGACATCGCAGATGCTAACAGCTAACAATTGCCGTAGGAACAGCAGACTGCAAACAACTGTAAATGCGGCGGTCGCAAACGCTCTTCTACCACACTGATTTCCCTAAAATCACAGAGCGCAAGCAAGAAGCTGACCTGGGTAGCCTCCATCGGAGTCCGAGGGGTTGATTGGGCCGCTTATGAACTGTACCGCGAATATCTGACGAGTGTTCCATGGGGTGTAGGTGTTCGATCCAGTGGACTGAACACGACAAGCCAATTATCACAGCAGAGAGCGAACCGTTTTGGAAGCCAAGCTTACCCCTTTGCTGCGACGATTTGTGTTTGACAGGCGAATAGTGTAGGAGAGATCGTTGGATGAATCGAGCCGCTTTGCTATCGAATCGTCGAAAGTGATTCCGGCTGCGAATATGTGAAATCCGTAGATAACAACTCTGTAGGGATTAACTATTTCATTTCATGGTAGGGATGCGGTGAACTCGAGGAAGGCTGTTAGAAAGCTGAGCGTCGGCTGAACTTTATTTTTACCTTCACACATTGCCCTTCGGCCTTGGTAGGCGTCCAGGTGCAATCGGCATGAAATGCCGTTTCTCCAATCACAAATTAATTTTGTGATCACTTCGTGTCTGCCCAAACAAATCCGTCAATCCATTTAATGAATTAACATCAGGAGTGCAGGAAAAGAAGTAAGCCTTAAAGTCGACAATCAACCCGCTCTTTTTCCAGAGTGTTAAAAACACATCGAAGGCTGTCAATGAGACAAGTTCGAATGCAGAGCATATTCAAAAAGGATTAGTTAGCGTTAAGCATCTCGTTTCCGTGCCTATTTTCGTGGCGTTGTTTCGTATAGAGGTAACTGATACCTCCACGTTCCGACCGTTGGGGTGGCTCAAAAATACGTGCACATCTTTCTGCAAGATAAGGCGACCGGGTTTCAAAATTTAAATCACTCTATGCCCACAGCTTACCGATACCATTCCATCATGAAATCTTGAAAAGGCGTTCATCGTTTTCGGACAAATGCCTTTATGTAGCCCATCGTGTGTACATGTAAATAATTAAAAACGGTCTCGTCTCGCGAACTACGCAGCTCGCTCCTTTTCTTCTCAACGGCATCTTTAAGGGGAAACTAAAAAAATTTCGTCGACATCAAAGTTGCACTAGAGTTAACACAAACACTTGTAAGTTCAGTGAAGCGAAGTGGTGCACAAGTGTCTTGGACAGTACGTAGGTGGCGTTCTCAGCCTCTTGTTGCTTTCTGATGCAGCAGCCGCTTTCGCATCTATGTTGCCCTAGTTTCTTTCGGATAGAAACGGTCTGCGCCACATATTAAAGCTTGGTTTTGTCAGCACGTTTTGAGCGCTTTCGAATTTTCTTCTACTCGTAAACTTCAGACGCCGTCTCCCAATGTTACGAAGCATTTCTACAGCTGGAAGTTCTTTCGAGTACAAGTAGCAATGCAGCTCCATCAAAGAAAACAATGTCACGGTGTCGCTTCGGTGTGATACTGTTTTCGCCATTTCTGAAGGCCACCGCCCTTTTGAGTTTTTTCTTCATTATTATTTTTGGAGTGGCAATCCATGAGTAGGCGGTGCTCATTGTGCATGGGAAAGTGCTCCGGTATTGATGATTCGGAACTTTTCACAGCATTCCATATCAATTTCCTGCGTCGCGCGCTTAACATTCAAGAATTCGTCTAGGATGCTCTTCATCAGTGGTTCACACTTACTGAAGCAGTCGATCTGACTAGTAAGTATTGGGGTCGCTTATGATATTGTTACAGGATGTTTTGCTGCGATAAAAACTAGTGCTTTCTTCAAGGGCCTTGGGTAGATCCACAGGAGTGGATGGTTGTGAGACCACAAGCTAGGCAGTCGGTATTTAAGTCGACTTGGCGACTTAAATACCGACTGCCTAGCTTGTGGTCTCACAACCATCCACTCCTGTGGATCTACCCAAGGCCCTTGAAGAAGGCGATTTTGCCGAAACGTCGGCCAATAAACGGATTTCCCAATCTCGAGTGGCTAATCAGTATCAACAAACAACAAACACCGATGCCGAGATTCAATGATAGTCGGACCTGGAAAAACTAGTGCGCCATGCGGGATTCGAACACCCGCCACCTGTTCCGTGCTGCCCCTTGCACCACCGACGTTGTTAGATAGCACGAACATCCGCAACCGACATCCTCGAGGCCTACGAGCACTCAACCGTGATAACGGGATGCCCGGAGAGCAGAGGATGCGGGTTGGAGTCCCGCCTGGGCGGAGAGCTTTGATCACAGCAAAACATCCTGAAATAACATATACCCTCTCTAACAGCAGCTCCAGACTTGAATAAATTTTTGAAATCGTTTAGAGGTCCTAACACAGAAGGCACAGCCCTCCTGAACACTTCACGTATCTTGGATACTGCTTCTCTTCGTCTCCTGAAATTGGAATAAGCATGGTTTGGTTGGTATGAGGACTAGCAATTGCATAACAAGCGTCATAAGTGGCAGAACTTAAGGCTACAAAAGATAGAAGATATGTTATGCCAAAGTTTAGTAAACAAGTGAGTGAGCAGAGCTGCCCAATTTGCTGCTGTAGGCAAACGTCAAAATTTAACGGTGTCCGGAAAGTTTTGAGACAATTCAGAACTTTTATTGTATTCAAACTGCAACTGAACAAGAGATTAGTCAACCAACAATGTATGATCCCTACCTCCCTCCATCGTTTGGGCAGGGAGACAAATGGCTCTCTCCAAAAGGAAGCAAAAGGGCGTGACATTCGTCAACTACGCGCACGATGCTGCCGTCGTTGTGAAACTGTCGTCCACGGCAGAAGTGCTTGAGACTGCGGAAAGCGTGGAAATCACAGGGAGAGAGATTCGGGGAGTAAGGTGGATGGATGTTCAGCTCTTCTAGCTGGCTCTGGGTAGTCGTTGCGAAGCGAGGCCTCGCATTATCCATCAGAAGATGAATCTCTCCTTGTGTATGTGATCAGCGGGTAACCTGGACTCCATCTCTTCCAGTTCTGAGGAGACGAGGTTGGTGTGACCGCCCAGCCGGCAGGACCTCGTAGTAAACGACACCCTTGCTACAGTAGGACAAAGAGAGCAGGTGCTTCTTGCCGTGGATATCTCTTTGGGATGGACTGTGGATCATTATCGCGAGGCAGCCACTGTAGTCCTCTGTCCAGATTGCTGTACGTTATCAATTTTTTATCCATGGCCACTATCGTCTCATTCCATGCCGTCGTTCGATAGAAGGAGAGTAGAGAAGAGCAGACCTTCACACGTGTGTTTTGCTCGGCGCCTGTCAGATCGTGAGGTCATGGACGGTGGATTTAGGGGTACCCTTCTCCATCTCTATAGCTCGTACAGACTTAGCCGGATTGGCTAGAACAGAGGCAAGGACGACCATTCTATGTACGTCTCGAAAGAGGACGTTCAGATCGAGCAGCGTCGTTGAGGGAGAAGTCTCCTGTTGCAAGTCAATCGAACCAGCAGTACACCGTAGCAGTGGAGAGTAGCTCGGAACCCATCAGCGACACAACCTGCTGATGGGCCTCGGTTGGGTTGAAGCCGGACGAAAGTATCGAAGCAAAATGATGCGGTAGTTAGTTCGGCTGGACATGATAAGACTGACGGATTTTCGTAATCTAGGGATAAGGCGACTGTATTGACTGGAGATTAGATCGGAAAGCTATGATCTATAAGTAGTTATAGTAGCATGATATAATGCAGAACCGGTCAGAACATATGTCACTTTATCTGGTCGCATCAGAAATTCTCAAAACTTTCCGGACACCCTGCATTCACGCTTTTTTGGCACACCCTGCGCTTGAACCTCACACCTATCTAGGAAGCCACTGCGGTTTTGATCTTAGAAGGGCAAAACACTGCCTTCTCCGCCAATTCGAGCCAATTGGCCTCTATGTCAGAAAACAGGCGATGGGTGTTCGCGGATCCTAGCGAAAGGACGTATCGCAGCGCGCTAACATCAAAGTTTTGCCGCCAATTAATCAGCGAGTTACGTCGTCGTGAACCTTATAGAGCCTCATACTCCTCGACGCATGGCATGCCATCGTCTTTAAAATTGATTAACGAGGACTTCTTAAATTCGTCTCTAACGCGGATTATGTCTAGTAAGGATTACTTTTACTAACATCATCAGTCTACTGTTTATGGCCTCGGTCTTCAGCTCACCTAGTAGAGGGTTTCCGCACTGGTTCGAGAAGGACTCTTTCGCGTACGCAACCATGTCACTTTCAGTTTCGAACCCTGAAATATCCATTTTGTTTATCATTTGGCAGATAGACTCGGCCCGAATGCGGAACCTGAGCCAAACATTGGGGAATCCTACCGTTGACTGTCATGTTCGCTTGGAATGAGAGCCCAAGACCGAGCAGAGGATTTTGTATCGTCGTAGAGTACCGGTTCTTGAAAATGTGTATTCTTTCCTCGTAACAGTGGCTGTTATTCAATTTTAGGGACATAGGTATTTTACTCGAAGTTACAAAGTTTCAGCAAAGGTGAAAAACGGACCGATTGCCCACTATGAGAAGCAAAATTTCTTTCCAGGTAGGTCCGCGTTCTGTCTGTTACCTGAATTAGATCCATAATCCTTTTTGTTGTTGGTGTAATAGGAGCGTAGATGAGCTGAACATCGAGGTGCACCAACGCTGCGGCCGGCCTTGTCACGCTAAGAAACGCACAATCCACCGTGTTGTTCGAGAGGATTCCGACCGGATCGAGTATCGCCGACTGAAAAATGCAGTCTTGTCGTGAAAGTGACCAGCACTCCTGAGTCAGGAGAAGGAAAACATAAAGGAACGGGCTCGTAATGTGTTCTACATGCACAACAGCTGAATCGTCTGCTCTTACAGTTTCCCTCTAGATGGAGGATCTCTAAGTAAAGTAAGGCATATAGCGCAATTTGCTCCAGCATACGTTTGCTAACACAACAATAGTACATAGTCTGAAGAATTTATAGCACATACGCCGGTTTGCTGCAATGATAACGGAAAGGCGCTGTGGTTGATATGATACCTGTGGTTCCCCAAAGCCTAAGACTGATTGTAGTCAAAATTTTCACAATATGAAACGACCGCGAACGAGCCATTCTTCACTTTAACCGTAGTGATTGATATTCGCAATAAGGAAAACTCGGATTGCGGAGGATGGGAAAAGCACAGGAAAAGAGGCTTGTTGAGGCAGCAACATGCGCAGTAAACTTTATTTTTACAAACTATAGTTATCGAATAAAAAAGTCATGTTTGGATCTTACACCCATAACCCACTGAGGAGTTAGGTATAGAGGACTTGAGCAACTGGATTCTCAAAGGCTTTTGATAAGGTACCCGTAAAGAAATTAATTATCAAAATGAAGGCAGTGGGAATTCATCCCTTGATCATTGATTGGCTTCGACAGTTTTTATCAGGAAGAACGTATCAGGTAAAGGTTAGGGGTCAATACTCTGAGGTCTTTACTGCATTCAGCGGTGTACCTCAAGGAGGTGTGTTGTCTCCGATCCTATTCCTGTTGTACACCTATGAACTCCCAAACTACGTTAATAATTTAGGGGTTACGTGCAAAATGTACGCCGATGATGTCAAAATTTACAAGAAAATTGAGCACGACGGAGATTCAAATTGCCTTCAGTCACCAATTGATTTCATCAGTTGTTGGGCAGTAAAATGGGAACTACCAATCGCCTCTGAGAAGACTCACTTTCTGACGATCGGGTCTAGAGGCCATACTACGGTGCCGTCATATAGGATCAATGACAAAGCTTTAAAGGAAGTCCAAGAAGCTCGTGATCTAGGTTTCCTTATCACGAGTAACCTGTCCTTCTCCAGTCATTGCAGGCTCTTGGTGAATAAAGCTGACAGTCGCATTTACAATCTTTTCAAAGTTCTGAAATCAAACCTACCAGAGGTTTACTTAAGAGCTTACAAAACCTACGTTCGTCCAGTTGTGGAATCTGGAATAGCCGTGTTCAATCCGACGAAAAAGAGGGACATCGTCCTTTTAGAGAGCGTACAAAACAATTTTACTAGAAAGCTTATGATGAGGTGTTTCTCGGTGGATTATAGTCTGATACCGCGGGGTCAGGAACGTTCTGTTCGCTTTCGTCTTCCTTCACTGGAAAATAGGATGAAAATCTCAGATCTGGTCATGATGTACAAAATACTTTCTGGTAAGGTGTCCATCGACCCAGTTATCTTTTTTGGAGATGTGCTGACGAGGACCGTTAGAGGAAAGCTTAAGCTTCGAGTTCCGATTGCTAAATCACGAATAAGATCTGACTTTCTGACCTACAGGACTCTTAAGGAATTCAGTTTGTTGATTGGGAAGTATACTGACCTGGAGGAGCTGTCTGTGCAAGCCTGTAAAGGTCCTATTGCTGGTTGAACTCCAAGATTATGATATAGTGATTTCTCTGTTGACGGTTGCGTAATTGTCATTACTATTCCTATTTTTAGACAGGAGTTTGCTCGTTTGTTCTCTTTGTATTGCTATGTTCGCTTACCCTAGACTATGTTCTATGCCTTGGAATAAATAAATAAACTGCTGGAATGAAAAGTCGTGAACTAAACTCACATCTGGTCGGCTCATGTTGGTCGGCATGATGAAATCCCATGCGCTTCCCATCACTGGCCATTCTGGGTAGTCCTTCACCTTATGGCTCTTCTCGAAGTTTCCTCTCAGCTGCAACACGTCTTCTGATAACAATCGAAAGACTTGGGCTAACTGTCCAAACATTAAGCTGATTCAAAAATAATGTCGGATTTGATATGTCACATTCAAATCAAAATCTCTCCGCTCATATACTTGATTTTTGGCCTAAATGAAGGCTATCAGAGGTCCATGAATTCGTGGAAGTTGGCTTCGCTGTTGGTTTAGCATTAAACCCACACCGTTCACAAGAAATTAACAAGATACTTTTTTAAATGCCATTTATTTCTAAAGCTGACTGAAGACGACCCCGTAAATATGACTGCGACAATATCCGGGCAAATGCCCAGCGCTCACGATCTGAAAACCAGTTTCTATCTAGCATCCATTTACGAACTGTTTTTAATTGAATTTCTACTTTCAATGAACTGTCTGGCTGTCGTCAAAGTTACGATGTTTTGTGGGCTACTTTACCCGAACACACTCAGATTCCCCGATTTTTTCACGTAACTATAGAGCCTATTACGAGCTCGTAAATGAAGGCATGAAATCGTGAAATCGCCTTCCTGGGTCAGAGCAAATTCCCAGAATCAGGGGAATTTCAGTCCTTCCTGAATAACAATCAACAAGTTCTTAGAGCCGATCATTCGTACTTGAAATGTATACGCAATGCCCCTAGAAAGTGTCCGACACTGTTTCTAGGCCGTTGAACAATGAATAGCAAAATCGAGCAGTTTTGGCCCATCTTTTTACACACATTATGCATATGGCTTTTATATAGTGCGAATCATGGGCTCAACAGTGACATTCAATGACTGATAAGTGACGCTTTATTGCCTTTTTCAATCGTATTTGTTTCGAAGCAATACTTACATTTCTTCGTCTCAATTTCCTCGTTTTTAAGAAAGGTGGAGAAATAATAAAAAAAGGAAGGGAGAAAGAAAAAATAAAGCATCTTTGATACCTTCACACTGGTTACTCAATCCAACTAGCATAAGGATTCAGATAAATGTTTTGTGTGCTTGTTTTAGCTAGCTATACTACAATTTTTAGACGACGTTGTGTTGTGTATAGTGTTTTTTGGCACGTAGTTAACGTAGAATAAATAAAATAAAATAAAATAACTGCGTCAATATAAAAGAAGAAAATAATAAGAATGGGGTCTCATAGAGAGTTATGAAACAAGATCATAATGTTGTGGCGACCAGGAAGCTGACTGTCTCCCAAGCGTAAGAATTTCGGAACTCACTGATTTCCATCGTTTGAGAGCCTTCGGTCTCGATCGTTCAAGAGGATCTCGGGCCCCTTGTCGCAGAGCCACATGCCGCGTTCCCGGGTGGCGGATCACCTGTCGTCCCGTTGATCATGGACCTGCTCGAGCGGGTGCCCGTCTCCATTCGTCCTTGTCGCGTGCCAGAGTGCTCCTCGCTCGAGGAGGTTGAAGAGCGTCAATCGTTCGTTCACGAAGAAGTCCGACCAACGCGTTGGTGGGTGGTCTGGTGTCTCTTGACGTCCCGCGGAATCCAGCACGTGGCCGGCTCTCGTCCGGCGGGTGTCTGTGAAGCGCACTACGTGGCCGGCCCACCTAATTTTCGACGACTCAGCCCATGCGACAGCGTCTCTGATCTTCGAACGTCGGCGAAGCTCGGAACTCCAGAGGCCTTCTCTCACTTGCGTCGGTCGTGTCACTCCGAGCATCGTCCACGCTGCGCGAAGCTGAGCGCATGTTCATCCAGCTTTCGAAGGCCCCAGGTCTCTGAGGCGTATGATAGGGCAGGAAGAACAGAGGAATCGAATAGAGTCGGAGTCGGACGTTCTTCGTCTTCTTCGCTACTTCTTCGACGCTCTTGAAAGCTGCCCAAGCCGCTCGTTTCCTCCTGCTCACAATCAGCTCTGGCGCTAGGTCGTTGGCCATCTTGACATCGCGATCCAGATGCACGTAGCTGGACCATTCGGAAATGTTGGTTGGGCGTGAGTGGGGCATCAAAAACTCGCCCATTCCTCATGAACATCGTCTTCGTAAGATTCAGCTGCAGTCCAACGTTCCCACATACACGATCGAAGTCGTCCAGCATTCGCTCCCCCTAGCTAATGCTCGCTGTTATGAGCACGATGTTGTCAGCGTCAGCACTCAATCATTACTACATAAAAATATGCAGTTCACGCCATCTATGAGAAAAAACGACATTAGTCATTAAACAACCCAGTAGGTATACATTATAGAAGCAATTATTTACTTTCATTCATTTCTTACGAACCAGTGTGACTTGTGAGGTGAGAAAGAAGGTTCCGCCAGTAGCTTGTCGAATCACGTCGCGAAATAGGAAATTTCTTGAAATATGAGACAACTAAGGGAACGAACCCCGATCATTAGTCCAAAGCTGACAGCGATCAGTAGCAGTGGAATGAGGAACTCCATCAGCGTGAACCACGGTGATCGAATCTGCTGCAGCCAGTTCTTCCACAGCAACAACCGCAGCTGTGCGAAGGCACCCATTTTGCTGAAAAGAACCTGATCTACACAACTACATGGGCACGGCGGAGAGAATACGTACAACACAAAAACTGGTGCTACTACAGCGGAGAAGTGGCCTGAGCTGGAATTAGCACCGGATGAGGAATCCGCAGCTGACGCCACAGCTTTGGTGGATTAATCAGCTTTGTAAGGAACTTACCAACAAGGTAAGCAACCAAAGGTAAGCAGAATGTTTTCATGGATGGAGAGTAGCCAAGAGAAGTGTGAGAGATCAAACGCGTTCATGATGCAAGAGGACAATTTCTTGAACGCACGTCTCCAGGGTATATATAGGGTATAGGCAGGGCATGGGTTATACATAGTTGAAGTCTACTCCAAGCACAACTAGTGGTAAGAGTTACGCCAGAGTGGAGTCCTAGAAACGCCGTTTACGGAGATTCGATGGCGTGCCTGCACAGAATGCCCTTGTCCTTGAAGGGGTTGCACGTTGTCGCCAAACAGCAAAACCCGGCGGATGGGTGGCACAAAAACGTCGAGAGGAAGAAGGTGGTAGTAGCGCGCCGTTCACCGAGGCATTCTTAGCCTCGCTGAACCGGATCGAATGTGTTTCACAGAGTTTGTGCGGGCTCATCCGCACCTTTCAGCGGATTGCAGTAGATCAGCTCAACAGAGCCGGGAGCAGCCACTGTCTCAACCGTTGTCAAATTTTCTGGTATCAGCGCTGATCATTTTAAAATTCTATGTTTGGCTTTTGAAATCGTTTTGCCAGTCACACCTCTCCTCCTCGTATTGAGGACAAACACGTCATCATTTGGCGGTGCAACCTCCGACTTCCTAGCCTCGCCAATCGAGCATCAGATAAAATGTTGCTTCGCCGTCATAAATTCGGACGACCGATCGCTATTGAGCAGTGTTCAGATGATGCATCTCGCTGACATCCACCGGAATGTCAACTAAGTGAATGAATAGAAGAGAACAGCCGCATGCCACAAACACGTTGTTCGAACATCATCATGAAGATGCTCGTCGCGTACTCCGAGCAAAAATTACTCACAAGGGAAGGGTCTGAAGCGTATGTCTGAACGGGGGGAGCGAATCATATAGGGAGAATCCCCACCCCTCAATCAGTACGAAAATGTGTTTATTTTTTGCCAAGTAGTTGAACCAAGGAGTAGGCCATCCTTGAAGTTACAATGGAATCGGCGCCTCACGAGTTCGACGGTCTTGTACGCCGCGACGTCCTGGCAAGCGGTTCGGAGCGCGGTGAATAGTGACGTTGCTTCAGCGAGGAGGGTCGGGTCGGGATTCGGTTCTTCCGCGGTGCTGCATTTTTGCGTTTCAACTAATTGGTTGAGATTTGGGGGATTCTGACGTCTATGCCATTTCAGACGTTTTCTGTGCATTTTCCAGCTGTACGCTGTGGGAGTACCTTTCTTGCGACTTCTTTATTACTGACCGGTTTTCTACCCACAAGACAATGAGAAAGCTATTCAACATAATGATGTATAAACGCTCAACACCAGTGACAGACAGGCACAATGTGCATGGAACAGAAACACTGGTCACGATGCGCACAGCCTATAAAACCTACAGGCTGCTCTGCCCACTGCCGCCCACTGCTTGCTTGCCTCTCCACGTCCATCAGTTCATCTTGCGGATCCCATTCTTCTTCCTGTTCTTCCTCCACTTCCAGCTGTTCGTCTTCGTCAACTTCAAGTTGGTGTGCTTCGAAGTCCTTGAATATGCTGGCCATTCGTTCGGCCAGCTTGATTTCTTCCCTCGAAGATTCCTTGTCTAAAGGTACGCCACACCTCAGCGTGAGCAGGTGGATCACCACCAGGGATGAGCGGATTAACCGTTATCCGTTATCCGTTATCCGGTTTCCGGTGGGTTTTGGTCTATCCGTTTTGTTGTTCGTTATCCGGAGTTTTCTCGCCGAATAACGAACAACAAAATGTGGCAAGCTTGTGATTACTTAGTTGAATATAAGGAGAATTTTTTTTAAAAATCGACTTGTGTTGTTTCTACTGCCAGTCGAGATACGCTTTCAACGCCAGGTCGGTGCCTCCTTAGAGTTCTCAATGATATAATTAGACTAAACTATCTAATTGCTCATAGCGCGTTTGAAATGCTAGCACTGCCTTGCTCATTTCTACATATTTGTGGGTTTTTCATCAAAATTCTTTCTAGCATAATGCACGAACTGGAAACAACCAGTCGATCAGTGGAGAAAAGGGCAAACGTCCCTACGAATCACTTCGTTTTAAGGATGTGCCAAATACTCCGCATCTACACGACCTTTTGGTGCTCTTTGAAACTATTAAGTTGTCCCATAAGTCCCTGCCGTTTTTTTCAACGATTCACTGCAGATTTCGCCGGCGGTCTCTTGCATAGCGCTGCATAGAATTCGAAAGAGAATGATTTGCTCTATCAGAGCATGTATTGCATTTCTTTTTTCATCATGAATTTTGTCAATTTTTAGGTCGTTGAAGTGGAAAGTGAAAAAGTGAAAAAGTAGCCATTTGCGCACTTGTCCTCTCCGCTTAGGTTTGGAATTTTTTGAAGTCAATAAACGCGACACAAATTCTTACTGAGCAAGAAATCTTCTTCCAAACGACATATAACACCAAGCAAAAAGTCCAACCATAGAACCGGAGTTTTGGTAAAAATTCGGACGGAAAAGTCAGAATTCCCAATTTGATGGCCTAAAAATCAATAAGGGACAAGTGAGAAAGTAGGACCAACACATGTTCTTGGAGCACAGAACATTGTCTTCTAAGTGCTATAAAAAAACTGTGCAAAAAATTACAAACCTAGGCGGAGAGAACAAGTGCGCAAATGGCTACTTTTCCACTTTTTCACTTTTCACTTCAACGACCTAAAAATTGACAAAATTCATGTAGAAAAAAGAAATGCAATAGAAATGCAATGTTCTGATAGAGCAAATCATTCGCTTTCGAAAGCTATGCAGTGCAATGCAAGAGACCGCCGGCGAAATCTGCAGTGAATCGTTAAAAAAACGACAAGGAATTATAGGACAATCTAATATCCTCGGCACTAGCAGCAATTTACAGTTTAACCTTTCCAAAGCAATAGAGAGAGTTTTATTCGATCTGGGCAAAAATTAGTGTTAAATTTAATTGGAGAGTAAACAAAAAGCGACTCTTTTTACCGAAGTGATTCGTATGGACGTTTGTGCGGCCTCTGCCCCACCCAAGCCCAGAAATTCCCATAGTGAATTCACTGCAGCTGACAAACATGAGTAAAGGATATAGGACGACGGTAGTGCCGGATGCGACACGCATTCTACTCTTACGTGATATGCTGGAAGCATTTTGAATGTGTATTTGGCCCGTGTAGCGCAGTCGCGGATGGAAGGCTTGGTTGGCCTGGGATTTCCCGCCCAGGCCAACCAAGCCCTCCATCCCTCCGGGGACGGTGAATTGGTACCAGACTTGTCTGGGAAGGATAAAGCGCTGACTTGTTCATCGGAGGGCCACCGCAAGTCATTGTATGGCCAAATACGCATTCGTGTCGCCTCCACGACATCCCGTAGAAGTAGAATGCGCTGGCGCATCCCAGAAGGGATTGAATAACGCCGTCCTTCATCCTTTATCCTTTATTTGGCCAATACAATGAATTGCGGTGGTCAGCTGATGGACAATCCTGTGCATTATACTGCGCGGAAAAGTCTGGAACCGATACATCGAGCAGGAAAGAAAGGAAGGCTTGATTGACCTGGAGGGGAAATCCAAACCAAGAACATTGAGTAGGAGAGCATGCGATAGGCGCACTTCCGACTGCACTACCACGTGCCTTTAAGAAAAAACACCAATAAGAATGTTAAAAGTGGCTTATTTGACATGTAACATGGATGATGTTACAATTACTGAACTACCATTGAAGAAATAATGGTTTAAAAGTAGTTTCAAATTTTGTTGTTTGTTCGTTATCCGTTTTTCCGTTATCCGGCCATTTTTGGGCAAAATTATCCGTTATCCGTTATCCGGGTTTTAAAATTTTATTATCCGCTCATCCCTGATCACCACTCGACCGTCGGTGGACACTGTTGGTGTTAGGTTCTAGAAAACCTTCAACAGACCTCTGATTTCCAGGTGACAGACAAAGATGAGGGAAAGAGTGTGTCGATGGCCGTTTAGGTCGATTTGCGCGATCCGCAGACCTTGTTTCACATTCTAACCACCTTTGACGTCACATCCTGGTCTCTTTTGAAAATCCGAGCAGGATGGTTTTCCCTGAGGTCATTGGTCCATGTATGGAAACAAACTGTGAGAGCCTGTTTATACGCTGCCCATATTGTGCCCAGTGCCTCTTCGTGCACTTTGTACCTGTGTATCAGTGGTGTTGAACATTTATACCATTTCCAGTTGAAATTCAACGTTTTTCAAATCAAATTCAACGTTCTTCTGGAATCTTCCCCGTATCATAGGGCGATTTGCCAAGTTTGCAGGCAACATAAGCAACGATCAGTAAGACGTTCAACAAAGCCAGCGACGAGGCCGATACAGTCAAGTGTCTCGGAGTCAGAAGGAGATCTTGGTCAAGCTGGTGTTCGTCGACGGAAACACCACACACGAAGCTGCTCAGATTGCTGGTGTAAACAAGAACACTGCACGAAGCAGCATTATCAACTCGTACAAACGAAAAGGCGAAATGGTTGAGAAGACGAAACAGAAGACAGGGCGAGGTAGTTTTAACTACTAGAGAACGCGAAACAGTTCTAATTTTCTTCCTTTAAAAAATCGTTCTAATTTTCTGACAGTTCTAATAGTAGAGAAGACAAATAGCTCTAATTTTCCTTCGATAGCCTTTTCTGTTGGTTAGTTTACAGTTCTAATTTTCGTTGGATAGCCTTCAGTTATAATTTTCCTCCTCAAAAATTAATTCTACTAGAATCTAGTATTTAATTCTACTAGAATCTCTAGTCTAATTTCCTTCCTTTGTATGTTGGACAGACCTCAGTTCTAATTTTCCTCCTTTAAAAAATAGTTCTAATTTTCTAACAGTTTTAGTAGCAGAGAATGCGAAATAGTTCAACTTTTCGTTGGATATCCTTTTTTGACATGTGAAATTTTTTGAGAAGAAGCAGTCAATGAAACGTACAATTTGACTCGAAGGTCGTTGAAACTGATTTGAAAAACGTTGAATTTGGCTTGCAAAACGTCGAATTTCAACTGAAAATTGTATATACATCACCATGTTGAATACCACAGCGTACAGCTGGAAAATGCGCAGAAAACGTCTGAAAATGGTATACACGTCAGAATCCCCCAAATCTCTACCAATCAGTTGAAATGCAAAAGTGCAACAACGCAGAGGAGCCAAAACCCTGACCTTTCTCGCAGGAAGCAACCGCACTTCCAACGCGCTCCGAGCCGCTTGTCGGCCGTACAAGACCCCCAAACTCGTGATGCACCGTATCCCATTGTGACCCCTGGTCCTTGGGTTTAACGACTTGGCAAAAAATGAACACAATTTCCTACTAATTGAGGGGTGGGGATCCTCCCTATATGAGTCGTTTCCCCGTTCAGACGTACGCTTCAGACCCTTCCCTTGTCAGTGGACTCTGGCATGCGACAGGACTCTGTAGCAAAAACCGCACTGACACATGCTTTCTTGACTGTTCTTAATCGAGGGGATAAGTGACAAGGCATGTGATGTCGATGATCTCGTTACACAGGGCAGCAAGGCATAGACACAATCACCAATTTGCTCTAGTACAGTGTAGTGTTTTCTCACCATCGGCTCATTCAGACTACCAGAAATGCTCATGAGGACAAAACCATACGTTCGCCATGCTTATGGATAGTAAGGAAACATCTCAAATTGGAATAGCGCACGCCTTCAAGGAAGGTTTAGCTGTGTTTAGAACTCTAGTGGCGTTAGAAACTCCAGCTTGTACTGTTTTCCACGCTAGAGCTAACATCGTTGATACAATAAAAGCGGAAACATCCAAACCGCGAGGAAAGTGTAATCGACAGCTTTACAACATCCACCAAAGACAGTCAGAAGTACGTTCGCACTTTAGATCAATGCATTTGATTGCATTCTTTCTAACAGTATAATTCTGGGTAACTATCTAATTATCTATGCTATTTTGAAGAAGTTGAAGCGCTCCATCAGATCTGCTCTAGCTTTTAGTTGAATATTTGCTTGGACATTTATACCTGAGTTGCTTGAAATTTTAGAAAGCGAGATGGAAAGTTTGAATATTTACGCTCTTCTGTGCTAGTATAATACGTACAAGATGCAGTGTCAATGCTCGTTGCATCCGAATATATTAGGTTGTCTGGAAAGTTCTCAGCGTTTTGAGTGCTTCACTTTGAACTATCATAACTTTCTAAAATCTTATCGGATTTAGTCGAAGTAAGCACCGTTCAAATTAGCGCACTTTTGCCACCATTCGAATTATTCCATCAGCGAAAAAATTCAATGGTCGAGATTCGACAAAATCTAGGAAAGCTGTTTTGGCTTGGTCCTGATTGGTGAATGGTTTACCAGCGAGAAAGTTATGAAAGTGTTTGAAAAAGCGATAGGGCGGGCGCTATCGTGCAAGAGAATCGGGCCACTCCAGTGGACCAATGCTGGCCAAAGTTGACGCAATTGTCGGTGCGTTTCGTCGATTTCCTTACAGTAGGACTCTGCTGTGAGCGTTTGGCTTTGTGCCAAAAAGTTGTAATGGATCACGCCAGCCGCCGACACCAAACAGTAACCAGTACCTTTTTTGGTGGAGGTTCGCTTTGAAAAATGCCTTGGGGGTCCGTCGGCGTCCATCCACTGTCCGGAACGTTTGCTGTTATCAAACGGAATCCACTTTTCATCGCAAGCGATGATTCAATCCAAAAGAGGTCAGTTTTGTTTTTAAAAAAAAGTAAAGAAGAACAAATCTGGAAATGGGACAATTTTTGCCGCTCACTCAAACCGTGGGGCACCCGCTTTTTTAAATGTATCCTCAACAGCAGTTTTACTGACGTCTAGCTCTTCCGCGATTCGATGAACTTTGAGGGCTGGTTCAGCTCTCAACTCCCTTCAACTCGTCGTCCAGGATTGCTCTAATTCGACCGCTACGGGGGTCTCGTTCGAGGCTGGAGTCTCTGGTCCAAACTTTACTGAACCACCGGCGCACAGTGCTTTCTCCAACACTATTGGGCCCCCACCCATCAGGAACAGAAATGTAAAAAACGTTGAAGCACAAATTACTTAGTTAGATAGAGCGAAAAATTCTGAACAGAAAGTAGCATTAGTGCGCAACGCAAGTTGAATTTTTACTTAATAATGGACGAATGAAAAATAATAAAACAAAACGCTGAGATCCTTCCGGACAACCTAATACAAGGAAAATTTGCAGCGCTGGTTGGGGGATTCCTCTCGTTTCTAAAACAAAGGTGGTTTGAGCGTTTCAACAACGGAGTTCCAGGAACCACGTACATTCTACAAGTGGAAAGCGCCTCGACGTAGTCCAAAAATCGTTTCTTTTTTGTTGCAAAAGTGCATTTTTCTGCACAAGCCAAACTAATTGGGGAACAATTCAAACGTTTTGGCGGCATCAAGCACCATCTACCCTGTTGTACATACACACCTTCTGCCGTTCGAAGCCAGCATTCTACGACCTATGAAGCAATTTTGAGAGCACGAACTTTCGGAGAACTACAGGTAGTCGAAGGTGTCCTCTACATAGTTCGTGAACTTTGCACCTGGTATCGCTGACTAATCGAGAAACGTACTGATAGGGAAGGACGGCTTCGGTCCGAAAATCTGAACTACTTTCCAGCGTAGCCTCATGAGCTGTCGGCCAAACTTTTTGGCTTTGGCGATTTTGGCTGACGTCTCGGCGTCTTCGCCTTCTTCCTGTAGTCCGTAATTCATCGAAAGTCGAAGTTGATGCAATCTTAACGACTTTCCGTAGTATTGAGCGCTTGGCAAGACTACTACGTTTATGCTTCTCGTTACCAGATCTTGAGCGAGGCGTTTTTAAGCTTGAAGATGTCAGTGGAATCTTTACAGTACAAGTTTTAGGAAGAGCCTCAGTTAATCAATTAATTCAGTCTGCTGAGATTTGCTGATGTTCACTGAATAAGGCTTTACTAGCCTCGATTTCGCTTGGAAATATGAGCGAACTTTTGGCACGCCCTGGTGGAGAGTGCCTCTAGGCTTGAATAAATATCATTTAAAATCATTGAGCTCGTGCAGACTAGCGGACAACTCATAATTATTAATATGTTTCGCTGTGCAGAGGAGAAGGATATTATGGCTTCGATAATCCATTCCGATTGAGTGCTTGAAAGGGTGTAGGAGTGTGCTACCTTTTCACCTTATATTTGTTGCTCCTTGTCCTGACCTAAGAGCCATCCTACGACCTACAATTCTATTCCGAAAACTTTAAGATGAACCCGTTACCCAAGAGGTTTACAGTTGACTAGAGGGCCAAGCTTCTCTTAGTAGTCCAACGTAGGTTGATGCGGATTTCCCGACAATCCAACAAGGGAGAAACAACCAGCAACAACAGCTTCAGCGAAGAGAGGGGTGCGACGGCAAATAAAAACATTAGCTCGTGCAAAATGGTTTTGCCCGGAGCGTAATGTTTTCTTTAATTTGAATACAGGAAGACGTGTACCTGGCCACACTGGACAAACCATAAAATTTGATGTGCTATTTACGCCTTCGTCGACGGATACTGGGAGGTAATCGAAAGTCGATCCGAGGCCGTCTGAAAAGTCTCGCTTGGTCCCTTCGATCAAAGCGTGATATCCGCCTTCAAATTCTTTTCCGATCACGATATATTGCACTAAATACGAAGGAATAAGGGTGATTGAGGAAGGGATTTCACTTAAAACCTGCCTTGAGGGGCTATTTAAGGTGCGGCTAATATGCATCGTGCCTCACTAAACCGCTCACCTATACACTGTGCCACAGACGTTAGGACGACGGCATTATTTCGGTCTATTTTAGGAGAGCTGCAGATGAAAGTGGCCTGTTAGTCCGCTCTCTATTATTCGGCAGCAGATGTGTAACACATATTCAGAATCAGTGTTCGAAGCTGCATTCCAAGATTTGCCTCTCATCCCAAAACACCACTGTGGTTTGGTTTCTCTCTATCCCTAACCCGGCTATGCTGACACTAATATTGAGTGGCGCTAGGATGACGACCTTTACCAGCACAGCTGGCATGCTTACACGGAAGCATCCGACGAGCACCTGATGATGTATGCCAGCGGCAGCAGGAAAAATGACAGTGGTGGTGCCCTCGTTAACACGCACTTAGCTGAATTGAATTGGACGCCTGCGACTGAAGCGATGTGGCTCCGTGTCAACTTTGACTGTATTCGTCGCGTATGCCCCAACATCCGACTACGACGACGAGGAGGCAGAAGTCTTCTACGTGGAGCTGGGGAAGTTCTACAATACCCACCATAAGGATTGGAAAAAGGGCGCGGTAGGCGCGTTTTCCGCGTTCTTTCTGTTCTTTTGTTGTAGCCGTCTTGATCTTCATCATTTTCAAAAAACTCACATACCATCGTGATCTCCTCGACGAGATCTACCCACTGCTCTAAAAATGTTTTTCGCTATTTCATTTTTGACCTCCATTTTTTCGAAATCGCCAGGGGGTACTCATTAACGAGGGACGTCTCCACTAATTGCGCACAAAGGGCATTTAAGTGCTAGGATTCAAAGCCAGCGCGGCTGACAGTAGCGCCTCTTTAGGGAAGATTCTGTAGATGACAAGCTTAGAAGATCGCAGAGACATTATTCTACTCTATATTATTTTTATTTTTCAATTTTTCCAAATTCTACCAAATTCTACCAAATTACTAAATTTTTCCTTCATCTACCGATCACTGTCAAAAATTGCCTTTATCAAGGGAGAGAATGCAAAATGGATAAAAATTCCTAATTGGGATGCGCCATACATGTTACTTCGTAAAGGATACTTCGACCTTATTCATGGTCCACACAATGAATTGTCGTGAAAAGCCGAGTCCTCCCTTTTCCTGTGTTAGAAGTCACTGCAATAGTGTAGTAGAGTTTTCTTCGAGTGCGCTTCAGCCTCATTATTAAGGGCCCATTAGTATTTTCCCATTATTGATGAAAGGGGCCTGATACATGAATACCTAGCTGGTTGTATCCCAAGACATTGCTTTGCATGTGGTCCTTAGCGTGCGCAACGAAATGTGAGTTCACGTCTCCGTTGTGTAGGTAAACTCAGGGATACCTAACAACATGTTCGGAGGTCAGGTTGAGAGATCCTCGGATGTGATCCTCGCCTTCCTTCGACTCTGTTCGACCCGCCTTTCATAAAGCTCCCTTCATGATCTTCTCCAAGGAATTAAAACTGAATGTAGAGAAATTTTCTGAGAACTGCGCCTACCCATCCAATCACTTCTTAAAGGAACAGTCCCTATTCTTGTTTCTTAAAGGAACAACCCAGACCATCGAGACCTTCCAAGCCTTCCAAATGTCTGGGAAGAATAAAGCACTGACTTGTCCCTCGGCTAACCACCGAAGTTCATTTTATAGACCAAATACGCGCTCAAATAGCCTTCCTCAGAAGTAGAATGCGTGGCGCATCTCACAATGGAATTAACTAACGCTGTCTTTAATCCTTTACCCTATATAGGGCTTCAACATTTTCACACACAGTTGAGGAATGAAGGATTGGTCTACAATGCTCGGAGTTCCCGTTAGATCCGCAGCCAAGCATTTACATGACACCCTGCTTTGTTTATTTGTTTCATAACGCGCTCTACAATTCTAGCAACATCTAACGGGTAGCATACGGATGTCGTTCGCGATTTTCACTTCGAAAATAATTTTTATTAAGAATTACAATTGCGGGATAATAAAATTAGCCTAGGCTGTATTAGTGGTCGCGATTGCGCCAGGCGTTCATTCAGCATAGCGTGGTGATTAATGCAGTAGTGTTGTCCCCATCTTCACGAGTCCTCGAAATCGAAAAATGAACGAATTCCCGCGCCTATGATCCATGTTTCCCGATTTCCCGAAGCTTTACAAAAGCTTTCGCTTTAATCACATAATAATAAAGAACAAAGGAAGGCGTTAATAAATCCTATTTGTGATGCGCCACGCATTTTGTTCCTATATAATGTTATAGAGGCAATCCGAATGGGCATTTAACCTACACAATGACTTCTGATAGACGATCGATGCAAACGTCTGTGTTTCATCATTCCCAGCCCAGTCTCGCCCCAATTTACCGACCCCTGAAGGGTGGAATGGTTGATTATTCTGCACAGGAACTCCATACGAGGGACCTTTGATGGAAGGTGAAGGTAGATCGCGCATTCCAGTGGACTGACATAGGACCGCACATGAAAATGGGTGAATTCGGCGAACTGCTAATTATACACGATGCTTCTTCAAAAGAAAAATTGCAACAATTTGTTTCTATGAAAAAGGATAGCAAAATAAGCAAATGTGAACTCAAGGCGAATCGATAGTATCATTCGCCGAAGGTAGTGTGCCGTTCCCTATGAATGACACAGTACCGCTGGGTCTTGCACCCAGGTGGGAGGAGGCCTTCATCGGGCTCGGGCGATGATCGCAGAGCCCATTTCGACCCGGACGCTGCCAGAACTCGACCTCGGCAGAAAAGGCGCAAAATGTAGAATCTCTTCAAATTTTATAAAAATATGTTGTTGGGAAGCGCTTCCAATGGGATGTGCTGTCTCATATGCAAGCGCGGGGTAACTTGAAATCTGTGGCGTGCAAACACTCAGGATTGCGCCATGCTCCTGCCTGAAACCTTGCATTCCAGATTCGATTGATTGTGCATGGGCTGAATGCTTGTTACAATCTTGTTGCTGCTTGGTCAAATTAACCTCTGCTGTGCTTCTTTTAACGTTTTAAACTTTATATCCTCGTGAAAGACATGTTACATGCGAGTTTATTGATTGTACGATTCAAATGTGAGCAGGAGCCGCATTTTACAAGACGGATCCTGTGAACTGATGAAGCAACATTCAAGCTGAATGGAGAGGTTAATTGGCATAACTGCAGCTATTCAACGACGGAAAACGTTAAAAGAAGTGCAGCTCAGGTTAAGGTGACCAAGTAGCAACAAGATTTTAACAAGCATTCTGCCCATGCACAATCAATCGAGTCTGAAATGCAAGGTTTTAGGCGTGTGCATGGCGCAATCCTAACTGTTTGCACGCCACGGATTTGTCGTTACTCCGCGCTTGCACATGAGTCTCGAACGTCCTCAAAACTTGACCAGCAGCAATGTTAGAACCTTTCAAACAGTAGCTGCTATTTTTAGAATACTCTCCATTTTTCGCAAGCTATAATGTTCAATTAAGTTTTGAGCTCTAAAATAAGCACAAATCAATAGAATCGGCCACTTTGGGAAGAAATTATAACATGTATTCAAGCGAAATACAATCAATCGAGTGTAACATGGAAAATTTCAGACGAATGCAGGAGCATTTCATGCCTCTTGTATGTACGAAAATTTCTGTTTTCTTAAGCTTTTATACGAGTTCTTAACTTGTTCAGTTCCTTTACTATGAACAAAGTTATCACCTTTCAAACAGTGCATACATTTTTGAGACACCCTGTATTTATAGGATAAAGGATAAAGGACGGTGTTACCCAATCTCTTTTGAGGTGCGTCAAGCATTCTACTTCTACGGGATATCGTGGAGGCAAATCTAGTTCCCGTTTGGCCTATTCTAATTACTTGCGGTGGTGAACTGATAAACAAAATAGCGCTTTATCCTTCCCAGACAAGTATGGTACCATACCAATCGATTACGCAACATTCTTGTCTCAATAGGTAGAGCGTGAAAATTAATTCAGATCAAAAAATATTAAAATTTTTGTAAAATTATCAATATATATAACATACGAAAGTGACGACCGAGGTGAATCAATAGTACCGTTCGCCGAACGGCACTGTGCAGTCCCCTATAATTGGGACAGTACCGCTGGGTCTCTCACCCAGGTGCGAGGAGGCCTTGATCGAGCGCGGGCGATGCAGGCAGAGCCCAGGTCGAGCCGAACGCTGCCAGAACTCGACCTCGGCAGAAAAGGCGCAAAATGTCGAATCTCTTCAAATTTTGTAAAAATATGCTGTTGGGAAGCGCTTCCAATGGTGAGATGGGCTGCCTTAAGCATTTGAGGAACTGACTGATGTGGAGACCTAAATTTTGAAAACAAAATGGGATCATGAAATTGTATATTTTTCTCCACTTTAGACACCTTAGAAACTATATTAGCGTGAACTCAGCTCCTCCTTCCTTGCCTGTATCAGAGCCACGCAAACCTATTTTGCACAGGAAAGATTTCAGCACCCTCGCTTCTGTCCTTAGAAAGTTGCAGTACACAAAACGTTGTGAAAAAACGTTGCTGAAGGTAGTGCACAGTGGATTTGTGATTAGCAAAAATTTTTTTTTTCAAGTTGAAAGTGGGCCATCTGCAATTCTCTTACCTGCTTCAGTGTTCAGAGCAAATTTTAACTTTGTAACTTCCTTTTTAAAAAAGTTACAGCACCTGTTACATGAGAAAATCTCATTGTTGATCAAGAATGGAGAACTGGTTGCGGGATGCGAAATTTGGACATTTATCCAGATATGATACCTCTTCTAAGTCGATAGAGCTGCAAAGAAATTTTCAGTAATACAAATTAGCTATTCCCTGTGCGAGAGGTAGTGCAATTGGAGGATACGCCGGCTGTCGCATGCTGGAGAGTCGAGGTTCTCGGACAGGCCGCCGTCCAGACCATCCAAACCTTCAATCTTCCGGAGTCGGCTAATCGGTATCCTAGCCTTGTCTAGCAAAGACAGATCACTGACTTATCCATAACCGCTATTCGTAGTGTGGACCAAGAATAAATTCAAATCTTTTCAACGACATCTTGCAGAAGTAATATGCGTGGCGCGTCCCAGTTGGGATTTTTATATATTGTGCATCCTCTTCCTTGATGTGGCCAGATAAAATCAGTTTTCTGTCTGTACTCGGTAGATAAAGCAAAAATTTGTTATCTTACTAGAATAATCGAAAAATAAAAAATAATTAGTAAATAATATAGAGTAGAATAATATATCCAGGTGTTATAAGCTTCTCGGTCTACAGAATTTTTCCTAAGGAGGAGCTACTGTGAACGCGCTGGCATTAGATCCGCGCGCTTAAGTGTCCTTTGGGCGCAATTAGTGGAGACGTCGCTCGCTAATGAGTATCCCCTGGCACTTTCGAAAAAATAACGGTAAAAAATGGAGTGGCGAAAAATGTTTTTGCGGCACTGGGTAGATCTCGTCGAGGAGATCACAATGGTGTATGAGTTTTTCAAAGAGGATGAAGATCAAGAGGGCTGCAGCAAAAGAACAGAAAGAACGCGGAAAACGCGCCTACCGCGCCCTTTTTCCAATCCTTATGGTGGGTATTGTATAAGGAAGACCACACCTTCCACAATGTGATCGTCGTCGACTTCAACGCCAAGATCGGACCTCGAAGGTCGCCTGAAGAACTTCTCATCGGAACCCTCGGTTTGGAGTGGAACGGGCAAGGTGAAAGACTGTCTGAGTTCATCATGTCGAACGAGACAATCCATGTAAGCCGACAGATCCAGAGGCCTCCGCCCTACGATGGCTCTGGGAATTCCCCGATGGCCAGTTCCACAACGAGATCGATCACATCATTTTCAATCGCAAGTATTGCCTGACTGACGCTTCCGTTGCCCATAGGTGCTACACGGGATCGGACCGCCCACCACCTCCTTCGCACGAGGTTCCGCACTTCGCGTCAAGGAGAGAAGGCCGCCGGTGGTTTTTGTTCAGTACATCAAAACATTTCGAGAATTGTTCAAAAAAACTCAAGACCAGGATCTCACCATTCTAAAACGACGACGTCGTCAAAGGGTGGAGAGGAGTTCGCCAAGAGGATACGATATCCCCGAAGCTCTTCTGCGCCCGCCTGGAAAACGTCATGCGCGAACTAGAATGGGAGCACATGGGAGTGAAGATCGACGGCCGGCAACTACGTCATCTTCGCTTCGCTGACGACATCGTGCTCATAACACCGAGCATAAGCCATTCGGAGGGAATGCTGGCTGACTTCGATCGCGTATGTGGGAACGTTCGAATACAGCTGAATCTTATGAGGAAGATGTTCATGAGGAACGGACGAGTTTCTGATGCCCCATTCTCGCTAAACGGAACGGGCATCTCCGAGTGCCCCATCTACGTGTTTCTGGATCGCGAAGTCACCGTGGCCAACGACCTAGTGACGGAGCTAGGCTAGCTAGGAATGAGCGCTTTTTCAAGAGATTCGAGGAGATTGTGAAGAAGACGAAGAACGGCAGACTTATCGGCGTCCGCTTTAGCGAATGGACCATAAACGGGTTGACAGGCGATAGAACGAGTGCACGACAGTTCCAATTGCCGTAATGCAGTAGTGCGCACTAAGCACGTTTCGCTGAATTGGAAATTAGCGGTTCGGGTTACATGCACGCCTACTTCATGCGAAGGAGCGAAATCATTCATAGCTAGATAGCTATTTGGTTCGACGGCATCATGAGCTTTTTTTAGTTGAGTAAGCTGAATAGAGAATGTTGTTTAAGAGTGTGCATGAGGTGAGCCGTGAATCGTATTCTGCAAGAAATGAGGAGGCAACAAGAATTCATATTTAAAACTATACGATGGGTTGTGCCAGCTGATGTGCAGCACAGCAAAGAAGACTAAGTTGTTTGTGTCCATCCCACGACAATCGACCGCTCAACTGTCTTAATCGAGAAATTATTAGGTTGTAACGAATTAAATGGCACTGGCTCCCGCCATTTTTTTGCGCGTCTTTACGCGTTTGATCAAGAACAAACCGTAACATGTGGCATATCATTTAGAAGCGCAAACGTTGCTCTACCGGAGAGTACCAAATTTTCTATGTAAGAGTGAGAAAACTTTAGAGTTTTATTGACTTTTTTGCAGATGGACAAAAGGGTAATCCGAGGCATTTACTTGTATGAATTCAAGCTGGGCACTACAGCTAAGGAGGCGGACGAGAAGATCAACGCCGCATTCGGTCAAGGATTTTTCACAATTCGGACGGCGTATCGTTGGTATCAGAAGTTCCGGAATGGAGATGAGAGCTTGGAAGAACATGAAGGTCGTGGGAGGCATAGTGATGTTGATGAGGACAAGCTGAGAGATGTGGTAGAGGAGGATCCACACAAAGGTACCAGGGAGATAGCGAAGGTTCTTGGCGTCAGTCACAACACAGCTGCCCGGCATCTGAAGGAAATTGGAAAGACCAAAAAGCTGGAAAGGTGGGTGCCTCACGAGCTGTCTGAGGAGCAAAGAAACCGACGATATGAGATCTCGTCCGCACTGCTTCTACGGAACGAAACGGACCCATTCCTTGATCGCATCGTAACCTGTGACGAGAAATGGATAATGTACGACAACAGGCGACGACCGGCACAGTGGGTGGACAGCGATGAGAGCCCCAAGGTTTTTGCGAAGCCGGAATTGCACCAAAAGAAAGTAATGGTGACAGTATGGTGGTGTTCGCTGGGAATTATTCACCACAGCTTCCTCCCTCCCGGTGAATCCATCACGGCAGAGAAGTACTGCATTGAAATTGAAGAAATGATGAAAAAGTTGAAGGATATCCGGCCGGCCTTGGTAAACCGAAGGCGAGTTCTCCTGCACGACCCATGTAGCACGAATGACGTTGCAGAAATTGAATGAGCTGAGCATTGAAACTCTACCACATCCTCCGTTTTCTTCCGACCTCTCCCCAACAGACTACCATTTCTTCAAGCATCTTGGCGACTTCTTGGTAGGGAAAATATTCAAATACCAACAGGATGCCGAAAGTGCCTTCGAAGATTTCGTCAATTCCAGAACTTCTGATTTTTATGCTACTGGGATAAAAAAGCTTGTGTCACGTTGGCAAAGATGAGTAGAATCAGAAGGTTTTTATTTCGATTAATAAACTTGCCTACAAGCCGAGATATTAACGGTTTAAATTTACAGTGGTTCAGTGCCACTTATTTCGTTACAACCTAATAACTTGGGCTATCTGTCCGCTTACCTGCAAGCGCAACTTTAAATTGTACCGCCTACAACATTACGATTTACTGCCGATACATAAAGTGATCGTGTGCATTTTGCAATGAGAAAAAAAAAACTAAAAATAGTAAGCACTTATCGTAGAGATTAAAAAACTGCTGAAAGGGCAGTAGTCGTAGTAGCTGCTTGCTTGTGTTTGCTCTAAATGTTTTTGTTTCCATCCTTTCCGCAAACTTCAAGCAGTGGTCAAGTCAGTCAGCCAACGGTCGCCTATATTTCTAACCGGGAGTATCTCATCGGCAGGTCAGGACGGCCCAAGTGTTATGGGCGGAATCGCCTCTCTCTGGTGAACAATAAAATGCAGATATCTCGACAGCAATGCTATTCTGCGCAGAGGTAGGGACGAGGGAAGTTGGGCCGTTGGCGGCGCTAGCCCTCTGCCTGCGTGCGAAGGTTGGGTTCAAGTTGACTGGAAACAGCGTTCACAGGATTACGCCACCCCTTTACCCACTCGCCACTGCCGCTCGCTCGTCATCGCTGTTTCCAGCCAACTTGAGCCCGCCCCCCGCCTGCACGCATAGGGCTAACGCCGCCAACGGCCCAAGTTCCGTCGTCCCTAACTCTGCGTAGAGTTGTACTGAGGTCGAGATATTTGCATTGTGCTGTTTCCCAAAGACAGGCGATTCTGCCCCTATACAACACTTGGGCCGTTCCGACCTAAAGTTGAGATAGTCTCCTGGTAAGGAATTATGCGCTATATAGCTACTTGAACTTCAAGCCTCTTTTCAAGGTAGTCGAGAGTAAAAGGATAAAGGACGGCGTTACTCAATCCCTTCTGGGATGCGCCAGCGCATTCTACTTCTACCTGATGTCGTGGAGGCGACATGAATGCGTATTTGGCCATACAAAGACTTGCGGTGGCCAGCCGATGACAAGTCAGCGCTTTATCTTTCCCAGACAAGTCTGGTACCAATTCACCGACCCCGGAGGGATGGAAGGCTTGGTTGGCCTGGGCGGGAAATCCGAACCAGGAACCTGGTATCGGGTGCACGCGACAGTCGCGCCTCCTCCGACTGCGCTACACGCGCCCAGTCGAGAGTACTCAATAACAATCATAGTCTTTACTGCGTCATAGGAACGTCTGCGCGAACCTAAAACTGATCTGTCGGTAGGGTCTTGTCTAAGTGTGTTAGCGCAATGCCGTTGAGTCAAGATTGGTATGTTCCTTTATTCGACTCACGTTTCGGCGTAATCGCCTCCTCCAGAGCCTGGAGAAGACAAAAGTAGTTTAGGAAATTACGCGCCCAACGATCGTTTGAAGTTACAGAGCTAGCAATAGAATGAGAGAAAGGAGAATAAGAACGCAACCCGACTGACTTATGGGAACAGCCGAGATACTGGTAAGTTCTGCTCGTATGTAATGAACCTAAATAACCGCGACGAAGATCGCAAATAAACTAGATATATCCTTATTGAGCTATTCGGAGCATGCGATACTTTCTATTTTTAAGCAGTAACGTGGAATGAGCATTTGAGATGGACACGTTGGTCTGCCGCTACAAAGAAGTGATACAACTTTGAGTGTTATCACCTCATAACCGTTGGCAATTACTGATTTCTTTAAAAGGCAATTAGTCAGTAAGAATACGTATACCAGTCACAACGTTAAGACAACAAGTTTCTTAAGATATCGAATTCTTTTGGAACTAATGGAGCCTTCTTGGCAAATACGACAATTTTTGTGTTCCTATATGTACGTGAATCATATTCGCACCTTGAAATAAAGAAACAAATAAATAAAGTTTCTGCTCGCCCACAAATGCTTAATTTTGACTTCAAGCCCCCTTCTGGTGACACCAAAAATTGTAGGCTATCGTAAGACTCAAGCGAGGAAGGAGCATGGTGTTGTGCTCCCGTCTAACGTCTTCGATTAGCATAGGGATCAGAAAAGTATTTTGCTTTGTTCGTGCAGAAATAAGTCAGCAGGTGTCATTCGTTAAGTATGTTCCTTATATTCCTTATAAAGTATGTGAGGGGCAGACACCCCTTGGAACGTGCACTGCTTAGTGTTGAAAATGCCATTTAATGAGGTTTAAGATGTGCTATGTACTTCACAAGTGCCCTACTTTACAAATCCATTTAAACAGTGAAATGGAAAACAAGAAGGCCTCGCAAAGTGGCAAATAATAAAGACTAGACCGTACTCTGACACGACTTTTATGTCCATCCACAATCAGCAATATGCAAAAAAATATTAAGAAAAAGCAACTGCAATAGCTGCTGAAGTTTGTACAGGTGATGACTAAAATCGAAACGTAAACGTCGCCATGAAAAGAACCGTGATAACGATAGGGGACGGCACCTGCAGACAGTGCACCTACGATTTGCTCGATAGCGGTCCAAATCATACGTGGTTAGATGCCAACAAACAGCATTTCCGTCTGCACATGAGTAGTGGTGGCACTAGGACCACTTCAGTAATATCCACATGGCAGCTTAATACTCTGGCAAGGTCTCGTCGGTACGGATATTTAGTGCATGGCGCTTGACAGCTCAAAGGATCGAGCACCGATTACTGCAGGTACGTATACGAGATCGCGAAGTCTGGTTCGTCAGTGATCTACTGCAGGGGAATGCGATCCGCTTAAGGAGCTCGCGAAAGTATAGAGGAAGCATCAAGAGATGACTCAAAGAAAGAGATGACGTGTGACCTATGTTATGAAAGATATGGGGTTAAGATGCATTTATACAAAAGCAATTCAAGAAGTTGATTTATCCCTCGGTGATACGTTTTATATGATTACACATAATTTTCAGAGAATGTTGACACAGGATGAGGGCACTTACTATGAGACCCTATTTGTCTGAAAAATCGCGGAAATCGCCAAATTCACAGACGTTCAAATATCATTTGGTGAGTCAGTTGGTAAGCGACTTTTTAATTGAAACAACAACAGAAAATTCGATGCGAAACGGAACCGGCCACAATGAAAAGCGCAGGGTGAAGCGGTTGGGTAAATAGAGGGCCGCTGAATCGCCAAGGTATCAATGACGTTCTGTCACGACCGCCAATTACTCACAAAATACGCGCAGTGGGCCGTAATTGGGAACACGGGTCAAGAGTGAGGTTCGATTTTTGTGGGAAGCTTACAACGCTCCTCCTCCTTCCGAAGCAGATTTGATGCGACTCCCTGCATTTGTCTCAATCACCGTTTTACTTCTCATCTGTCTCGATTATTTCCACTTTTTATGCGATTTCTGTACCCCTTTATAGGTTGTGGTCTCCAGATGTGACTTCGACATTGTAGAGATTCGCACACGGCATCGTTCACAGAAAGAGATATGATATAAACCAGAATTGAATTCTTCGAAGTTCTTTAAGCTGATGGTTCTACAGTAAAAAAATAAACACTTCTGCGTGCAGTCTTCTAATCAATCAGAACCGGTCCAATTTTTGCACATTTTCTATGATGCCATGGAGACGACAGATTTTGCTACCTGAGGAAATCGAGGAAATCGCCAAATTCACAGACGTTCAAATATCATTTGGTGAGTCAGTTGGTAAGCGACTTTTTAATTGATACAACAACAGAGAATGAAGGAGCGACATATGCATCTAAAACTATACTCTATAAAAATTCGAGTGTTGATTGCTAATGGTGACTTAAATGCTTCCCCAAAAATATTCTTTGGTGTGCTTTTTGGATCGGTCACGGAGTCGCAATCGAAGGATTGACTTGTCACGGAAATACAATGCCGCCCAACTTCTTTGATAGAAAGACGCTTTCCGACGGATTAATCCGTCCCAAAGCGTTGCTTTGCCATAACTTGCTTGAAATTTGCTCCAGTAGATTCCAACCAACCCGCTCAAATCCCCTCTTCACTGCACATTTGACGCTTCCAAGTTGTATTTAGTTCGACAATTTCGCATCCCAAAAGGGATTAGGTATCCGTCCTCTATCCTTTCCCCTTTATATTTAGGACAGCAAATTTGTCGATGGGTCCTTCATCCAATGCAAATTCTCAAAAAAACCAAATTTCAAAACTTCTCAGTCAAACATTTTGCCAAATTTCTGAAAATTTTCGTCAATTCGTTAAGCCAGATCTTAGCAGAAAGAAGTCGTTAATTTGTTAAAATCGTCAAATCATTAACTTTTGAGTGACTCTTGAGACAGATCTCAGATCGCTTTTGCCTTTATTGCTCTAATAGGTATCGCACGGAGGTGCGAACCGAGCAGAGAAACTGCGACTCGGCTGCCGAGCACAGTGCTCGGGCCGAGTCCAAGTCCCACTTTCAGAGCCGACTGCGTGCAGAAAGGGTAACATGTCGGCCACCTCCTATTTGAGCCATGTTGCATCACCCAAAAAGCTGTTGATGAATCAAAATCGCTAATCAAACCATTTTCTCATTCAAGAACAACCAGGACGCTAAATTGAAGAAAACGAGATAATATACCAAATTCGGGTAGCAATAAATGCTACAAAATAGTACCTTCGGAGAGAGCCAGTCTTATCAACTGCTGGTTCTCGAATACTGACCATACTACCGCCCAGTGAAAAAAAAGTTGGAGCTCTTTCACTGCTTTATTATTAGGTTGGAAAAAAGTCTCTTCACACTTCGAAAAGTTTTTTACCGTTCTCCTTGTAAACACACTAGCCAATATTGATAGCTGATTTCGTAATCCTATCACACTTGTCTACCGTTCGCACGCGCACGTAGGTCAAGACCCTTCTTGTACTTCGTTATCTATCCAATCTTCCGGACTCAATGCCAGACCTACCTCATGGCCATTTTCGGGGCATTCTTCATGAATTCATTAGAGGATCTATAGCACGTCAGGCAGCCGACTAAAACTAAAGATATGTATGGCTTGGGATCTATTACTCATCGCACCTGTTATGAATGATTCGGAAAGTTTTTAAAGGGAGATTATTCACTCGAGCACAAAGCAAGGTCAGGAAGGCCAACTAAATTGGGCGACACTGAACTAATCAATCTTCTTCGTACCGATAGTAGGCAGACGACACGTCAACTGGCAGAGGAAGCTCGACGTGTCTCATAGGATAGTGGGAATCCATCTGAAGGGTCTTGGCTTCGCACGGAAATTTGGAGCTTGGATTCCACATGCCCTGTCAGACACTCAGTGCAAAACCACATGTTGCACGACTCACGAGAGAAACAGGGAGCTGGGTGGGGGGGGGGGGGGCAATGCCACATTCACCGTATAGCCCTGACCTCGCCCCTACCGACTACCATTCCTTCCGTGCTTTCAAGCAAGAACTTGCAGAGAAATATTTTGAAACGGATGAAGACCTCAAAAATTGGATTCAGCAATGGTACGAATCCACAACTGCAGTCCTTTAAGCGAGAGGAATTAGAAAAGTATCCAGTCTTTGGAGAAGCTAGTGGAACAAAATGGAGTTTATCTCAATTGATTTGACATTGTAGTTGTGAAGTAATAAATCTTTGAAAAAATAAAGACTTTTTCAACCTAATATACAACCGACATCGAATATAATATGGGATAATCCTTTGCAACAGACGAGAAACTGCGTGTTTGGAGACATATTAAAGCGACCGCTTTTTCTCGAAGCTATTTTACCAGACGTGAAAAAACCTTTTCTCGGCTAACTCAACGTAGGCGAATGCTTGTAAGAGAGAGGGCGGCTAGCGAGGAAGGTTGTACTGAAAGTGGACTTTACGAGCAAATGGATTAAATATGCAGCGAGATCAAAATCGACCAAATTAAATATTGTTCAGAGTCACTATGGTAGTCACAGCATGTTGAATTCAGATCTTTTGAGAGAAATAGAGAATTCCAGTTAGCAGTATTGGAGAGGTCGTAAAACAATTGAGGGCCCTCCAGACGAAAATGCGCCATAACTAGGTCATAGATTGTCGAACTTAACACAACTTAGAAGCGCCGAATGCGCAGTGAAGAGATGACTCGAATGGAGTTGGTTGGAATCCACAGGAGCAAATTTCAAGTACGTTATGGCAAAGCGACCCTTTGGGACGGATTAATCCGTCGGAAAGCGTCTTTCTATCAAAGAATTTGAGCGGCATTGTAGTTTCTCCCCTGAACGAGACAACGTCAAAAAGTGAAATCATACCCCATAAATCTAGTCGTGACTATTGTACAGTTTAAAAAATAAACTCTTCGAGACCGATCTTCGACATGGTTAGGGAGGTCGTTTTCAAAATCGTTGTTTTTCATGAGATTAGAATCGCGTTCTACCTAAAGGAGGCGAACTATATAGGTGGAATGTTGCCTCATATAATACCAAATCCTGCCCAATTTATGTTTTTTGAGTCCATCTTCTATATGACCACAGGTTTCGATATACATCACCCGCAGAAGAAAAAACGTTACAAGAAGCGAACTCCCTCTAAAACTACTAGAAGGTGGCATTTTTATCAGTTGCTTCTTATAGAATAGAATCTACCTTTCATCCACTTTTAATGCGTATTTAGCTTTTACGGGCTCTATGAACTCTCCGAGTTATGACAGGGTAAGTACAGGCAAATGCGTTCTCTGAGTTCGTCGATCCTAACCGGAGGATTGATTTGTCATAATTTTTTTCTTTCTGAAGGAGACAACTTTTTGACATTGTATTTTTTAACGATTTGGTTCCTTGTTATTATACAGCAAAAAAGCTCCTCAGTAGCGATCTTCGATATGATTAGGGGCCTTACTCATAATCGTCGCTTTTCAGAAAATATAATTAATATCTACCTGATGCAGGCGACCTACACAGTTAAAATTTCACCGAGCCCCCCCCCCCCCGCTCTTCCTAATCATACCAGAGTTTGATGTAGGAGAACTTAATGTTGATGTTTTACTATATAGCAATCAAGGATTCAAATTTTACAGAGTGCATTTTTATCTTTTTGTATTTTCTGTATCAAATGGAAGAGTTAGCTCCCTATGTAGTCAGCCTAAGCATAAGTTCTACGTTGTTGTTTTTTTAAGTCAGAGAACGCGGCTACCTGCGCTCAAACGGTCATAACTGGATCAGTATTCGGATTCTTTAAAAAAACTAGTAGAGCGTAATGAAGTAGAAAAATGAAAATCTTCAATCCGAAAGGCAACTTCGAAAAAGGGCATCTGTGTGGGAATGGTGTTCGATTTCTGACAGGTTTGCCTTGAAAATCGACCAAAAATCAGCGTCTCTTTCATATAAAATATCGCCTCAGAGAAGCACGGTTTTTTTATTTTGTAACATACAGAATTCGACAATTTGTAGAAAACTATTCTATTTTTTCAGGAAAAAACTTGTATTTTCTTGACAAATCAATCCTTTGCATTCGACGAAATCAGAGAACCCAGTTGCCAGCAAGTAAAAACAATGAAAAACAATACAAGTTGATAGCACATTGATAAACTGAAAAGTTTTAAGCCTGAGTTTTAAGCCCTAAGAGAATGCTTTGAAGAAGGTAGCTTCCACGTTTTTAGGGAGGCTCGATTTTTGCGACGTTTTTTCGGCAATGGATGCAAAATCGAAACCCTAGACATACTGTAGTTCAATTAATAAAACACACGGTTTTTTACTGTGTATGAACCAACATTTGGTATTATATAAGGCAATTTTTACCTACGTACAGTTTAGTTTGTCTCCTTCAGGTAGAAATTGTTTTTGCTTTCATGAAAACCACGATTTTGAATACGATCCTTTTATCATACCGCAAATGCTGAGAAGCCGGCATTTTGACTTAAGAAAGGCCAGGACAAATTCCACTTTCCGATGTTGTCTCCCTCAGACGCGGAAAAATTAATTCCATGACATGTCAATCCTTCGGTAGAGACTCCGTGATCGATTCGGAGAGTGCATCAAAGAAATCTTTTTAGAGAAAGCACACGACGCACCCTTAGCGACTAACACTCGAAATTTTACAGAGCACAATTTCAGACCAAGACGTGGCTCCTTAAGGTAGAAAAATGGGTCGTGTCTATGACATCCTAGAAAATTCGGTGGTCTACCTCGTTATTGATACGAAATCTGTCTGCAGAAAATCTTTAATGTAGAACAGTTAATATTCCAAACTTTAAAGACTTCGATTCAGTTCTCATGGCATGTCTCCTTCAATGATCGAAGTTGCGAGTGAATCTCCACGACGTCCAAGCCACACCTGGAAATAACAGCTTACCCCACAGTATCGAAACCACTGCAGGGAAGATTAACTTATTAAGGGGCACAAAGATCGCCTAAGAAGCGAAAAAATACGAGACAACCCTCTGCCACACGGCACACCCAGATATTCGCTCTCCTTATCTGCGCTAACAAGCTCGCCAGCAGAGCTTCGACTTCGAAAAGGTAGCGCACATATCTGCTCCAAGTGAGACGAAAAGGGTTACTGTCCAAGGGGTGGACGCTTTGATCAGGTCATAAGGGAGGAAGCGAGTCCGAAGACGATGTGGCCTATAGGCGCGGAGAATCGACTTCTGCTTTTCGGGTCTTCAGCAAGGAATTCTCCAACTATTGAAGACCTGAGGAGCCGTCGCACAGAACTTTGTAAAAAACACCCATCGGGCAAGCGAGACTGATGATCTTGTTCCCACCAACGCTGACCCACAAAGCGCTATGATCGGCGTTTCTCACCATCAGCAGCCGCTTCTCGGCTGATCTTT
Organism: Heligmosomoides polygyrus bakeri; assembly: GCA_947359475.1. Classification (NCBI taxonomy): domain Eukaryota; kingdom Metazoa; phylum Nematoda; class Chromadorea; order Rhabditida; family Heligmosomidae; genus Heligmosomoides; species Heligmosomoides polygyrus. The sequence continues at coordinate 34,218,303 of OX375867.1, forward strand.
TTCGTCGCTTCAATTCCTGACTTCTTTTTAGACTACTTCACTTACAACATTAGAATGAAACTTTCTCCATCGACAGCTTTAGAAAGTTATTTGCTTCATGTTAGGTTGGAGGTGAAAAACACTGCTGCTTTCGGAGAAGCTGCGCTGGAGCCTAGCAAGGGCTGGTAAGAGACAAACGTACTTCAACAAACATTCAATTCTCTGCGGTACTTGGGCTTGTATTACTAAAAATTGAAGCTTCTCAACATTTGTGTTCTGCGTGTTATATAAGTCCAGATGCAGCTTATATCCGACTTCATAACCGTTATCACCATTCTCTTTGGGGAAGGGAAGGCTGTGTACTCTTTTTGGAGCTATATTCTATTCCATAACTACTATGGCAAAAATTTTGCATTCGCTTAGCACATTTTTATTCAGTTCAACAATTACCTCAAAGAAGATGCTTATTTTGTTGCTGTTTCGAATTACTGTCAAAGCTTTGTAACTTATTCTTGTTATCTGTGGTTATCCGTGATATTCTTCCCACCACAACAACGCGGATTATTCCTGTTTTTATTGACATTAATAATGAAAGCGTTTCTGTAAACGTAATCTTAAAATAACTGAGAAACTATAGTGACGCCTAGTCAAATAATGATTCATGGTAATAAAATTCGGCGACGATCTGACGCGCCCCCCACGATGACGACCAATCCGTCATCTGCGGTTGATATGGAGTACTAACGGTTTCGATTTCTTTTCGGATAGTGGAGTAATGAAGGAACGAGTCCGATGCGACAATGAGGACGGTCTTCTCGAGGCCGAGATGGGTCCGTTCGTTAGAAGACCAAGAGCAGCACTCATGACACCAGTTTCCTGTAGGTTAGTACTACTCTCACGTCACTCCTTATACCTCACTATGCAAGGAAGGGTGAATTCGCCACTTAAATTCAAAGCGCATTCAAAAAAGTTTCACATTTGGTGAGATCACTGAAAAAATCCCATCCCACCTCATTGAACAGCATTTTCAATATTGACAGAACAAAGGCCAATTTCTCACCCTTCGGTTTTTCACCTGAAATGCCCTATCTCGGTCGAGTACAATGTGAAGGCTAGCCGGAGCTCACCAACACAGTTGCACTTTTAACACAAAACGTTTTTCGTCTGTCACAGAAGAAAACTTAGCAGTACATGGTGGCCCAAAAGTCCTGCAACAAAATTAGGCTTCCTTCTTCGGAGATTTTTTAGTCGCATAGAGAGCTCGGTGAACAACCAGCATTATAACAGTGCGTAGGGCACTTTAGGACTCTCTCCAGAATGGATTTTAGTTGAATGCACCTGAGTTATTTATTTATTTAATGAATACGTCACATTAGACGTGCCATAGTCAGAAACTTCAGACAGGAACAAAAATTAGAACAGAACACGTAATAGCAGCTATCTAATTGCTGGCACAAAATTAAGAAAGATTGGGAAAAGAAGCAAAATGGGGAAAATTGAAAATAAAACGTAAGAAAATGGGAAGGACAAAACGCTAAGATAGCACAGAGTGCGAGATCTTCAACGGAAGCGAGCATAATTCCTGCCACTAAAAGCACGTTTGGAAACACCGAAGTGGTCCCATTCATACGTGGCACCGGTAGACAGTTCCCACTATTACAAACAGGAAATTCGAATTGAAATATTTCCAAAACAATGCTTCAAGAGCAAGATTTCGAGTTAGAGAGAAACGGTAAAAGCTAGCAGGAAATAAAGTTTCACCACCAATCTTGCTACGATAACTTGACGAGTACTATTGACGAGTGACGAGTGCCACGGAACGCCAGGAATTTCCAGGAAGGACGCAGTTTTCTGTCGAAAAACCTCTTATATGCCAAGTTTGTCGCTAATCTTGCAGAACCGGCTTTCTACACTCATATGACCTCTTTGAACAACTTAGTGATAAACAATATTACTAATTATAACAAAAGAGTCCCCTGAACGAAGTCGAATGCAGGTAAGGTCGAGGCAAACGACGAAGATTGAACGCGCTGTTTAATTTGGCTTTGGTTGTTTAGAGAATTTCATTAGATTTTAACTTCATAATAGCAGCACACACCAAAATTAATGGCCGATTATTCAGAACCACGACCATCAGCAGCATGCGATGGATGCATTTTTTAGGTTGAACTCACACTCACGGCCTGCTTCCGAGAATTCCACAAAAAAACACAAAATTTAGAAAGGCACAAAAAGGAAAGCAGTGAATGAGCAGCCACATAACATGGACAGAAGCCAAACAAAAGTAGTTCACTGTGACGAAAGGCAGCTTGCAATACGTAAAAAATGACCTCACCTTTCTATGAGTACAACAACGCCAGCAGGACAGAAAGAATGTCACTGAATGGCCTTTAACAGTTCGTTACCGTTCTGACAACGAAGCGCTTTTATCACACTCTGGGAACGTCTTTTACAGAGCCTAATCCTTGACCAAAATCTTGGTTACTTGAAAAGGTTTAGGTCATATAGATGTTCAGAAGAGAGAGGCAGCAATGGTGTCTCAATAAGAATTTTCACTGTATTCAATTGTACACAACATCCCCACAAAATAGTGAAACTATAGGTTCGATTATTTTCACACAAAACAATGTGTCGTTGTATATAGGATAGCTAGCAGGTCGCACAGGATAAAATCACTCGTTAGTAGCCGCCTACGGCTACTAACGAGTGATTTTATTCTGTGTCGATTACCTTAAAAAATAACGTTCTTCGTGCAGCTGTCTCTTGCACTCTTCTGGAGAGACTAATGGAGCTATGATAATGTCCTACATCTTACAGTTAGCTTTCCAAAAAAGAGCATAAACATCATGCGGATGCGCACACACTGGCAACAAAAATCGTCTACACACCAGGAGATTGAAATGTTCATTACAAAGCGAGCGGGTGCATCAAGACAAAGGTCGAACAGTACGTTCTTCTATACACACAAGGTCCTCCTACTGATAACACTAGAAAATTTCATGCTCTGGTCGAAGACTGTGTCGGGGAAGCGAGATTTTCTCCGCAAAGGCGATAAAGTATCGATAAGGAACTGCTGCAGGGCACTAACCACGACGCTGAGTCACTGTGTAGCGGTTATCAGAGTGCTCACCAGTGACGTTTTTGGGAGCTCTGCAGCATTTACACTTTCAAGAAGAGTGGGCAAAAACTCAACCAACTTCCTCATTGTTCCACTTGCTTGGTATCGGTTCAGAATTTCCAAATATGTCACTTCGTCATTTCGGCATCCGCCCTGGATTGTTAATGGGCCACATGTGTAGTGGGATTAAACACAGAAAATGAATCAAACGTATACATACTTCACCGCCGGTAAAGGTTTCTAAAAAATCAGTCCTTACCCGGCTTGTCTTGGTACTCGGTACCCTTTTTGCAACGGATCTTATTTTATACGCTTAATTTCCTTACCTGTATTTTAGCCTCGCACAAAGTGTTACCACTTGTTCGGGCTAGAAGAGCTTGTCGTTCTCAAGCCTGCTTCATCAAATAAATGCGACACAGTGAATCGGGTGACGAATTCAGCAGACCTGAGTCTAGGCCAACCAAGCCTTTCACCCCTCCATGTTCGAAAGAGTGGTAGTGTCTAGAAGGGTAGAACAATGACAATTCCTGGGCCAGTCACTGCATATGCGCCAAATTTGCATTCAACTACACAATATCTGATAGAAATACTCGAGCGGAAGCTATGCAGGTTCTCAACCTTAACTTTTACTTGAAACTTCTCCGCTCAAAAAAAAAACAATTTAAACGATTTAAAAAGCGCTAGAACTCACAGATCATTGCCAGTAAGGTGTATTTTGTCTGGTGTTCTGCTTAAAAGCTGCAGTTGTGAAAGACAAAATCGTTATCGTTACATGACGTTTCCACCTGCACATCACACACTTGACGTCTGAAGCGTTCCTTTGATGCAAGACTATCGAGAGGCTTGGAAAATTCTGGCTGGTATGACGAACTCCTGCTTTGTATTTTACATAGTTCAGAATCCCACTTCGTTTAACAATTGCTACGTCAAATTCGGTGACAACTTCGTGAAGAATTGGTGGATTTTTTCTCGATTCAACTACAGGACACATTCAACGCGAATTTAAAATGAATGTCGATGTAGAAACTTTGTGGTCGCTGCCAGTTTAATTAAGCTTATTTGAGCTAGCTCTGCGTACATAGAAGTTGAGAAGTTGCATGGTGCAGAGCCTGATTTATTTTATTTTATTTTATTCTGGGCGTAGACATGAATCCACGCGTCACAAATTAAAAGAAGAACTGAACAAAACAACTAACATACGTGAACAACTCAATTGGGTATCAATTCTTGTGCAGCGTTATCAACACATCTCATATAGCACCGCATTGAAATATTTGTCAAGCAAGATACGTTCCACAGGTACGCGCAGACAGACTCGCCAGATCATCGTAGCTCCCAAGTCATGTGCATGTGGGCTCCTGATATTTCGACTGCTGCTCACGGTTTCTTACTCTTGGCTTTTTGTCCAGCAAAAAGCCTTCTACTATGACCTCAAAACGGCGGCCTCATCGCAACAACACCAACATATGCCGTGCCAACTTGTCGAAGTCCTCTACCATTCCCATTTGCATCTAAAACTTCAAAAAATGTCGGTATACGATGCGAGCCCTATCTGTTGGATACACAGCGCGGAGCCTCGTATTTTGTGCGAAAAAGCGCCGCTTTGCAATAACTTTCTTCAAAGACAACCATTTTTTAAAAGAATAGCTTGCTTGGAATGGTGACTGGATGTTCTAATTGAACATATAGGAATTAGTTTGCTAATTTTGAGAAGAAAACAAAGTCAACTAATAGTTATGGTAGGAATACGGTGGGTTTACGACCACCATCTCGTTCGAGATTATATTTCTTGAAGACCTTGCTTTGAGCTCAGCCTGGTGGACGACTCCATTGTAGGGCCATTCAGCAAACGTCTTCCTAACGATCTCGCAGGATCCAACAGTCTTAACAACACCCGCATTAAGGCTGAGAGTCGATAGCCTACGGTGAAACCTCATCAGAAAATCTGAAGTTGTGGCTCCGAGCAGCACCTCAATTAATCCATAGATCCCTATAACAGCATGAGAAAACATTTTGAAGCCCAAAGATGGAAAGATCATCTTCGACACCAGCATCAGTAACCTATGAAGACCTTTGGTTTGCGCCGTGCATTTCACTTGTCCACTCCCATGTTTTGACAGAACTGAGGACAAAAAACGGCCCATGTATTTTCTAGACGAACGCAACCTAATCCTTTTTCCTACAATCGTTCTAGAAGAGCCTTGGTTAAACTGTACACACTGCTCAGTTCAGAAGCACTTTTGCCGAGTTTGGCTCCATATGTTCTGGTTACCAATATGTTGCGCCGGAATGGGCTCCAATGAGCCGAACGAAATAAAATGCCGTTAAACATTGATTAAGCAACTCTCCTCTTCTTCTTGTTCTTCTTGTTTTTCCTATTCAGCGGGGTCTGCTACTGTGGCTCGCGTCACTCTTCAAAAAAGCGAATAAATATATAAATATGTAAATAAATAAGAAACTATTAGGTTGAGTACTACCAGTATGTAAACTACGTTTTTTGAAGCGAAACTTCAAACGTTCATAATTCCATTTAAGAAAAACTATTTTATTCAAAGCAAACACTATCAGAATAGACACACTTCTGTCAACGTTCCAAAGGATCATAAATAACCTTGCAGAAGATATCCAGGCTTTGGAAGACAAAGAGTTCGTTAAAGGCAGTTTCAGTATCGGTTCGACTCGTAAACATCCTGTCGTTGATGAAACTGACGAAGTGCTTGGAGAAATAGTAAGCTACTGGCCATAGCTTTCGTGAGTATGTTGAATGCGCCCCTGTTTCATATATACAAAATTTTCATTTTTAGCGGTTTTCGTTCGTAGGGTCAAGCAGTCTCATGCTCCGAAATCAAAGCACATCTGATTCCTATTCTTCCACTGCATTTTTACGAGTTTATATTGATTTCGGTCCAAGTTTAAATTCATGAAGCAAAATGATACGAATCTGCTCCTTAGAGAGCGTATTGGATTTTATCACTGGTGTACCAGGAAAACGAAAACAAAACAAAATGCACGACCACTAGACAAGCTTCAGAACGACGTACAACAAAGCAAAAATTTAATGAACAGCACACCAGAAAGTGCGGAAAAATTGGTGCACCCAAAACATAAATTGTTTCTACACAAACAAGTTCATAAAGTAAGCCTTACAGCAATTCAAAGAAATTGACCACGAAGCCGACAAAATTGCACTGCTGTAAGGTTAAAAAGTTCAAAGCAGAAACTCTGTATTATTTTTCAGAAGGCCTAACAGAATGGCGCATCCTGAACAAAGCTTGGTTAACACTAGCCTTATCATTCATGCTAAATTGAAGCCAAACACTCAATTTGCGGTCTTTCGACACCTCTCATAAAACAAAGAACGCGTACCAGACCGACCCACAGCTTAGTCTCCAATCTTGGAAAAATACAGTGCAGAACACTTGAAAATGCACACCTGTTAAATGCTGCCAACACCTGTGCGCGTGCTTTAGCTACTTTTAGAGCCCATATGCCACTCTTAGGGGTATCCTATCAAGTGTGCTACCATCCCACGATAACTACTATTTTAATAACAAGTACAGAAAGGTAAAAAGGTCATCGGATATCTGTTCATTCCACTCCATCGTAATCATCATACCTTCGCTCCTGTACTCCCGTCAGAACTCATCCAGGTAAACACATACGTCACGTGATGTAACACTGTACAACTTCACTTTATCACTAGAAGTCCCTGGCGCAAAAAGGGTCGGGGGAGGGACAGTTGTCACCGGCTACTCAATGGTTGTACGCCTTGTTAAAAAGGCACGTGTATGTCCAGTTACATCACAAATGATCTACCTCAGTTTACTGTAGGGGTAGAACACACCATTGCTGCAAAAAAATCCGGCTTCAAAAACCACGTAGGGCTGTACTACAGGATGACTCCTCCACCACCAACCCTATTCGCGCCGAGCCCCTCGCAACACCAATCGTAGAACGAGAATTTTAGAAAGTGGGAGTTTCCGCGCTCCAAAGCGACGCCGCGGCGCAACCGCAGTAGACATTGATTCAACAAATCTCCCCGATTGATTCCTTCGGCATTACGCATCGAATTCCTCGGGGATTATTGTTCCTCTTCCTCCTTGAATCGGTTTGCAAGTGCGTTCAAAGTTTGCTTATCATTCTGCGTGATTTTGTATTGGTCGTTGGTCGGTTTTGCCTGACGAGGACTGGATGTTTTCCGTATTTCCGAAAACTGTGCTGAGAAATCGCTGGGTGAGGCATTCTTCTGCCTCATTACAAAAGCGTATGGTTAGAATCTGCACTTGCTTCCTAGCGGGGTACGGTTTATGCAGTTTGTTGCTCACTACGCAAGTTATGTGTAATTACGCTGAGAAAGAAGCATGTCAGCCCGTTGTATAAGATTTGTCCAGAGCCAGTCGGCTTTCTGTCGATGGATGGACTTCTAACTCATTTGTTTTCTTCCTTCGCCTATGAGATCAGCTGACGACGCGCAGTTCTGGAACCACCTTCTTGATGTTTTTGAAGGATTGCTTAATACACAAAATCGGGCCGTCATATGTTCTCGAATGAGCCACAAGCTGAAAACTACTCTAGATCCGAATCCTCTACAGCTCGCATGGCGTGTTAAAAATAGGTTTTGGTACCAAACTCGCAGGTACGCCTGCACTTCTTATTAATGGGAGTTGCCTTCCACTGATGTCATTAACGAAGAATCCAGAAGTGGGTTATATCACTTCCTTCCCAGCTTCTTATATCTGATGCAGTGTGGAGAATGTGAGTTAATTTCGAATTCATTGTGTCATAATAAGGATAAAGGATGGCATTCACTTTTGTCTATCCTTTGTGGTGCACCGCATATACTGCTTCGATTCTTATAGGGGTTCGGGTCCGTGCGCATACCAGGATCTTCAAGTTGTAGTCCGCTTACCATACCTTTGTCAAAATTGGCCACATTCTAGAGTTCCTTCCCTTGCTCTCCTTCTAGTCAGCAGAGGAGAGGATGGAGGGCAACCACAAACTTTCATTTTTCGCGCACGGGCTCGCTCCTCTATAAGTGCCACTTCTTCTATTCACTTGATGTTGTCGAATCTTAGGAAGCAGTCTTGTTGAGAAGTCTTCCTTTCAGCCTTTCTTGGCGTAAATAGCGTCAGGGAGGTCGCACCCTACTCCCTGGTTGTCCGCCTTGATAAGAAGGATGGGTATGTCCAGTTACATCAGAAATGGCCTACCTCAGTTCATAAGGGTAGAACATACTGGAGTTACAAAAAATTCGTTTCATACAATGCAAACCATTGTGTAGGCCTGCTGTGCGTGGTGGTGTCTGTTCGGTATCATTATACTACCCGCAGAGAAGAAATGTTTATGCTTAGCTTCAACCAAATTAAGTTCTTCATCGTTAGACTGACTGTATTGAGTAATGTCTTGTTCTGCAGTGGGATCTATTATTTCTTGTATGGCACCTCTCGTAAGCTTATAGATCGCCTGAAGAGTTGTTAGGTGCTGCTTGTTTTTTTAATAAAAGCAGATGTTGGCAGAACAGGAAAACCCCTGAAAAGAAAAAGCGCAGACGCCGAAAACTTCCATTCGAGGTTAAGCCTTTATCAGCCTTCACCAACAGCTGAAATAGGTGCGCTTTATATCCCTACAGTTTCCTTTCGAGTCTGTTCCCGCACATTGTTTGCATGCCTTCTGCGATTCTCCCCTCTCGTCGTTGCCACGTCTTGCGGTTTTATCACCATTTCAAGTTGCTTTCAGGTGTGTCTTGGTAGCTGTCCTCTAGTCGTGTATCCAATTTAGGGCAAGGAACTCATCTTCTGTGAATACTGACTGGAATGGTACGTCTTTCTTTATGCCTTGTTATTCCTCACGTTTACCGTTCAAGAACCGCAGTGCGTCGCAAGACCATCAGATTGTTCGTCCCATAGGTACTCCTAATCATAGTGATTGCGCCGCAGATTCTCCACCTTATAACACGCTCAGAATTTCAAGAAGTACGCACAAACACATTGGTCCCGCAGAACGACGATGCTCTCACAGTGGTGTATTCCACATGAGCATGAAGCAACGGCCTTATGTGTTTCGTTGGATTTCTGGGCGGCTTTAACAATCTGGCTCTGTAGTTTTTGTAGTTGAAGCTGCATCTTAATAAAGCTGAGCCGGTTCATTCTTCGAAGGTGGGCAGCATTGGGAGGTGGGAATGCGCCTGCCAATCACATAACCACTCAGAATATCGACCCGACATACGTCAGGATACCAGGGCATCGACCGTGCATGCCCTGTCTGAATGGCACGCCCACTCGAGTACCTTGGTTTGTTGGCGTGCTCTCACCCCCCAGTGCTGTCATTTTCGTGACATGGACTGATGATCCCTACAACTGCTTCTTGGGCGTGGCTACAGCTATAGGGAGGAATTGTTCAGCGGACCTTGAAGGAGGTGAAGTGATCGAGTCGCAGGAAGCCGATGCTCTGACCAGTCGTCCTATCACACGTTTGACAGCTAGAGGTGCTATCCCTCATAACGCGAAGACAGAAAACTAATTCAAGATCGCTGGTGACCTGAGCTTCATGCTTGTATCGTCGCCTTATTCATAGTGAAGGTTGAAGTAGTCGGATATTTGCTGACGTTTAGGACCTTAAGCACTTCGTCAGTGCTCAAATAACCACGGTTCTATACGTACAAGAACAGCCGGGTCCACGCACACAGACCACAGACCTCAGCCGGATCCACGCACACAGACCACAGACCTGATTTCCGCGTAGGTAAAGGGAGGCAAGCCTTGTGGTACTGTGGGCTGGCCGAAAATGAACTGCAGGGATCGTGGGCTAGTATGTAGATCCGCGCACAGTGACTGATCTTTCGTCCCTCAATATCCCTACAGCAGTGACGCCGCTTATCCTTAGGGACTGGTAAGGACCATTGTATACTTCATTTCTTCCTACTTTTTGACAGCTTGCTGCCAGTTGTTTATGTCCGGCGCATCCTTGTTTTTTCTTTACACTGCATTGTTCAGATTTAGCCGCTCATCGAAGCTCCTAGTTGTGGCAATAGGTCCAAACTGCGAGCCTCGATGTGGCCTACGCTGCGCCCTGAGAGGCTCGTCTATTCTCTCATGAAGTGATCTCGCTGTTTCACCCATCTCAGAGTCTTCAAATGTCATACGGTCCCAAATTTAGTTGTCCTCTTTACACATTAGGCAGCGAGACTCCTAACATTGACTCTAGAGGACGCACCCTTGTGAAAAGCCGCTGTGAAGATGCTGGGCGAAATACGACGTTGTAGGGAGCACCGATCCTCTCTAGGAGCCCATTCTCACGGAGTCTAAAGCTAAAGGTTCAGATGAAAGGCTGAGGGCTCTAGCTGCGATGTGTCCTTGTATCGTAGCCGTTCCACCTCAGGATTCCTTTGATCTGAGCCTCCCCTTTTTGAGAATTCCTAGAAGCCGGTGCAGTAGATGTGGCTATTGTATGATGGGCGATATTCCACTTCGTAAGGATTATCCTAAGTTCTGTCTTCAGAGCGCCACGCTACAACCCTACTTAGAGGCTGTTCGACACACCCTTCAGGCCGCATTATGCCTCGAACAGTTCAGTTCACAAGTCGTAGAGAGGCACATGAAGCCGGAGGTAAGCCCCATCTGACAACGCCCTTCTCTCTTGCATTTAGAGCACTGTATATGTCAGGTTGAAGTGCGCACGTCCAAAGAACTCCTGATGACGCCTGTTATTGTGGCCCGAAACAAACAGGAGCGGGTTCTCATAGAGCCGTCCATTAACTCCGTGAGGTAAGTCTTTTGTATGCTAAGAATCCTCGACGCCTTACCCTAAATATTGTTTCGATGCCGCCTTGAAATTTATAGAAATGCTTCCATCTACACCATGGAAAGAACCGTTGTTCTGCTTAATAATCAATCCAACTCGTGTGTCATATTGATAGACAGTGTTTTTGTTTTTAATAACACCGATCTATTAAGGGTTTCGATATCAATAAAACAGTCCGACGAGATTGAACGTATCCTCTGCCACAAATTCACGCGGTTCATGTGCCAACGAGCGGACAGCTTCTTCGTACTTCGACGTAAACCTCTACCTGGTGGGTCATTAGATCTGGACGTTTCGGAAATGCTTAGATATTTTTGTAGGAACATCCATATTTTAGAGTACGATATCTCGTTCCTGATCACTGCGACACACACAGAGACCATGTTCAAGCACAAGCTAGTAGATTTTTTGCTACACTTTATGCAAGAGATCGACAAGGTATGTTTAAGGCAACGCCGACGCAGTTGTAAAAGTCTGGTTCCATCCGGTGATTGCGTTTCGGAAACTTCTAACTTGGTCCCTGTTATTGTCGGATATCAAGATATTGTGCAATTGCCCAATTAGCGTGGTTTAGCTTCAGCTCTAGGCAGGAGTAGTAGTATGCTTCCTAGATGTTGCGTCCTACTCGCTAAACTAAGATTTTTCAGCACTCTGTACCTCAAAAGGTGCTTAAATAGAAGACATTGAGCGTAGTTTCTTGTGGAGGTTCCGTGCCAGCCTTATTTTCTTCGGGTTTTCTAGTATTTGCGAAGGGTAAGGCGTTCATTGTTCCATCCGCTGGCCATCGCAAGTAATTGTAAAAGCCACATGTGCATTCAAATCGCCCAGAAGAAGTAAAATCGCCTAGAAGTAGGTGCTTCCGAAGAATGGTTATTGACGTCGACCTTCATTATTTTCTTGTGATTTTTTAAACATTTTTATTCCGCTCCACGCAAAAGCTGCTCAAGCAGTCTCTGCATCTAACCAGGGTTCTTCATAAATGAAAGGTCGAAAATTTTATTATTTTCTTACCTGAATTTAGATCGTTTAACGAAATTCAGCTGTTTCACCTCGCGGGTTCAGTTTAGTTGTGCCGCTTTCGATGTCGGTTTATTTGAGCCTCATTAGCTCTGAATCGAGGCTCTTCGTTTGTATCTTCGGCCGAATAAAGAGCCTCGATTCAGCTGACCCTTCCATCCCTCCGGCGTCAAAGACTTCTCTCGGTGGAGTAAATCGCTGACTTGTACATCCGCTGCTCTTTGAAAGTCACTGCATTCACAAAGTACGCATTTAAATTGCCTCCACGATATCTCATCATCTAGAACCACAGCGCGAGGTGCATCGTAAACAAGTATCCAACGCCTTCCTTTTCCTATTATTATTTGGACATTGTTGTCCAGTTAGAGACCATATCTCATAGATATATTGAGATACCAAAGAGCTTTCCATCCAAAAGTTGACTTGAGGTCACATCGGTTAGGTCATCGGTCTACTCCGTACTAGGTTTTTGTTGGCCGAAACTTTTCAGTTGTTTTCTCACATTAGAGCTTTTGGATGATGATTTCTGAGGTTGCCGTATTGGTCAAAGTGCGTTTTGTCGTCTCTGGTGTCAATTCGTGTACAACGGACGGGAAAGGATGGTGATGTGCCCCCTAGTGCGACAGATGCGACTGTCAACTATTGCACTATCTTAACCCATTGACGACCGCGCGGCCCAATTTCGGCCCGCGGTTAAAAAAATGTTCGCTGCGGCCCACCACCTCGATTTTTCATAGTTTGCTAGTATTCATTAGATTCGTTGGATCCTACCAATGCTACCTGCACAGTGGTCCGAGAATCATTTACTTCTAACGAAAGCTTTGATAAAAAAATCAGCACTACACACTATTCAAACCTCAAATAAATAGATACTACTCACGAACAGCTACGTATATCTTACAAAAATGGTCATGGTTAAGACATCTAGTCAAATTTCTTGCGAAAAACTTGAACCCAGTTTAGGAAGAATATTTCAAACACTTGCTACATCGTGTGGTCACCTTATTTGCACGATTCGTGACGAACGTGCGCCCTTTTCTGTGCTGACCTTTTTGTAGCAGCAAATACATCTTCTACGTTTTGCTTCGAACCTGTTCTGGCCTTTTCCAATATGTGGCTCACCCATTGGAGAGGGAGCTTCATTTGGAATACCCCGAAGTAGTGAATGCACGAGATTCGAGCCTCAAGGCGGTCCCAGCGCGCGGTCCCACGCGCCAGACACGCGATTTGCCGCGCGGTCGTCAATGGGTTAAACGTACCACAAAGAGATGCTCATATCATGTTCCGCTGTGATGCAAACCAACGCTACGCTGTGTCGTTTTCAACTCTTTAATTTGAACTAGATATTGTTTCGGTAAGTCATCAATGGGAGCTTTTTTTTTTTTCAGGAAATCAGTGATATGAAGCTGGCTCTGAACGCAAGAGCACGTGTCTCAGCGGAAGAATTCCTGAAGCGCTTCAACTAGATATGGATTTTAAGCATTCTCTCCGCGACCTTTCATCTCGAGCCAATGCGCCGAACTATATGGGAGGTCTGCGTGCTCAAAAAGACGTTTATTTCAACAGCTTTCGCAGCTGTTGTGTTTATCGCGAACCGAATGCGTCGCAACCTGCATGACATTTGCCTCTCCCTTTCCTTCACTCGACAGTTTATTCAGTTACAGCAGCAATACGATCTATCGGTGACACACGCGGTTGCTGCCTTGAATGCCTTGAATGTTGTTTCTCACTTCTAACAGTCAGTTGGCGTACTTTAAGCGACGTATGTAATCAGCCTCCCCGTACTGCGGTTTCAGTTGTGTCTTTGAGTGAGTTCCTATCGGTTTCTTCTATAAACAGTCGATTTCTATGCTTTATTCACTGCTCTGCTACATGAATATCTGAATGCTGCTCCAATATTTTCTGATGATAACTTATTGAATTTCTGTTTTCGTTCATTTGCACTTCATGAGTACTGTTTCACTATCAAAAGTCAGCTAGATTTGTATAAATATGTTGAGAAATACCCTGATTTCTCACTGAGAGGTTCACTACCGTGTTATTTTTCCTACTGTTCCTAAAAGAAATTGTCTCGATTTGTGGTGACGACCTACCTTTTTATCCCATTTGAGACGCTTTTACAGATGAGGGTGCTGGTGTTACTCGCAGCATCTCTCATTGTTGTCCTTGCGTCTGAAGAGGTGGCAACGACGGAAAGGAGTACGTTCTCTGTTGAAGGGCATGTAAGTTTGGCAGCACATTTACACTTTCAAGTATTTTTTTTTTTGTCTGCTGAAGGTCAGTGTGATTAGTTAGATGATTACTAAATAGTATCGCTGCGCAAGAGTGGAATCTGAGGGGCAATTTCGGAGCAAGGTGATTGTGATTTACTGACGTTCGATATGCGGATGTCTATTCAGTGACTTTGTCCAAAGGATTACCAGTAAAATTTCTGAGGCCATTCAAGCCAGGAAACTTCTTGAACGGCCAATAATATATTCCTCTAGTTTTAGTCTGACGCTTTGCAAGTAATCCAAAATGGTTAGCACCACTGTTCAAAACTGCTGCAACAAAAAGTCAACGAAAAAGCTGTAGTCGGAGTTAAATAAGGAAAAGGTAAAGCGATAGCACACTGTTACAGTTGCACAATCTTTGGTAATAGCCTTAGTCTATGGAGTTATCCGTAGCTTGAAGGATAACACAATAATGTCACGAAATTATGCTTCATGCCATCATGTTCTGACGAGGATGTGCATTGTGTGCATGCTCTGAAGGATTTTCCACCTCTGAATGTTCTACACGAAACAAAAAGCAATAAAATTAGGTTCTGAAACCGTCTTGGATGCGGTTGTTGACAACCAGCTGTTAATTCCGTTCCGTGTATTTATTGTATTCCGGTTACTGACCATATTTGAACCCTTCCGCTCCGTCTTTCGTGTTCTGCTTTTTCCAACAACAAGAGATCCGCACATTCTGTTGAGCATCATCTACATCACAATAAGCGTCTTCCTGATTAAAGCGGAGACTCTCCTAGAATGTAAAAATACTTTCGCGTTCGAGGTAAAGCGTCAAAATGACGCTCGTTTTGATTTGGAAGTTTGATTTTAAAAGCGTAATGTTTGCCTGAAACAGTGTTCGGCTTGACTTGAGAATGAAATATTTGACGTTGCAAAAGATGCTGAACAGGATAGTTCACGACTCGTGAAGATGGGGTAAATTGGCACGCCGTTCATTTCTGGCTGTTTCGAAGTTCGAGTTGCTATAGACAGTATCTCTGTTGAGCAAAGAAGTGCTAGCGATGCTCGAATCCTTGACGTGTTTACGGTGACACAGAAGACCTTCCACAATCAAGTGTCTGACGGCGAGCATTGTATAATGTACAACTTCTTACCGCAGAGTTGAACATTATCACAGGCAAAACCTTCGGCCTAAGCGCTTTTTTTGGATGACAGTTTTTGGCTGGGAGGTTGCCGAGAGCAGCTTCTTGTTAAGCATTTTGTGTAGTAGAGCTACTTTAACTCAATTATTTCCAGTTGATTCCTAAATATTAATATCCGCTACAACAACTTGTAAGGTTTTTGATATTCTGTGCTACCTTGCGTTGTTATGCCTTTGCACCACATCAACCTAGACGCGGGACATGCAGGATTATTGGAGAAGTCATGTAAATGGCCGTCTGGCCTGTAAAGGCGAGGTGTTACAACGAGTCCGCTTGGTAAGCGCAAACTGGAGAAGCATGCCAGAGATTGTATGTAAAGTGCACCACTTGACTATCGAAATTGATGTTTTGTCTAGAAAAGCGCTGGAGGCGTTGCGAAATTCTCCACGAAAATCCACAGATGAACAGCCGTAGTGAGTGTCTTTCAGATTACTCTGTTGCTTCTTTTGCATTACGAGTTATATTAGAGTACCCGATGGTGAGGATGTCGTTTAGAATGACACTACACTGTGTGCTTACCACTAGGGTAGAATAAGCGGTCTAGTGAGTCAGTCAGTAGCCACCTGTCGACCGACAGTGGCAGCGACGTCTGCTTTCCAGAGGCGATGAGCTATTGAGTTAGGTTATGACCTTATCGCTTATTGCTTCAAATATTCCGTTATGCCTCAAGAATACGTTCGAAAGGCCAGGGTCGTCGAGGCGTTTGGCCAGGTAGATGGCAATATCTGAATCTTTGAGTCCCTTTGGCCAAACTCGAAACTTTAAGACTCCCAGCAAGTACTGGTTCACATTGCAATCTTGTTCGACAAAGAAGTAAAGGAATTGCCCTGATCATGTCGAGGTTCTACGAAGGAGAACATGGAGATTAAATTTCATCTTTCAGTGCGCCCATTGTCCGTGAAAGGGAACTCCCGTTCCTTCTTCGGCTTGTAGAAAACTTGCTGCGTTTTTTGTTTATCCTCTTGAGATAGTGATCCACATTTAGGTGATATTCCCATCATCAGCATCATCGGGACGGAAATGGGCCGCAAACTCTCGGGTGCTTCTGAATCACGGCGAATATATAGGCTTCGTTCGTGAAGACGGATCGTTCGTCGTAGACAATGTCGCCAGCGGCAGCTACGTTGTTCAGGTGGGTGTGATATTCGGTTAGTTTCATTAAGATCATACTTTATCTTGCTTCTTAAAATGCACATTTCCAAATGGCCTAATTGTAACTGAATGTTCGTTTTCTCACCTTTCCTTAGACGAAGCTTTCCGTTGTAGTGTCTCCCCGGTGTTGTTCAAAAAAACGTAACTTTGAAGTGTTTATCAACCGCTGAGTCATTTGACAGCGAGTTGACCTGGATGAAATGTTTAAGTATTGTGTAAAAGCAGATTCACTAACTCAAATCGTTTTGCGTCGAACGTTTTATTCCACTCGCTCGCTGCATGTATTTCGTTAAGGTCGAGAACGTAGATTTCGTCTTCGAACCGATTCGTGTGGATATTACAGCCAAAGGGAAGATCCGTGCTAGAAAGTTGGCAGTACTGCAGGTACGAGTGCAATATGATAACTACTGTAGCAATTGCCCATCAGTGTTCCCTTCAGCCGAATGTGGTCAACCAACTGCCTTATCCGCTCAAACTCAGCTCCAGAGAACCTACGAGGTACTTCCGCAAGAGGGAGGAATGGAGAATTACCGACATGCTCATGAACCCGATGGTGCTTATGCTGGTGATACCGCTCCTCGTAATGCTCATCATCCCCAAGTAAGGTTGATTCACTTGTTGGATATTGCTAGGTGTAGGCGTAAGGGTGACTGTGGTGGTGCGTCTTATGATACGAATAAGGTATACCTTGCGCTCTTGCCATTCACCGTATTCACAGCAAGGACAACGTCTCTGGGAGGGCGCGCTAAGTGTTGTGTTGGTGTTTGAGCAAGCGTTTACGTGGGATTATGCCAAATCGGCGACGAGCAACGCGCGCCGCGGAGATGGTCGTTGCTATTATTGATCGAGAGGGGTGCCTGTCGATGCGAATACTGTGAAAATGAACGATGTTTTCAGAATGACCGCTAATGACCCACAACTGCAAAAAGAAATGGCCGAAATGCAGCTTCCAAAGGTGAGTCATCGGTCGATCTTCCACGTGTTTTGATGTTTAATTGTTTATTGGATGCTACCCAAGCCCAGCAACAAGGGTACAGGTGGCACTGAGTGTGGCGATAAACAAAGAGTGTCTTAACTCAAAGACAAAAATAGAAACAACAAAGTCAGGGGTTGATATGAAATTGCCTCAGGCAGACCTTGTTGAACTCAATTTTTAAGTCAAGAGCTCTTACCTTTTATGATCCGCATGCACAATTCGAAGGTGCAGGTTGCGAGATTCACTGCGACATATTTATTGTATCAGTTGCTTCAAAAATCAAAGATTTTTAATATCCAGTATGGGTCGGGGTTGGTTTGGGTACAGTTCTAAGAATGGAGAACTTGCCATAACGGTGTCCAAGAATCCGTAGTGCTGCATTATTTCCACTATATCGAAGAATGAAACATTGGCTTCTTCCAAAAAAGTTCGATGTCGGTTATGAATTTCTCGAGAATGACGACCACGGAATGCCCAATTCAAATGGTGGATGCTCTTGCGAACGCAGACAGTTCTAAATTTTCTTTTGAATTCCTCTTGGATTCGTCTGATAGTAGATTTGATAAGATGTCTCGACTCATCAGGTGTGCTGCCCAACGTGTATTTTGTTTGAAAGGGAGACCTTTTCAGAAAGAGTCATCACTGGCGGTGCTAAGCCAATATTCTAGTTCGTGGTAATGGCTTCTTCAAGATACACTCAGATTCACCCAAGAGCTCGACGTCTTGGCCTTTGGAACTACGTACCCCAGCCTTCAAGATGCACCCGAAGCGTCAGACCTGCAGCAATCCAGGACGACGATTTGAAGGCATTCGTGAAAGCTAATCGAAAATTGAATCGAAATCGAAAACAGTCCGTGAGATTGCAGAAGGTCTAGGAGTCAGCAAAACTGTTGTTACAGTTGTTGTGAAACTCCGAAAAAGGTGACAATCTCGACAGTGGGCTTACATCGACGAAGCTCCAGGGATTTCTCAAAGCCGAAATCCCATTTAAAAAACGATGGGTAACAGTTTGATGGTCGGCGGCTGGCGTAGTTCACTACAACTTTCTGGAACCAGGCCGAATCATCACAGCAGAGTTCTAGTGTGACGAATTAATCAGCGTATCGCGGTGAAAAAAGTGTGCTGATTCGAATGGTGCTTATTTCGACTGAATCCGAATGAATGAATGAAGAAAGTTAGGATCGTCTTAAGTGAAACAGTCAAAACCGCCGGAACTTTCCGAACAAGCTAATAAAATGCAAGGTTGTACGAGTCGGTGGTCGGCAGAATAACTATTGATTCTGAAACCGCCAATTCCGTAGTGAGCAACGTGACAAAAATGGCTTCGAGTGTTCGTTTACGCCAAGGTAGACGAAGGCTAAGGAATACCGCAAGAGATTGAGAGAGAGAGGTAGGGGGTAACATGTAGTTGCAATTCTTATTCACGTATCCGGTCTTGACATTTGCTTTTCCAACGTCTCCAGATTGCCTTACTTCTAACATTTTCGTGTATTTGAAGTCATAAACAATAGCTCCCTGTGTAGCAGTAAAACATAATACTTCGGATGTAATGAACGAGAAGACCTACTGCAATGAAACACCAACGAACTGACAAGACCTGGGCCAAGACACTCTTTTAAACGAGGTCAGTGACATGTTAGCAACGTTCTATTCTGTTAGGAGGTTGAGTATCATGGAATTCGTTGCAATTTCGCGGCAATATGTAGTTGTTGTTCGGATGTCTTGGAGTTGATCATATCTACTTAATGATTAGTTCTGTGAAGTGTTCTGCTCAATTTTATAAAACGGAGCAATTATAGAAAAGGGTATAGAAATGCGTTTCCATCCTAGAGGCCAATTTTGGCCCTTGATTTTTGTTCCTATGTTGGACGATTAACGGAACCCAGCCCCAAACTTTGAAGAGAATCCATTTTGGAAGTGAAATAAGCTGATCTGGCCATGCAACAAGCTTATTGGTTTCACTGTGGATATCCTCTATACCACCACTGGACATAGGAAATGCTAGTCGGATGGAGGAAGGGGTCCTATGCAGTAATCCTTGGAACATTTCTCCGTTCGTCCGGCTGATATTAACTGGCCCTATTCAGATGGATATGCCGGACGTGAGCGAAATGATGGCGAATCTGTTCGGTGGCGGAGCTCCGAAACCGAAGAAGAAGGCGATAGCTGGAGGACCGCAGAAGAAGAAGTGAGGAACTGGTCGTGCGGTGCCTTCCGCTGCACGTACCTCCATCTGCTATTAATGCCAAGCATTAAAACCGTCTTTTCAGCAGGTGAAACTTATCGGATCCGACCTTAAATGCGCGAACTCTCAGTCTTTGCTCATGGAACTAGAAATAGTCGCGATTTTTCTCCTTATCTTTCGCGAAGGAGTTCTTTAATGCGATTTTTTGCTCTCAATACATATCTTAATTTTAGTTGTGTTTCTAGTGACAGCTGTAGGATGTCACGGGTCTGTGATATACACTTCACATAGTTTGTCTAGCACCCTTAATCCTTGTCTCTTCCGATTTCGCACTTGTCTGCCGGAGTTGTGCGCAGACGCGAATTTGCACCAATTCAAGGCCGCTCGCTGCCCGTTGCCATGGGCAACGCTAGCGAGAACAGTTCTATATGTAAAGTCGCTCGATTCCGATATTTCTGCATGTCTTTGTCGTTCACTGTGGTGACTGTTCAGTAATAAACTCCCTTCCATGGTTGTATTTGTTTTCTTGAATGCTTCGTTACTGTTCTGATTTGTCGACGAGAATTGAAGCAGGGCGACAGCGAAATAATGGAGTGAATTCCTGCCTCGAGGTCGATGTAGGGAAGGTCATTTGAGGGGATGGTGAATGAGTTATCAAAGAAATGGCGGTTGAGCTTACAATGAGCGTGTTTCTCACCGCTTTCCGAATGTGGGCTTTGAAAACAGCTGTTTCTGAGAAAGTTCCCCTCGCCCGTTGCTTCGCCACGGAGAAAGCTTTACTCTTTTACTCTTCTAAATTACTCAAATAAAACAGGAATCCATGAAACCGAAACGAATAGTGGACCCCTGTGCATCTAAACTCTTGCACATTTTCGAAACCATTCGCGGCCCATACAAATATGCCATTTTCACGTGAAACCAAGCACTTTTCAAGTCAAGCTGGACACTTCTAAGCAAAGCTGACGCTTCTGAAATCGAAATGGCTCTACCAAAACAAAATAAGCGTTTTCCAGATTAGAATAGGGTTTCTGCGTCACGGTTAGAATAATTTTTCGTTTAAGAAAATTTTAGAATAACTTCCTTTGAAATGATTTGATTAGCCTGCCCCAAAAAGTGGACAGACTGTTTGAAATTTTATGATTGTTTTCATGGCAAATAATTAAATTCAGTTTTGGAAATGCAGGAAAGCAACAGTCATTTAGTTTATTGCAAAATGAGTTCACGCCCCGCTATCGAGTGGACCACCACGATTTTTTTCGATTTTTTATTTTTTTCGAACTCACACATCCTCACACCTGGCCTGGCGTGTAAGCCGCATTTACACTATTCATCAAAAATCGCAACGATCTAGTAGGATGCATGGCGCGATCTTTTCTTTTGATGCATTTATTTATTTATTTATTGTACACGTTAAGGTGCGCTTACAATGGAAGCATGAGCAAGAACAAATTGAACACGACCCAGAATTAACAAAAACAAAGAGGAAAATGAAAAAAACAGACCTAAGAGTGTAAAGAGAGCATTGGTTATCGTTTCTCCAGTAGATGACGAGAAAAAAGGAAAACAAAATAAATAAATTCCGATCAGCTATACTTGTTTCGGATCAGGCAGATAACGCTGGGGATAATAGTACTCTTCATGAGCGTTGCGCATGCGTGAAGAATCCAACCCTGGATTTTCGGCAGTTCGGTATTCCCTATCCCTTACTATCCAGGACAGGACCTACCAGCAAAAATAAATCAAATATGTTTCTGAGCACCACAATTATGGTTGAGAAGACGTGCTCCAACTATGTATTCATCAAGCTGTGATGAGAGGAACGCTACTGGAGAACGGTTAACCGAAACGTGAGCACAAAACATAGCATCTTAAGTTGAAAGGCATCCTACGAGATTGACATCTACTGCTCATAATCCAAGGTGCTTCGTGGCAATCCTCATTCACGACTCTCTGAAGGGAGACTATCTCGTTAACAACCTTACAATGAGGCCTTAGCTTTGTAGAAGAATTTGTTCCAACGTATCTGCAAGTAAAGACGATGAGAGGCTTTGTGGAACTGTCAATGATCGCAACAATCGATGCGATATGAAAAGGTCCATTTTTCATTTTTCATTTTTCTTACGCGAATGATTTTGCTGTTTGGCGAATCAGTTATTTCGGAAGGCAGCATCTGCTTCCATTTCGCAGCACGGAAGAAGAAGTTGCTGTAGATTTTAGAGTTTGTTCTACTTCTCACTCTGATATTCTGTAAGCACAGAGATCTAGTACGTCCTCCGGAAGGCCTAAAAATCCAATATGTACTCGGCCTGAGTTTTGTTTTTTCTCCTTTCAGTATTTTGAAGCATAATACTAGAACGTTAAATATACGTCTGTAAAACAGAGTGTCGAGTTTGAAACTCTTTAGTCGAATACATCAGAATCCTAGTGAAGCATTGCTGGTCCTTTCCAATTTTTCAGATAATGATTTTTTCCTTCATCCGCATTAAAATAAAGTGTAATTCATTATTTTCCTCAGAAACAATTTTTACAACCTTTCAAATAGTGTGCCCCTACAGTTGAATAATCTATAAATTTCAAAGAAAGTTGTACCAAATTTGTCCTTTAAAAAATATTTTAACCGTGTTGGAGAGCCTTTTGACGTGAAAATGATGCATTTGACTCGAGTTGCTCCGAGTTCAGGTGGGGAAGAATCGAATGTACTGACAGCTCCTGTGTCCTGTTTAAACGCAACCAGAACTAGGAGGACATTTTGAACCAGAGAGAAAGAAGCGGTAGGGTCTTGGTGCGGTGCAAATCACATCCTTCACAGTTATATTTCCTTATGATGACACTCTCTCACCCAAGGAGCGGCATCGCAATGTTACGCGCTTCACGTTCTAAAACAAGGACATTGGCAATATCTTTTCCATTGTACGGGTAGTCTTTGCTTGGAAATGGCTAGAAAATCTCTGTCGACGCCGAAGCAGTTGAAAGGCTATGTGCAAGCTACTGGGTCGGAACGAAGGTTTATCGTTTCTTTAGCTTCTCTCGTCCGTTATCTCTTGGAAAGAAAGCGACAGGAACAATTTTCTATTTGTGAACATTTGGAGACTATGAAATGTTGGAATTCATTTTTGGCATCCTCTCGTACACGGAGACATTTCATTTCTAAAAGCTTTCCAAAAATCTGATAGGATAACGCTACAAAATTTGCTAATTCAATGGAACAAAATACTACATCAAAACCCAAATCCTACAGTTTTTATAGGTACGAATGAATTTAATGATGTGCCTTTTGCGATGCCTCTCGGATCAGAACCATTATTTCCCAGATCCCGATATATTTTCTTAATATATTTTTTATATTCTGGTCGCTCTTAATGGTTTGGGTACTATCTGCATTTAGTTTTAAACTGTCCCAACCAAACCCCTTGGCCATTTAATAAAAAATCTTTTAAGATTTGCTTCTATCTAGTCTCGTACGAAAGTTTTTCGGAGCAAGGTTTCTCGTTATTTTATGTTTCTCTATCTGCAGTTTAAATGGTATCCTCTCAGTACTTTATTGTTGGGTTTTTGGCCATTTTTTCCTTACGTAGCACCCAAGTTTAGCTCTGTCATTAACGTGTCGCGACATTTAAGGGATAAACCTCTATAACACGGAAATCAGACTATTTGGCTTCCACGAACAGTGGATTAAACTCTTCGATATTTGGTATATATCTTACAATATATTTTCTACAGTGCGTAGCACGTGAGTAAATCTACACAGTGCATAGTTAACAGTCGACGTTTTGAAAGGCGTTTTAAGATCGGTTCAAAAGGCTGTTTCACACCTCCTCGAACGACTTTTGTTCTGCGGGATTAGGCACTCTTTTAGCAGAGTTAATCTTCATAGGGTCAGTGCACACAGGTGGTACCTCAAAAGAACTCTGATTTGGATTGCATTATTAGTATTGAAGGTGCATTCATTTGTTTCCTTTTGTACGATTATTTCGTTTCGCTCGAATTTGGTTTTCGTTTGACGTTGAACTCGATGATTTGTTTTAAGAATTAGTGAACTAGTAAGTGGAAGTAAATAAATATTAATTACTAGTGGGTGAAAGGAAATAAATAAATAAATACTGTATCTCCATAAAATTCTCCATAAAACCTCGGCATTCCGTCTTCATGTCGTCAGTGTTTTGTGCGGCTTTAGAGCATGGTGTGGTGGACTTTATTAGTACTATTATTGATAGGAATTCTTTGAGCAAAATTTTGTTTTTTATCCTGTAGAAGCGAGCTCTATTAGATCCTACAGTCCCACAGTTGATCCCACAGTTATTTTAGCCTGGTCTATCCCTTCTCAGTGCTGCTAGAATCCCGACGCTGTGTAGATGGAAAACCTCACCCGGATAGGTGCTCACTTCCTACCGGACATCGCTCACCGCGGCTAATCCCACAGACGTCTCGGATTTCAGTGTTATGATTTATAGGTGTCGGCCGGTGCTCGTCGTTAAATGGGCTAATCCGAGACGCTCGTTTACGGCTGTCGCCTCTCTGTTTGAAAGCCCCTCTCGTAACACACCGCGGCTGCTTTGCGCTGCGTTGCGCAACCGCCTGCGAGAAACTCGAGAGAACAATGGCCCGCCTGGCCATGACGCTGCAGTCGCAACCGAAACGAATTGTGGCCAAAAACCACTTCGAAGGTGTGGCGTTGAGGAGGAGGCTTTCACTTCATTGTTGTTTCGAGGACGACGGCCGTTAAGCGTGGTTAAGCTCAGAATGCACCAAGCGCACGTACTTGGCGCGCGAGCAAGCAGTAAAAATTAGTGCCGCCTGACAGCAGCATCCTGATTCGAGGTTCCTGGTTCTGTTCCTCCAGGCCATGAAGCCTTCCACCCCTACTGAGGAGGCGGATGGTTGCCAGACTTGTGGAGGAAAAAACACTGACTTGTCCATTGGCTAGCCACCTCAATAAGTAAACTTGTTTGTAGTTCCATTTTTTTAATGCGAATATGTGATGATATCCTGTTTCACCTCCTAGCCCAATATATAATTTATTACTACAAAGAGAGGTGTAGTAGTACCACAAGCATCTCCCTATGATTACCAGTAGGGTAGGAAACTGTAGTATCTCTTATACTTCTAGATCAGGATTTATATTCCCCCTTAACCAGGGCAAGGTAGGTGTTAGTTACGGGAGGTTATGGTTTATTGGTCACTGTCCAGTGTACATTTGATCGGAAAATCATCGGATTTTTGAATGGTTTGGATAACTGCATTTCCCGCACCCCGGGTTTTTCGATAATTCGTATCCCATGTAACCGATTGGATATCCAAAAATAATCCAATGTATAGTGTCCACGCTAAATACGCATACAACCCACCTCAAGGGCACACCGTAAAGGTAAAATGCGCGACGCATCCCAAACAGGACTGACCCAGTATCCCACTCTTTTTCTACTCTTATTCCGTAGAAGTAAAATGCAATTCCCTATAAAAGTTTTGACCAACGACGTGCTTCACCACTTATACATTATGTGCCCATGATATTTACAAAACACAGAGCCCAGTCCTCGCAATGTATTTATGCCGTTTTTGATCGAGGCTCCAGCGTAGAAATGGTCGCCATGTTCAAACAATTTGATTAAGAACCTCGTTAGAGATACCGCAACTGCAGGTATTCATTCCTTAGTAAGGAGAGTGACCGAGACACTTCAAGCTCAAACAATGCATGAAGATGTATTGGCGCGATGGAACTGCAACTGAAATGTTATGTTGCTGTTGCCTGCTCGTATCAGAACAGGAGAAGACTAAGAGCTTTTGCCAAACTGGACTTTTGTGCACGTTCGTGCAGTGGTTAGTTTTCACTCCAAGGCCAGTACAGCGAACAACAGATAGGTAAGACTTGATCTTTCCGCTCATCCGGGAACATACATAAGTCTGGGGTGGTTTCATCATTAAACAGACACCCTAGGACGGACGCAGCCTTTTTAGCTTTCTGCTTTTAAAAAACCATTTCGTAGACGCTTAGAGGTTTCTTAATGAATCGCGCCTCATTACCTATTCAATTTTGATGTTTTCCGCACAACGTCAAGTTGGAGTTTATGTCGTTTTGCTTCACGCCAAGTTGTTGTGATTCGTGACGAGATGAACTACCTCTTAAGAAATAAGGATGAAGTATGCAGTATTCGCCGCCTCACCCACCATTCCAATTGCAGTGAATGCCAATGAAATCGAAGGCGAGTGATCCGATTCCTTTCGATATTATGGGTGACGCAGCACTGCTCGAGTCCAAACCAGCCATCCAACACCCCCGGACCATTCTGGTCCTCCAACGCCGCTGCTGCCGTTCCACAGATGGGGCTCGAACTCTCGTAACCTGCTGGGCGACAAATGGTCGCAGGGCAGTGCAGCGATGCGCGAGCGAATCCCTTGGTTGATCGATTACGGTAGACGAGATGAGAGGAGCCGCCACTCGCTGAACTCGGTGGCACGTCGCAGCGATCGGGTTACGGTATTCGGATGCATCAGTTCGAGAAATGAACAAAAAATCAGGATTTCGTTCGTCCGTGGTTTCTGTGAAAATACTTTCGGTCACGACGCTCATGTGCTTCAATCTCAAGCGTCTGCTGTATGAAGGAGATGCTGCAAAGTCATGCGGTGAAGCATCAGCTTTTATTTGAAACTCGAGAGCCGATGCTGACTTGTCTGACCTCATGCTCATCTAAAACTACTTGCCTTTGGAACTCTACCACTAGAAGCACTCTGACACAATCACCTCTCCAACAGTGAAGTTCGTTTTGTCCACTTCCCTTACTTCCGCCAAAGATCTCAGACAAACATGAAGACTGCAGATGCAGTCGCCAACCCATGTCGTATGCACGTGCACGTTCTGTTCAATGCAGTTCAATAAAACAAAACAAAGGAAAGGCTAGTCTTTTATTGAAGAAAAATTGAAATATAAATGCAGTAGAGAGTAAATAATGAAGGTCCGTTTCGTCCTCTTTCCTCACCTCTAAAGTCGAAATTAGTCAAAATATTATAAAATGGAAACATTGCCACACACTGATTCGAACGACAACACTCTGGATTGATCCTAAAGCATCAACTCGTTTTGATTTTCCGGATTCTCACTCGATCCGTACCCTCAGCCCGCATCGTTAGCGGGTTTGGTATTGCGCTCGCTGCAGTTTGACGAGTGAACATAAAGAATTTCAGGGGCGATGGGGTTCTTCTCCACGCTGTCACAGATGCTAGGGGTTGGACGACGCCAAGTGAACGTCATTGTGGTCGGTCTCGATAATTCAGGAAAGGTAAGGGCAATTGAAATCATCAAACAAAAATTTGTCATTATTTAAATTTTTAACTATTTTTTATTCAATTGAATTTTTTGTTTTGCTTAATTTTTAGTATTTTTGTTTATTCAGTTTATGTTTCTCCACCCAACAATTAATCGACATCAAACTACAAAAAATGGGTTGCAGAAAAGCAAACACCTATGTAGTTTGCTTGTCGAGTTCAGAGATAAATTACACCAGTTGTCTCCATTTTCAAAAGACCTTTGTGAATTGCGAACTGTTTGTTTTTCTCAGGTCCAGGTAAACACAGCGCATCAGGCCAATTCGCCGTTCGAATGAAAACGGAATTCCGCATTTGCAGTCTTTCAGACAGCTGTACCTTTTGGATCCGTGAGCACCAACTATTACTGAATGTGTTCTAATGGAAGAACCCCATTAAACGAAGTGCGGTGTTTATCAAGGTCGAACGGTTAGTGCTGCCGTAAGTAGAGGTTGAAATGAAAACCCGTAACTTAACGCAAAAGCTTCAGCTGATTTTTCGTTGCGATTAAGGCGTCTGTGACTGGTGATTACCAAATGCTACACCATTTCGTTTCAGACGACGATGCTGAACTATTTGCGGACGCCGGAGACGCGTACAAGCCAAATAGCGCCGACGGTCGGCTATTCGGTCACCACCTTCACCACTGAGAATTTCAGCTTCACAGCGTTCGATATGGCTGGACAAGGTGAGCAGCGTTCGGAGTTCGATGTGCGGAACAGAAACAGCAGGCGTCTTCACGTTAGATTGTACGGCCGTCTCCAATTTACGGGAGCTGTGAGTTGAAAGAAAACCTGCCTTTATCGCAAGAACAGTCAGTCGGGTTATCCCTTTGTTTCCATAAATTATAAATGAGTTTGTGGTTTTCACGTAGTGCTGCCTCATTAAATATTAACTGTGCTTCGTTTGCCACACTTTGGGAAAATGTGATCTTGGGAAAACAGAAATAAAAATATACTTACATACAATACCGCTCCTGTTTTTTTAGGCTGAACAGATGCAAAGAACTGCCGTTTTCGCTGTTTTCCCATAACTCTTCAAAAGGAGAAATATTCAATACATAAGAACTACCACCCAATTCCAACTTGGGAGAGCTAACCAATGATGTGAGTACCATTCGGTGAATTTAGAAGAAAAAAAAATTGAGACCTATGAAACCTGGAGCCTGTCGATGCAATTATCTCGAGTGACAGATGGAGGTCACCGCCGTCAGGTTTTATAGGACACCAAAATAAAATCTTTGTAAGATCACTGGATGATACTTGCATCAATGATCACCACATTGTATTCAGTTGATAACATTTATTGTTTGAATATGCCCATTCGAAGGCAGTTAAGGGAAAACGGCGAAAGCGGCGGTTTTTTGCGTTTATTCCGCCCAAACCAAAAGACGGGAGCGCTATTGCATGTGGTGCGAAAAACCTTTGGAAATTGGTGCTCGCCCCTTTTGTGTTGCAGAACCCACAAGGGAAGGATACTAAGGTGACCATCGGAGTTTAAGATCGTGCATATCACGAGGTGCTGCTTCGAACGCTGATTTCAAATTAGGGGTGCGCATAATTACGATTTACGATTTACGGCTTTTTTGGCGGTCTTTTTACATTTTACGACTTATGGCATTTTGGGGCGCGTGGTGCGCAGTCGAAGGAGGCGCCGGCTGTCGCCTGCACCCGATACCAGGATCCTGGTTCGGATTTCCCGCCCAGGCCAACCAAGCCTTCCATCCCTCCGAGGTCGGTGAATTGGTACCAGACTTGTCTGCGAAGGATAAAGCACTGAGTTGTACATCAGCTGGTCACCGCAAGTCATTGTATGGCCAAATACGCGTTCAACACGCCTCCACGACATCCCGTAGAAGTAGAATGCGTGGCGCATCCCAAAAAGGATTGAATAACGCCGTCCTTTATCCTTTTTATCCTTACGACATTTTGGGGCCTTAAATCGTAAATTTTCGTACATGTGATCATTGATCAACAACCAACTGGCGTCCAAATTTATGTGGTGAACCGGTTATAAAGAAGAGCCCACTCTAATGTTATCTTATCAGAGCTCATTCCTGCTTTCCTTGAGAGTTGTTTTTGATAATCTATACAGCACCAGAAGACACCGTCCTGAGCACAGGCTTCTCGAATTCGACCTATCCCTTCGGTGACTAATTTTTCCATTTCTCTAGTATTGAAACGGCTACTATTTGCAATCGGACCAGTTCAAGCGGAGTAACAAGACAATACGATCTTTAAAAAAGCTCCTGTCTAGGAGGCTGGGCTCCTCTGTTTCCGATGCAGAGCTAGCAAGGCACGTCGCATTTCTGCTGTCGAAGGTTGTTCCATTCCAGCAAACAGGAAGACCCTTGGAGGAAGTTTCTTAGAGATGGAGAGACGAGTACTCTTTGATCCACGTCTCATTTGGTAACATTGGTAATACGGTCTAGTCACTTTGTTTATAGCAGATTTATGCTGACCCCACCGAATAGAAGTGAGGCGAATCCACGATCGAACATCATTCGTGATTGGAAGCGGAGTCTAGAAAGTTGATACACTCATGTGGAAAGGATAAACCACTGATGTTTCTATCGGTTTGCATTGCAATCCATAGGGCGGAGCAAATTGATATGCAAAGAGCGGGAAAACTGAGCGCGTAGCATTTCAAAAAAGATCAAGCTGGTCTGGACAGATTTGATATCCATAGCAGATTTATGATGATTGAGTTGATTGATGTGATGGTGTGATTGAGTTTACCGTATTGGCCCTACCTAATCCGTTTAGGATGCTGCAGACTTTCGGAGAGCAAACGTCCGTTACTAAGCGAAGGGTAGCCCGAGCGAGAGCAGAGAATTATTAAGCAGTATGTAGTGCACTATTTTAAAGTTTTCGAAATAGGACAAAGGCAGGCAAACCTGCGTAGCAAGCCTGCGCTCTAGGTAGGTTTAGGTTACCGCGATAGCTGATACTGTCGATCGATGGCTCAGAAGTTGGAAGCACTTTCAAAGCTACTAAATGCCTTCGCTGAAATCTTTCTACGCTTCCGAATTCGGATATCCCGCTGGGGTTACTGCTCTGTGCTTGGCTTTTTGTTCGATTACCATGCATGGGCTAAAGCAAAGTTTTTGAATCTACAGCTTTTTCGACTTTCTTGAAACGTGTAAAGATTGATTTGAAAGATGTTTCTTTAGCAAGAATATGTGGAAAAGGGAAATAGTTTCGTAAGAAAACTGTTCAGCTCGATAGCCTCCATGTTCTCTCACCTTGAAACCTTAGCATCGTTACCAGCTGTGATGTTTCTACTTCTGTGCCAGCGAGGTTGCTAGGTGGAAAAGTTTATTCTAGCCCTGACGTTTCGACCGCTTCGTCGTCTTCGGAGGCACGACCTTCCACAACTGAGTGTAGCAGTTGCTACAAGCAGTCGCTACAACTCGTTGTTAGCAGACCAGACGTTCGCTACGAAACGTTCGAAACGTCAGGCCTAGAATAAACTCTTCCATCTACATACCAACCTTGCTGGAACACAAGTAGAAACATCACAGCTGTTCAGGTTGAACTGAAAATAAGACGACGAATAAATATGGGATCACGTCTGATTAACGTTGGCCGAAAAAGCCCTTGGAAATTTAGTTGTACTGCGCAACAGGTCAGTTGTCTCTTACGATACGATTCACAATTTACGAAAATTCCAATTTCATTTACGCACACTCCTGATGGACACGCTTAGTTAGTCATCCCTCTCTCATGCTAGTCTCTTACTCCTCTATACCTAACCGCTGGCCCACCAGCGATGCCCATTGTCGGCCTTGGGCCGTCGTAAATCTGTACCTCAGCGGCGACCGTAAACTCCTCGCCGCAGGACTCACAAATGGCAGCTCGCCGCCGATGGGAGATGGCAAATCATGGCGCGTTTTACAGCCGTTAGCCAGTGTTCCAAGCAGGCCGTCGGTCGCACGGTAAAGAGCCTGAGAAGAGCCGATTCAGGAAAATACCGTAACCTCTGGGAGACGTACTACATCAATGCGCAGGCCGTGATCTTCGTAGTTGACAGCGCTGATCGGTTACGGGTTGCGGTGGCTAGGGACGAGCTGTGGATGATCCTGGACCACAAGGATGTTATCGGACGACCTGTGAGTTTCCCTGAGCATCACTCACTCTCCTCGATGCTTCAGGTTTGCCTTCAGATTCCTATACTCGTGCTGGCGAATAAAATGGACGTCAAGGAGGCAATGACTGCTGCAGAGATCTCGACGAGCCTTGGTAGGTGACAGATTCCATGGCTCCGAAATTTCACAAATTAACCTCCTTCAGGACTTGACCTAATCCGAGGCCACAAATGGAATATCCACGCCACGTGCGCTCTGAATGGAGCCGGAATACAACGGGCGATAGAGTGGCTCTCCAAAGAAATCAAAATCTACTTGGAGTCGCTGAAATAATTTAGCCAAAATAAAGATTCTATTACTATGTTCGTTTTCTCACTTTACTTTGGAAACATTCCTGAAACTCCACACAACACTAGCAGCATGACCACGCGCACAAGAGTGCATCTCTGAAAAATTAATGCCTTATGAGCGAAGATTTGCCGAAAGTCTTTTCTGTCTAAGGTATTAGCAACTTATTTTCACCTTGACTTCGAAAATACTGACGACAATCTCAGAAAGTTATTAATTCCTCCGGCTTCTAGGTTATCCTACCGCCAAAAGGCAGAGGCATTGAACTTCAACCTCTCAATTGATTCTCACTGATACTCCTGCGGTTCAACGCTAAAAGAACATTGCGATGACTCAAACAGCAGTTATCACAATCATTTCATGGGCAGATGGTTGATGGTAAATTTTATTACAGGCTTCTAAATTACCAAATGACTGCCCATACAGTACGCCACACACTTAGTAGGCGTATCGCTCCGCTAACCATCGAGTTGCTCGAGCGAAGTCAGCAAAGTCTCCATCCGTCCCTGTCGCGTGCCAGAGTGCTCCAATGGATTCTCGTCACTCGATGTCGTTCGTTCAGGGCTTTCATGAAGAAGCCTGACCAACGCGCTGGTGGGTGTGCTGGTGTTCTCTTAACATCTCGTTGAATCCAGCTGGTGACGGCTCTTGCGTAGAGGATATCTTGAAACATTAAGTGGCCGGTCCACCTAATTTTTGACGACGCGACGCATCGTCCTCTCAATACCAAGCTGCGCGACCCTGACAGCGTGTTCATCCTGCTTTCGTGCGGCCCAGGTACATGAGCTGTACAGTATCGCAGGAAGAACAGTGGAGTCATGTAGATGGGCACGGGGCCAGACTTTTTCATGACTCTCTACGGGCAATTCTGAAATTTGCCCTCCTACAAGACTATCTCGCCTTGGCGGCATCCCGGCCTCTTTAAGAATGTTTTCGGATTGCTTTCATGCTCGCTACAACGAACAGGCAACACTTTCTTCGGTAGGTCATCGAATAGGTAATCGGTGCTAATGAACCACGCCTATGTTTGATGCAAGATCTCCCTTTATGGCCCTCAGTCGTGGTCTAAATAGTAGGAGGTTGAAGAGGTTCGCAGCAACTCACCAGCGCTGGCATCAAATAAGCCACGCTTCTAAGTCTTATCTTAGTTGCTTAGCATGCCATTTTCTTCAAATCCTTGCTTTTCAAACTGGATGGAATCTAACTCCATCCTTACCGTGATGACGATGCTCGCGCAGTGTTTTCCTATCAATCAGTTTTTCAGTGTGAGACAGTCATTGTGAGAAGGATAAAGGATAAACACAGCATCACTTAACTTCTTTTGGAATGCGCCACGCATTCTACTTCTACGGGATGTTGCGGAGGCAATTTGAATGCGTATATAATGCTTACGGTGGTCAGCCGATGAATAAATCAGCGCTTTAACCTTCCCAAACAAGTGTGATATCAATTACCCGACCCGGGAGATGGAAGGCTTGGTTGGCTTGAGCGGTAATTCTGAACTAGGAACCTGGTATTGGGGGAATGCGACAGTCGGCACTCCCACGACCTCAATTAGGGTGTACACAGTGGCCAAAAAGCGCATATATTGCATAGATCCACGTCAATAATATTTACATAAATCAGAGATTCAATCGAGAATTCATATCGAATTCGACACACTCTCAATCATTTTGCTACTAAGTAAAAGCGATTCGAGGAGTTTAAAAATCCTACAATTCCAAGTCCTCCGAACACCGTCCCACCCGCTGTTACTCGTGTGCAGGAACAGGAGAACAACGTTATAGCGGGAGTAGCGTCCTGCTTTTGGACACTCCTTCATGCAACGATTTATCTAACAAGGAAAGGTTCTCAACTCAAGGTGGGCTTTTGCGATGCTATTTTCCAGGATGTAGGGCCGTGTAAGCGGAGTCTAGAACCACAGTTAGTTTTTGCTGAATGCCTCTTTAAAGATCTGAAAAAGAGGTGTGGAGACGTGTGCGCAACACTCATCGACCCCTAGACACCCCATGAGATGTGCCTTGTTGGCGCAGTCGGTATGAGTGCCGCCTTATAGAAGCACACCGATTGGCTTTTGGGTTCGAGTTCGCGTACTGCCAACACTTTTGCACATATTATTTTGTTGTTAGTGCTATTTCTCACGATCACAGGAGTCAATTTTAGACCACCAATGCTTACAACAAACCAAGGCTGTCTGTTTGCGCCTTCATACGTACTAGTTTGTTTTCGTGAAGGGCAGTTGCTTACGTCGATGTTCACCTGTTCACCCAGGAACTCTACATCCACGGATTACTCATTCGACGAAGAAGAAGTGGTCGTTCCTCGCCAGGGAGAAGATTGTTCCTCACTAGCTTTTGTAAGATGCTGCTGGTGTGATACGCGTTCGTGTTTAACTTGTTTCATAGTTTTGTAACATAGCTGTTGACTAAAAGGTAAGAGCAATAAGGGCTCCTATTTCCAGAGAAGCCATACCACCAACTGCCATCCACGAAAAAGAACTGGCACATATTACGGCGCAATTAGACAGCCTTGGTTTGTTGCAAGCATTAATGGTCTAAAATTGACTCCTATAATCATGAGAAAGCGTAATAACAACAGGCTAAAACGTGCAAAAGCATTGGCAGTCGGGAACTCGAACCCAAAAACCCGCCGGTGTGCTCTATGAGGCGGCATTCCTACCGACTGTGCCGAGGAGGCACATCTCATGGAGTGTCATAGAAGTTGATGAGTGTTGCGCACACGTGTTAACGCCTGTTTTTCAGGTCCTTAAAAAGCGTTCAGCAAAAACTAACTGTAATTCTGAACTCTGATCACACAGCCCTACATTCTGTCAAAACAGGATCGCAAAAGCCCACATGAAGTTGGGAACCTTTCCTTGTAAGATCGCATTCATTGGCCGAGAGCAATGAAATATGTAGGTAAAAGAACAGTTTGCATGAAGGATGAAGAATAGAATAATTGTACTGGAGTTGCAACCTCTGCAGGTCGTATACCTGCGAAGGCAAGTTGGCCGGTTTCTGAAAAGGAATGCGTTTAACCGGGGAATAACGTTATTAGAGGTATTACATGTAAGTGGACGGGTCTGTGTGCATATCAGGGGCCTTCCACGCTTTACATATTTTGGTGTTTAGTTGTAAGACTGGCGGTTCCAGAGGCTTCACAAAATTCGGTGTTGCCTATATTGTAAGACACCCGTGGTTATGAGGAGCAGCGTAGTCTGGGTAGACGTAATATGATCCAGCAAGCCTTCCGCAATACAACGCCTCCGCGCTCAAAAGATTACCTAATAACACCGACACTCACTGTTGTAATCACTATAGCCTGGACCGCAGCAATGGGAGCACGCAGCCCACCCAGGTTCACCTAACAAGTCAGTGCGCCTAGAGTGAGGTTCACACGTTCTGAAGTTTCTTAACTGATCCATAAAAAAGTAAATGATGTTGCTGAATTGATTTATAAAGAGCACCAAAATCCAGTGCGCATTTCAACCTGCTTTCGTAACAGGTTTCGCTTGGTTTATGAATCTAGACGGCCGAATAGATGTATATGAACAGAGGCGCCTGGGTCTCAAAGACGGCGAACTGAAAGTGCGTTGACAACTCGCGTCGTTACACCAGCAATCAAGCCTCCACATTAGTTGCCTTCAACAACATAGCTGCCTTTTTCAAAGGCTGCTATTATAGATATTTGCCATATTCGAGTCACCGTCGTGCATCGTGGCACCCAATCAATGTCATGTTTTGATTGTTGCGTGCTTACACAAGTTCAACTATCCCTTGCACCTTGCACGGTACTTTTTCCAGGGAAGCTGACTCACTGCTTCTCTACTCTACAGCACTCTTCCTCCAGTACTTTGTTCTCAGATGAGCCAACTGCCGTCAGTTCTACTGACTCATACCTTGTGCTTCCTCTATTTCTACTAGTCCACTGCTTGTTGAATTCTGCACTACCGTGTCATTGGATAGTCGAATACCCACCAAAACAGGGAGATGAAGGAATACTGAGAAATGATATTGTGAACTACACTACACAGAAACTCTTTACACACATGCAGAGAAGGAGCACACTGCGAGATTCAAACCAAGACACTGGTCGAGATCCTTGCATACTTTCTGAGATTTTAGCCTCCTTCTGAGCTTCCAAAAATTCAAACCACTAAAGCCTATCGCACAAGTGATCTCCTGGAGTGGCCGTTTCTTCAAGGTTTCTGGCGAGATATAAAAGCTGATACGATGATATAGGTTGCGCAGTCGACAGAAAAGTTCCTTTATCAGGTGTTTTTTTCGGCTTGAACAATATCAGTCAAGTCTTTCATCGATCCCTTCAAGACTGGTGAGTGAACCAGATCCCAAGAATACAAAACTACTGGTTTTGTCATGGCGATGTTTTGTTGCAAAACTCTAGGACCTGGCGAGACTTCAACCCATACCTTCTGCTTACCGGACAGGATGCTCTGAGCCATTACAACATTTTACGGCGCCGTTTGTACAAATGCTACATACCTTGTGGGTCAACACTCCCCTGTATATCAGGACGCTGCAAAACATCGTTACAACAGCGTACAACCCCAATACCAGTCAGGTAATGCTTAAGGAAAATGGGATCTCTCTCTACGACAGCTTCAGCTGATGTTTTATGATATGAGGCCTTTCCTTTGAATTTAGGGAAAATGGTTGTGTGCCACGTGATGACGTTGGCAACTGACACCTTACGGTTGCCTCCTCCCGTCCAGGATTGATCCGGAAAATAACACGTGATTCATTTCTACTGATTGCCTGTTGAAAGTGTGCGGTAGCAGCTATTAACAGACTTTTCAAAAGGGTAAAACATCGGAATCTTCTTCGAAAGGCACGAGGAAAGCATCATTTGTGCAGCCAAGCATCATTCAAATTGCGATCTCATCCAGATTCGCACGTTAGAAGATTGTCATCTTCTAACTCTAACGCAGAAAATTACACTGCACGCCCAATTTTAATGTCTTCAAGGTTTTTACGAGCAAAAGTGGAGTCTTCTGCTTCAAAAAGCTTTGCTTGCGGTGAAT
The DNA here is from genome assembly GCA_947359475.1 of Heligmosomoides polygyrus bakeri. Lineage (NCBI taxonomy): Eukaryota > Metazoa > Nematoda > Chromadorea > Rhabditida > Heligmosomidae > Heligmosomoides > Heligmosomoides polygyrus. Next base: position 34,254,723 of record OX375867.1, read on the forward strand.
TATCGCGATTATGTTTTGATATGTCATCATCCATATTGGTTAGGGAGACATTAAACTGGAAGCGTCCAGAACAACTTCATCCGGAAATAATTCTTGGAACTTACTATGACAAGCTACCTAGAGGTCCAGACGGAGCCAAACAGCTTAAGTTACCTTGCCTCCGTAGTCGAAGGAAGATGGTCGTCGACATGACAATGATGTTTAAGATTCTTACAAATAGAATTTCAATAGATCCCACGATATTTTTTGGTACACCTCTGACTACGAATAGGAGAGAAGACCTAAGGCGTTACCCTCCTGTCCCAAAATCGCAGGCGAGATCAAACTTCCTCACTTACAGAAATCTTAAGGACTTGAACTTATTATTAGGTGAGGATGAGAATATCATAAACATGCCTGTGAGTTTGTTCAAGTCCTTAATGCTACGTAAAAAGTTATGTTAACTGTGCTGTGTTTAATTTTATGTTTGTTGTAAATTTGTGTGACCTAGTATTTGTTTATGTGTCATTACTTCTGTAATGCACGACTATGTTCATGTCTGATGAATAAATAAATTTAGAGAAAAGATGTTAGCCGCAAAAAGATTTATGCTCACGCAAGAAAAAGGAACGCGATCCCAGTGACTCATTGCTTTTCAGGTCATGCAATAGACCAGAATTTTATAAGCTCTTCCTTTAACTTTGCCCAAGCTACTTTACTATTACGTACTAACGGGAGCTCTGAAGCATACTTAGATTAAAGACGAGTGCAGCGCGAGATGAACAAAATCTCTTGTCAGCATACGCTGAGTGGAACGGCTTTATTTCAGCTTAACATCATCCTAATATCATATGCAGCACTAGAATGAGATTGGCAAAGCATATCCTATTCTGACTCTACGAACTGCAGACTTTGCTAAAGACAGCGGGCATCCACAAAGGAACTAGTGGAGAAACTAAGAGCCGGTACATATTCAGCTCCGAATCTAGAGAACAGAGCACTAGACTCATTCTTGACATCGTGCCAAATTCTAATGTCGTCGTCTAGAAGTCTGAACAACAAACCGCGACCCTGCCTTTTTTCAGCCGCTGAAAAGACATACAGCGGAACGCTCCAACCTCAGCCATCCATACGGTCGAGCGGGTTTGATTAGCGTATCACTGCTTATCGGCTGCTGTAACTGATTGCGGCGCTTCTGATGGTTGCGCACTTGATCCGGCTACTGACGTCATCGACCCTTCAGAGCTCCCGTTCACCTCGACGTACCGCACTCCTCATGCTTCCTTCACTTACCGCTACCGCCTCCTAGTAACACAGGCCCGAAGCTTCCTCCGAAAGTTTACCCACTGCACGTAGCTGAAACATCTGAAAGAGTGAGCATCCTGCCTTCTCGTTGTGGTGCTCTGCTGATTTGCACTGAATGTGCTCCCTATTTGTCTGTGAGTCGGGACTTCGCCTTCCTTCTGTCTCAAACAACTTTGCTGCCAGGAATGTGCGTTGTCGCTGTTCCTCAGCAAACGAATTTGATCAGTTCTCTCTCTCCCGGTTCTATATATTCCACTTAAGCTAATATATTCTTCCACGGATCTCCCTCGATAGAGAGCCTTCGGGCTCTCTTGTTAAGAGGGATCTCGGGCCGCTTGTCGCAGGGCCACGTGGCGCGTCCCCGGGTGGTGGATAGGGGAATTAAACGCGAACCAAATGCGACCGTGTACTGCCCAGAGACGCAGGTGGGATGCAGGGGATGGACTCCTTGCTCCTGCTGTGTCGGGTCGATGCGTTCCTTGTGCGTGGGAGCGGCATGTTCGTGCACAGTGTGCGTGGATGTGTCCGTGACTGTGCGGATTGTAACTGTGTCGGCTCGGCCAAAAGCTTGCACTCGGTAGACTGGGAGTACATGTAAGGCGATTCGAGGCCGCCTTAAGTCTCGCCCCGTCCCTTCGGGCAGTCTGGCTGGCTGCCCGGAGTACCCCGCCCGCACGACAGAGCCTGACTAGCTACCCGTGTTGTATTCCAGTCAAACACAGCAGCACTAAAGGGCCTCATTCCCCTGACCCCGAAAGAGCCCCCATTTCTGCAGCGATGGGAAGGACGAGTACGGAGAGGCTGCTAAAATCTCAGGGCCTAACCAGGCTGCGCAAACTGAGAAGGACTAGGATGACGATCTGTACTTACAACGCCCGCACGCTTGCGTCGGAAGCATCCGTCGAGGACCTGATGATGCAAGCCAGGAAGATCAAGTACGACGTCATCGGACTGACCGAGACGAGAAGACACCACCCCCTACACGCCGCCTACGACTCCGGAGAAGAACTGTTCCTCGGAACATGCGACAGCAGGGGAGTAGGCGGCGTTGGTGTCCTCGTCAACACGCACTTGGCCATGAACATCGATTCGTACGAGTCTCTGACAAGCCGAATCGGACGTCTGCGACTGAGGCGATGTGGCTCCGTGCCAGCCTTGACTGTGTTCGTCGCGTATGCCCCAACATCCGACTACGACGACGAAGACGTCGAGGCCTTCTACGTGGAGCTGGAGAAGTTCTATAAGGAAGATCACACCTTCTACAAGGTGATCGTCGGCGACTTCAACGCCAAGATCGGGCCACGAAGGTCGCCGGAAGAACTTCACATCGGAACCCACGGTTTGGAGTGGAACGAGCAAGGTGAAAGGCTGTCTGAGTTTATCATGTCGACCAAGACCATCCATGGAAACTCGCAGTTCCAGAAGCCTCCCTCCCTACGATGGACCTGGGAATCCCCCGGTGGCCAGTTCCACAACGAGATCGACCACATCATCTTCAATCGCAAGTATTGCCTGACCGATGTCTCCGTTGTCCCCAAGTTCTACACGGGATCGGACCACCGCCTCCTTCGCGCGAGGTTCCGCTTTTCGCGTCAAGGAGAGAAGGCCGCGAAGTTCAAGAAGAGGAGTCCCAGAACGACCATCAACTGGGATCTCTACACCTCTCTTGTCGGCCTTTGGGAAGATGCCGTCATGGACAACGTCGACGAGGAATACGATCGCTTCGTGCACCATCTCCACGATAGTGCTAAGGGAGCCGAGAGCTTGAAGACCACCAAGAGACGCCTGTCTCCGGAAACTCTCGAGCTGATACGCCAGCGTGGAGCAGCACGAGCGTCAGGCAACTACCAACTAACGTCCGAGCTTGCAAAGCTATGCAGAGCGGCGATAAAGGAAGATCTGAAGGAGAGAAGGGCGGAAGTGTTGGCTGAAGCAGCAGAGGCAGGGCTGAGCATCCGCAATGCCCGCCGGAACTTCGCCAACTTCAAGACCAAGATGACCGCTCTCCGACGTCCTGACGGAACCGTCACCTCTTCCAGAAGGACCATGGAGAAAGTCATCCACGACTTCTACTCCGATCTCTTCGATAGCCACGTCCACCTGCCCCTACGCCATCTTCCGCAGGATGGATACGTCGTTCCCTCTGTTCTCCCTTCCGAGATCCGACACGCCATCTCGTCGGTGAAGAAACGTACAGCACCCGGTCCTGACAGGATCAGAGCTGAACACCTGAAGAACCTCCCGCCAGCGCTCATCAACACCTTGGCGCGGCTCTTCACACGCTACCTGTCCGAATGCAAGGTTCCATCTGAGTGGAAGACCAGCAAGACCGTCTTGCTCTACAAGAAGGGAGACGTGCACGACATTGGCAACTATCGCCCGATCTGCCTGTTGTCCGTAGTCTACAAGCTGTTCACTCGAGTCATCCTGAATAGGATTAGTAGAACGCTGGACGAAGGACAGCCATGCGAACAAGCAGGATTTCGGAGAGGATTCAGCACGATCGACCACATACACACCATTACGAAGCTCATCGAAGTGTCGCGAGAGTACAAGCTGCCGCTGTGCCTTACGTTCATTGACCTGAAGAAGGCATTCGACTCCGTCGAGACTGAAGCGGTCATGGAAGCCCTGCTCACCCAGGGCGTTCCTACTCAGTACATTAGAGTCCTTCGAGAGCTGTACAGTGGATTCACGACCAAGATCTCACCATTCTACAACGACGTCGTCATTGACGTGAAGAGAGGGGTTCGACAAGGGGATACCATATCCCCGAAGCTCTTCAGCGCCACCCTCGAAAACGTCATGCGCGAACTAGAATGGGATGACATGGGAGTGAAGGTCGACGGCCGGCAACTGCATCATCTTCGCTTCGCTGACGACATCGTGCTCATAACACCGAGCATCAGTCAGGCGGAACGAATGCTGGCCGACTTCGATCGTGTATGTGGAAGCGTTGGACTGCAGCTGAATCTTACGAAGACGATGTTCATGAAGAACGGATGGGTTTCTGATGCCCCATTCTCGCTCAACGGAACGAACATCTCCGAATGCTCCAGCTATGTGTATCTGGGTCGCGAAGTCAACATGGCCAACGACCTAGCACCAGAGCTGAGCAGGAGGAAACGAGCGGCTTGGGGAGCTTTCAAGAGCGTCGAAGAAGTCGTGAAGAAAACGAAGAACGTCCGACTCCGTGCCCACCTATTCGACTCCACTGTTCTTCCTGCCCTAACATACGCCTCGGAGACCTGGGCTATACGAAAGCAGGATGAACACGCGATCAGCGTCGCGCAGCGTGGAATCGAGAGGACGATGCTCGGAGTGACACGACTCACGCAAGTGAGAGAAGGCCTCCGGAGTTCCGAGCTTCGCCGACGTTCGAAGATCAGAGACGCTGTCACATGGGCCAAGTCGTCGAAAATTAGGTGGGCCGGCCACGTAATGCGATTCGCAGACACCCGCTGGACGAGAGCCGTCACAGACTGGATTCCGCGGGATGTCAAAAGAACACCAGGACGCCCACCAACGCGTTGGTCGGACTTCTTCGTGAAAGCCCTGAACGACCGATATGACGCTCTTCGTGTCCCTCGAGCGAGGAGGATCCATTGGACCACTCTGGCACGCGACAGGGACGAATGGAGACGCTGCTGGCGCCCGCTCGAGCAAGTCGATGATCAACGGGACGACAGGTGATACAGGTGAAGCTAATATATTCTTAGCCTTAAAAGGCCTTACCGACCACATGATCAGCGCTTAAAGCTGTGAACGTTTGAACAAATGCTCCGATCGCCATCCTCAGGTTAGGCATTCCGGAAAACCAGTTTTTAGCATACAAAGTGGAGTGCACCACTCAAACGTGGAAGAATGAAGTGAAGAAACGTTTATCGAACCTATTCTAATTTAAATCCTAGATAAGTTTAACTTTTGTTTTTTTGGTCCACTACTATGTATGAAATTTCAAAGAACACAAGATACTGTTGATAACAATAGGGATAACGGTAAAGAAAAGGCTAGTCGTGTTCCCTGGGATGCCCAAGAAATCTATTTATTTCTACGGAATATCGGGAGTCAGTTCCAGTGTGTACATATTTAAGCTTACCACTGTCCTTCATCCCTTATCCTTTATTTAGCATATACGAAGACCTGCGGTAGCCAGCCGATGAACAAATTTGTGTCAATTCTTCCTGGATAAGTCAGACACCATTACTCAACGATCACGGAAAGACGTAGGGCTGGTTCGGTGTGTCCGGTATCCAAACAAAGAACCAGGGGCGCTCAACAACCGGCGCCTTCTCTTTCGGCCCAATGCCCCTCCTTCGCCTCTGGAAAGAAATTTGAAGACGAAGTATGAAACAGCATTAATGAGCATATGATCCTACCTTATTGCCCTTCGAAGGCGGCTATGACCATCTGCAAACCCGCCGATACCTGGCTGACTTCATGGCCAGGATGGCTGCTTCCGACGTTCCGTGGAAACTTCTTCCAGACCCATAGGGAGAAAACCATCTACAGTTACTACTCTTTCGACAGCACGTCCACGTCTTCCTCAATATGGTTCTGGGAATGTTTGCCGACTTTGGTAGTGTACGTGGGAACGTTGCGCTGCAGCTGAATGCTACCAAGGGATGTTCATGAGAAACGGACGAGTTTCTTATGCCCCATTCTCGCTCAACAGAGCGAACATCTCCGAGTGCTCTGACCATGCAATGAGCTCGCCAACATGCATTGGACAATTACCGTGACCGATAGGACTCATTGGGTTGGCAAGAGATATTTTTGTGAAAGCCCTGAACGAACCCTCCTTGTGCACCTTGAGAGGGGTGACCTGTTGGAGCACTCTGGCACTCGACAGGGACGAACAAGTCGTAGATGACCTCAGTTCCCACTTCACCGAGCAACTCGATGATCAACGGGACGACAGGTGATAGGTGGCCTCCTAACGTCAATTGATCAGATAAAGTAGAACTTCAATCGAGCGAAGAGCGATTACCAGCCTAGTGCTTTCCAATCACTGTCCATGCAGGGGATATTGAACATTTCAAAAAAATTGAATGAACTTTTCCATGTTTTCCACTCTGATAAAATTCTGTTGGTCAGAAAAAAAGATTTCCGGGGAACTTACAGAACTCCAGAATTAAGCAGCTTCAACCGATAGTCGCTCTCCGAAATTCATCTCCCTCCATGCAACTTCTCTAGCCGCTGTGATCGCTGATTGCTTTTGCTTCGGACTTTTCTTGTGGCTTTCCACAACTCACGTGGAGGGCAACCTATGGTCTTGCCCAAAATTAAAATGACTGTTTAGAATTCTCGTTTATCTAATCCTAAGGATATGCAACGCTAAAAAGTTTCCTTACTTTCACAAAGTGAAAACATATTAGGTCTGCATGAATTACAAAAAAAATTAAACGATCAGCTTCCAGAGTTTTGAATATCCACGGACTGCTAACGTTATTCAAAAGTTCGCAATAATTTGCACCCAAACATCCCAAAAGGGTAGAAAGATTCCGAGAAACAGAGCCCAATAAGTGTTGGTAGTTGGGTCTTTGGCTTAGTAAGGTAGACAAATCAGCCATTATTTTGTGCGGTCGGCTTGGACATTTTCTTTGGAAATTCCAGTGCTGGAGCCCGAAATCCATGGCCACCTCACCGTTCTTCCAGATCATCTCGCTCAGGCAGTAAAACTCACGGCTAATGATCGATGACGGCGTTTGATGTGCCCGCCGACCGCACCGGTGCAGGTGATTTTTCGAGCAGATCCTAATTCGTCGAGGAGTTGCGTCAGCGACGAGGACAAGGCCATACTGACGGCTACCCCATACACGAATCTTCATCGGCTAAGAATCCAAGAGCTGCTAGTAAGATTCGGAAAGTCTAAGTTATGACTTTTTCGCGAATGCTGCTTCGTATATGTAGATGCTACTCTGGGATCGGTTCATTTAGCGAAGCTGTGTCATAAAGATCCACATCCTGCAGTTCCTTCCATTCTCCAGTTCTGTTATCTCCCCCTCGCCAACAGAACGAACGAAAAAACCAATCCGAGCATCAGTTGAATTCGTAAAAGCGCCATTCACGCGAACTCAGTTTAGGTATTGCAAAAATCGAGTTCAGCAAACCGCAAGGAACATGGACTAAGATGTGAAATAGGAGTCTTCTCGTGTGGTTTTAATTTGCAGACCTAAGTCGGCGGAAATCGCCCCGTGTATTTAACAATTGAAGAACTATTTAAAAATTATGAAAAGACAGAATAAATAAATATGGTAAGAATGTGAAAATATTGACAAGACATTAACGAATCAAATGCTCCATCAAATTGATTCGTCACAGACTCACGTGCATGTAGGAACTTCTCATCGAAGTGGATCGGTTTCTATGTAAAAGGACTGTCTCTAAGTTCACGGCTGAAAACGGGATATTATCAGTGTTCTTCCCTACTCACTTCGATCTTGTTTATGTTGGTAGGGGTATAGTTCTATGTCAATCTCTATAAACGAATTCAATAGCATGAAAATTTGGCAATAGCATTTAAATGTACTGTTCCAAGACAGTGCTTTTCGGAGGTAGATTAGATTAGTACGATTCCGTTGATCAGTAGGTTTTGGAGAACCATCGAAAATTTGAACTAGAAGCTTTAATTACAATTCTGTTACCCCTCTTCTTAAGCATACGTATAAAAAGAGGCTTGCGCGTAAAAACAGCCCCAAAAACCTAAAGATGCTAAAGGCTAAACCGATCATCTTTTCATGAGTAGAGAACGGCTAAAACAGTCTTGCAAACTCTAGCTCGCTAGTGGTGGCAGACAAAGTCGTTAATTTACGTGCTCAGGGCTTCCTACTTACAGAAGAAAGAAGGCATCCTCCAACGAGTATACCTGCGTGCATGTTCCATCTAGAACTTCCCCAGTAACTGCAGAGACGACCTCTGAGACCGTAAATCAATTACAGCACTAGCAATGCCGAACAGCCCGCTCCTTTCACTGTACCGCTTTACAGTCACTGATAACCGCACACGCCAGCATGTGCGTGGCGCATCGTTACCGCGGTGTACGGTAGCGAGAAGTCGTGTCGCGAATACCCGCGTCGATGCCGTGAGCCCCCAGTTCGCACAGTGTTGACCTCAACTGGAATTAGCTGGCTGCGGGACTTGATTGCCCTACGGTTCCATCCAAGGTCATGCCCTGTGGATCGTGAGTCTGGTCCACGGGGTCGCGTGCCTGACGACACGTCCTGGTCCCATAGGCAAGTAGGCGGGGTCGCAACTGGTAACGAGTGCTTCGGAGTTAGTGCACAGATTTCAGCCATCCACAACTGCTCGCTTAGCTCCGTGGTGTTCAGGTAGCTGTCTTTCTATTCGTTGTTCCTTGCAGACTGTGGACTCCCATTCTCTTTTAGAAATTTGTTCCACGGGTACTGTAGGACAGATTACTGCTTCCTACAATTAGACTTGGATTCTAGGAGTGTACTGATTGGTTCGCATCATGTGTTCCCATATGCAGAGAAAAATGTGAAGAACTCTACCGCAAGAGTTCTCCACCACCAATGTTCATCGTCATTTTTTGAGCTCCATGAAAATATTCCCATCCGTATTCTGTTTTGTCTTAACCAAGCACTGATTATCTTTACCGCCCTTCTGTTCCAAAATTTATACCTAAAATTTATAACAACTATTTGTTTGTTTTATTATTACGTAGATAATCATCTATGCACATAAAATCTAGGGCTAACGAACACTATTATCCAAGCAGACAGAACAATAACTAGTAAAGTTGGAAAAGACGTGAAAAATTACCAACAACATAACATACTACCATGAAGAACGACAACAAAAACAGAAGTGGAAAAGACTAGAAAAATTAGACCAGGCAAGCAGCCAATATTAAGAAGGACTTGTGACATCACGGAGTGGCATTTTCAAAAATATGTGTTTTGCTGTTGAAAGGATTGCACCTTGCCTTGGTTTCTTTCAGGTCTTGGTTGTCCTTTTTTGAATAAAACCAGGAATTCTGATCACCAGCTCCTTAGTAAAACTGTTTTTACCTTTTCAATAATATTACGTCTGTGTAGGGAAACACCGGTGTGCCATATTCTAAAAGTGGTTTTAAATACGTCCTGTAAGCCCGTATTAGAGCAGCAAGGTGAGACGTTGGCAGGCCCTGAGCCTTTGAACACCGCTGCTGGTGCCCTATTAACAATCAGCTCACAGTGTTTGTCAAAGCTGGGACTCTCCGCTACCACAAAGTTTTAAGGGTTGCCGACAGTCGAGCTTTAGTCGTCGACACTGCCATTTAAGGAACCATTCACTAGAGAAGACACGGCTTGATGAAATCCAGATAAATGCGGTACCTGTAAATGTCTGGCCGTGTTCTTCCAAGCATTGCAGAGCTACATGGTAATTCCGGATCCGCGACATACTCTTTGAGCGAGTGAGAAACAATGCACAAAGTGAAGATGTAGAACGAGAAAACATCATAGGCGCATAATGACTGGGTAACATGGATGCCAAAAGAAACTAACTAGGGAAATCGCTTACACTTATGTAGCTTTATCTGGGCATAATTTGCTCATAATTCAAGAAGAGCGGGCGTAAATTATCAAAAACAACGCTGATTTGTCAGTTTTTAACCTACATGCCCTTTCGTCACTTCTTCACCATTGTTCTTGCTAAGCTCAAGAGCAGTTGTGAGAATAGATTGTCTTATTTTGCGATGGATTTACTCCCAACAACCTAGACATCGCTTAACAGTCATGACCTAGTATGCGATGTTACCAGATGTTTATTTGAGCCTCTTCTTGAAATAGTTGCAGCAAATGAAGCTTATCAGCAGTGTATCGCGAAGTTTCATTGTTCCTCAATAAAAGTTCTCAAATAAACCCGTTATGAGGTAGTCCTGAAAAGGTGAGCATGAACTCCGAGCACGACTAAAACGCCGCGATTGGGTAAGCCAGAAGAAAAGGCGAAAAGTTTGCGGGAAGTTTTTCTGGTCTCCGTGACTTTTTGCCTTCTGATTAGCGAATGAATTCAGAAAGATTCTGCAGACGAATGTTATCGGGGCATCTGTCTCAGAGGCTGTCACCACTCATCCGCCCAGCGAAGCATACCCGAACCACAGGCGATACCGACCGTCTAGAGCCACTAATCCCGAAGCCGACGACGTGTCGGCACGCGTCCCGAGACGATCCCTTTGTCAGCTCTGATTAGCATAGAGGCGCATGTTAATTTATGCGTGAATCTCGGCTGGAGATATTTGTCTAGGTGCGCGCATGGACACCGTCTCGAGACGGTCATTTGTGCATCTCGTTAGCCGGGTCATGGCCTTCGACAAACTTCGTTGCTCGGCTCAAGTGTCTGCAATCACGTAACTAATCCGCTACCGTAACGCCGCACTTAATTGCACCGGCAACCAGCTACGGTTCCGTCGGTCATTTATTGCGGCCGTTAAAGCACGAAAATTGGGTGCGCGGCACGACGGTAATTTTCGTACGGCCGACGACTTTCGCCTGTGTTTCAGGCGGAGGAATTGGTTGAGAATTGACTACACGAAAGTGTTTTTTACCCGATCATGCAGGAGGATTAGCTATTTAATCAGGACGGAGAGATTTGGCGGATAAATCGCCCACTCAAGGACGGTGAGCCCCACTAAGGAACCTGCCTTTGCAGGCTCCTTCCCATCTTCATAGATCCTTTACTATTCGCTACATACACTTGTGACTCTTTTGTTTCATTCGCAATAGGTGTTCACTAGGAGGCACTGCTCCTTGCCCATAGCATTGATATTCCTCTAAAAGTGTCCATTAACCGCCTATCCATCCCATTTTCTAGGCCATATTCTCATCTATCCTACCGAGGAAGGGCAATCCCTATTTTGATGCCACTTGCCCTTCTTCTTCGTCAGACAGTTTTCACATTATGGAGCAGCACTCATGCAGCTACTGGAAAAGCTAGCAAAGGGGATGGTGAGACAACAGAGCCTGTGCTTCACTTCACTGGGACAAATTCCTCTTTCCGCACTCTTCAAGCAGTGAGTGATGGATGACCTCGGGCAGGCACCGCACAACGCATAATTTTTCGTATGAACCACCCTGTTCACATGGCCTCAGAAACTGGCAGCTTGAAGATGTTGAAAGATTGGCAGCTACCCAATCTTTCAAGAGCAAGAGAGGAACTTGTCGTGTAAATGATTCAGTGTTTCAAAAGCCGCGTGGTTGCGCAACGAGTGAGGTACCGGTTGTCGCGTGCACCCTGAACCAAGGATCGAGCCGACGCCACACCAAGCTTTTCTTCCAATCTTCTGAAAATTTGGGCGCGTGTGGCGCAGTCGAATGAGGCGCCGATTGTTGCCTGCACCCGATGCCAGATTCCTGTTTCGGATTTTCTACCCAAGCCAACCATGCCTTCGACCCCTCCGGGGTCGGTGAATTGGTACCAGACTTGTCTGGGAAGGGTAAAGCGTTGACTTCTTCATCGGCTGGCCACCGCAAGTCATTGTATGGCCAAATACGCATTCAAACCGCCTCCACGAGATCCCGTAGAAGTCGAATGCGTGGCGCATCCCAAAGCGGATTGAGTAACACCGTCCTTTATCCTTTTTTATCTGAAAATTTACAACGGAAGCGCACGGAAAGGAAAGAATGTCGACTTGCTCACTGGCCGACCAGTGAAATGTTTTTTTTGTATGGGACGAATCTGTAATCGAAGGACCAATGTATCACGTGCAATTAGAGCGAGTGGCGTATTCCACAAAGGGACTGGTTGAATTCTTCCTTCATTATCATCCTTTATTACCTTTCCTCAATCGGCACACTTTGCCTTCAGAATGATGCTGCTTAAGACTTCCGATCGGTCTGCTCTTCGCCGAAAAGTCGGCAGGCCGTCGACAAGTTTTGGTTATGAGATGATCTTTAAAGTAGACAGGGAAGCGACTTTCACAGCCACGCTTATTGAAATGAATGAAACCGCTTTACGTACTCCATTAAAAGGAGTGGGACGAAAAAATAAAGAAAATTAATGCTTCACATCACATTATGCATGTTTTCTTATTTATAATCATCAATTTTCACATTTAGCTCCACCTTTGAGACGACCTTCCTTATTCTCTCCAAATATAAGCTAATTTCACAGATAGCCGATGAAAGTTACTCTCTAACTTAATCTTAAATGGGAGCCATCTGTCATGCAATACCGTTGGTCATTGAGTTCTATTTTTATGCGTTCTTTTGTGATAAAACTGGTCCCAATTTGCAAGCCTATCAAGCCTTGAGCAAAAATAGCCCTCGTGCGGTTTCAGAAAAGATTACCGGAATACGGAAACTTCGAGGTAGAAATAAGTAATTTTTGAAATACGTCCTTATATCAATTTTCTGTGCAGTGGGCAGAAGAAACGGGAAGAGGATTAATTTCACTACGAGGCTCGATGTTTCACGCAGGATGGGTCTGGGCGAGATGTGGATTTCAAGATGCGTTGTTACGCAGCTGCTTGCTGAATAATCCTTTTCTGGTTTCAGTATTTTCTTAGGGTTGAATAGAAAATGGAAGATTAAAAAAAGTTCTGCGGAAGAAAAGAACTGCTGAAAAGTCAATGGTAATGAGAGGACGGACAGGCGCAGCTGGCTTAGTTGTCACAATGATGAGTCCTCAGCAAAACACCATGTTGACTTGGCCCGTTATAAAAAACTTGTTCGAAAGCTGCTAAGGAAATGAGCCACGTTAGATGAATTCTATTGCAGTACGACTAGAGCCACAGAACTGTGGTAGCAGAGGCGACGCTTTAGGCGAACCTGACAAAACTTCTGGTCTTACTTCCCATATGTGCACGAGAAAAAAAATGAATGGGTTGATCTCTAGTTGCGTTGTTCTCTGCTATGTGCGTAATCACCGTATTGTGAGTGAAGCGGTGAAATGAGTGCCGTTCAGATGTCATCGACAGTAAAACCAGAAGGCTGCAACATCTGGTCGCCGCGAATGATGCCCTTCTGGTGTTCACACAACTCCACAGCCGTAGAATTCAGGTGAGTCCGTCCATCTCCTGAGCGAACGCCTCTGAAGAAGGTGCGAGGTCGATTTACAGTGTCTGCAAGCAGAAAACCCATAAAATTCCATAAAAGTGTCACTGCCCGCCCCGCCCTTGGCCGATACCGTAACCGCGGCGGCGCTGGACGGTTCGCATGTGGTGGGCGGGGCCGGCCGGGAAAAGGCCCTTGTGAGAGTCGATCGGTCGTTTTTAGTGCTGGTGGTGATAAGCAGAGCATGCTGCATCAGACGACGTTCGACGCGCTTCCTGCGCAAGGCTTCTACCCGGCTCGATGGCCTGCCCCTCCCGCTGGCCAGGACGCTTATCCCGAAGCGCCACGATGGACCTCCGAGCACGTCTACCCGATGTTCCCGTTCGTACAGACAGAGGTGAGCTGCCGCAACTTCACGTGCTTCAAAAGAATGTTTCGATAATCGATACGTTCAGCCCTATCCGTCGGATCCGTTTCCGTCAACGTCTATGGCCGGTGCGGCCGATTACAAAATGAACTTCTATCCGAACTCGATACTCAGTTCCGGCTATCCGACTGACTACAATCAGGTGAGCGGAACGTCCACCTGTCCTCGGAGTTTCAACTGCCCCAATGTTTGCCTGCAGATGCGAGCTGATGTTGGCTCGGGTTTAGTGCCCTTTCGGTTATTGTTGCGATTCGGAACGTCCACAATGCAGATGCAGTCGTATTGCTTAGAGTAGCTTATCGATTCTTATCGATTGCTTCCAGGCCATCCAATGGAAGATGCCATCGATGAAACAGCAAAAGCCCTCGTTGACCAACCCTCCATACCGCACCGGACCAGGGACCAACAGTCAGTGCATTTTCTGTTCTGTATCGTTTACATTCTCAACCTTTACTGATTTGAATTCAATCTCAATTTGAATTCGATTCTTTTTCGATTCGTAGGAGAGCCAGCGGCGGCTGGCTATTTTCAGAGTTTCATAGTTTTGCGAGTCTATTTACATTTACAACGCACCGCGAGACCAGCATCTGAGATAGTTTCTCATCACGAATCCTACCTCTGTTGGAAGAGATGACTCGCCACTGAGGCTCTTCTATAACGCAGAATCTCTCTTATTAACGTATAACGTAAAGAGAAGGGATTCTTTGATTGTGAGAGCATCTGTATCGAATCCATGAACACCAGCGATGGCCTGAAATCCTCAAGTGTCTATTTTATCAGAAGGAACTTTTCTTGTGAACTATCCAACTTTTTTGCTTCGTTCATATTTTTTTGCCTTACTACCTCATTGTGCACTATCGTCGTAGTTTTTATTTATTAAGACAGCCAGGTTTTTTTCTAAAAAAAAAGTCACGTCATAGAAATTCGCGTACTACAATGACTTTTACTTTCTATAGTTCTTGCGAACCCAAAACATAAATTATGGGGATTACTATGCCCAGTGAATCTAGTGGCGATTACTATGCCGAGTGAATCTAGCAATGTCATTAGACGTGGACCCTATTTGCTGTCAGGTTTCTTGACTCAAAGAAATAAAATCCTGTACCTTTTGTCAGTACGAGTGGCTATAAGACCAACAGAACAGCGGGAAAGGAAACAATAGTGCTTGAGCAACATCAATACGGGATGCTGAAGGAAGGAGGAGAGATTGCCTGAATGAAACCCTTCCACGACCTCGCATTTAACACACGTTGCTGCTTGAACTCGCCTAATGTTGTAGCACTCAAGTGTAAAATTTAAATGCGGCAAGTTGGTCCTTCTCTGAAAGCGGGACGAAGAACGATTAGAAGGGACCTGGCACAGTATACTGCTACCTAATTTTGCTTCCATACCACCTTTCTGCTCTTCTAGTAGAGGATTAGACGGTCTCTTGTGAATGTTCTTCTATTTTGATTCACCACGAAAATAGCGCAGGTTGCGAGACTAGCTAGATTTGTGTTTGATAAGGGGATCCTGGACGGTTTTCATGAGAACCTGAGCTTAACAGCGATTTCTAGAGACATGACATGCGTATGTTCAGAAAGTAGTATTCTTTGCCTCTCCTAGAAATTTATGGAATAATATGCTCATTCTTAGAGTGTTTGAGTTTCCACTAGGACGAAAAATGTCATTGCTGCATTTATTTTTTACTTAATCTGCAGAAATTTTCTATTGGCCAAGTTGGGCAGCTGAAATGTTCCTTCTTCGACATCGACCCGAAAGAACGACTGGAGATAATTTTCTGGAGATCGGGACTGCTATGCCGCTGGCCATGCGCTACTTAGGATGGCGCGACGTTGCGCCGGCCTCCAGGTCACTCAGTCCTCTCGCACTTCCGATGCCCAGCGGCGACCCGGCCGCATCGTAAATTCCCGCCCTGAAAACCGCTTTAATAGCCACTGATTTACAACGTCGTCATATAAATTATCTGAGAGCGAACTCAACGCGCTTTTTCCGACACCTCCCGCCATTCGGCTGTGGAATTAGCGCCATCGCGGCTTGTCGCCTTTAGCGCCACCGACGACGCCGCTGATAAGGGCGGTCGACTGGTCGTGCTCGGCAGCTGTTGCCAGAATTTGGTGGTCGAGAAGTGTTTTATCAGTGGAAGCAGCGCCACAGTGGCAGCTACTCATTCGGTCGTTCTCGAGAAGCACTCGCTGATAAGCCGTGCACACGCAAATCTGATAAGCGAATCGATACGCTTTTCGGAGGGCGCTGGCACCGATCGCCGTTGGGGTGTACGGCCGTGTAATCCTTTCCGATCGAGCTACTGTTAACGGGGACTGAAGCTGTTCACGGTGGAAGGCGACCGCACGAACTGTCTATTTATGTAGGGCAGGCCTTGTGAAGAAGACGTCTGAGAAGCTTGCCAGTGGGAGCGGTTGTTTGATGTGATCCGAACTGGCCTTGAGACGTTAAGAAATGACAACCGCTACGAGTAGTCCATCACTTCTTGTAATTGCATAAAAAATTTGCAACTCTTCAGCTATCAATAAAAACTGAACGAGCAAGCTGGGCGAGATACCATCACCGCGTAGAAATAGCGTACAAAGGCCAACCATAAGTGTTCTATTAAATATGGAGAGAAATTACTACGTAACACTTCTCCTTACGCAAACTCATCTAGAAGTTAAAATAAAGTGTGCAGTATGGATAGTCTTGGAGCTGTAGATTCCTCTCAGCCCCTCTCTACTCTATTTACACTGATCGGTGGATTAAGGTGTCGGGACTCATAAGTATTCGAGAGGTAGTGTGCAGCAAAATGGTTCCTCCAGCTATGAATTTAAGTGCAGGTGCAAGATTTTCTTATTCTAATGAATTAGGATAAAGATTGTGGCCCAATTGAAACTTGTCCTTCACGGCTTTTCCTGCAATGAAATGTTGAAAGTCTCGTTCACCCTTATCATATCCCTATCTCAGTGCACATTAGGTTCCTTAAGCGTTTTTGCGTAGATCTATCAGCACCTTATCAGTTATCTTCTGAGAGGCTTGTCTTTGCGGCGGGTTTAGAATCAATTAAACTGAAAGCCTCCGTCAAAAACGAACTCTCTAAAATCAGCACTTATTTGGCCATCGGTTGTCGGCGATTCACCGTGACTCTGTGACAGACTTGTTAAGAAGGAAGAAGACAATCCAGTGGCTGTTGATGCTTTACAATTTTAAAGCAGCTATCGTATCTTTCTAAGTATTTTTTATGTTCTTTTGCTAAAACGAGCTTGCTTTGCTCTCTGCTACTGGGTCCACATAGCCTTCAGTTGTGGCAGTAGTAACCTTATATCTCTTCAAACGGAGGCGGTGATATCTACGTATAGAATCTTTAAACGCATAGCAGGGAGTTGGCTGCCCGTAGATAAGGAATTTTTAGAAAGGCAGGATGTAGGAATTCTAGGAACAAACCCCTCTAAACTTCTGGAGCCCTCTCAATTGTGCCGTCATCTTCCGGATTTGCCCTTATAGTTTTCTTGCAGCCTCTTTATGCGATATGTAAACCCAAGTGAAGTCCTCATGAAACCATGGTATGTAGAGGCTCCAGTTTCGGGAACGGAGAAGTTATTTACATTGCTAGGCCGTGCGTCAAGGAATGGAGAAACGTGTCCTGACTGTTGGAAGTGTAAGAAATACGACGGCTTTACGCCAACCGGCACCAACTGCCACAGTTGCGCGACGTTGTGGCGCAACCAGCACAAAGCAACTGCTCACGTATCGAAATCGGTAGCTGATTACGGTGCTTCCAGATGTGCGAGTTCGGACATCGGACAAGTACCGTATGGTCTATTCGGATTATCAACGACTTGAACTTGAAAAGGTCAGTCGAGGGCAGCATCTTCTAGGAGCGAGTAGGACTACTGCGATATTTCAGGAGTTCTGCACGAGCACTTTCGTCACGTCCGAGCGCAAAGCTGAGCTGTCGACACTGTTGAATCTCACGGAACGTCAGATAAAGATCTGGTTCCAAAACCGGTGAGTCCTGATTGGAGTTAGAGGAATGGGCCCTTCAATTTGTTGCTGTCCCAGGCGACCTCACTAAGAGGTGGCGCCGAATTGAGTGAGGGTGCTGTTCTCATTACGTCATATCATAACTCATCTGCCTTTTAACTCACCGTGCTCGAGAGCGCTGCGGTTAGCCAGGTGACTAGATCTGAGCAACAGATTCAGTACAGCGGTTCCCAATCCCGCCATTAGTTTCCTTTGGGTAACAATGCTTGGTTAGCATAAGTCTCAACACGTAAACAGAATCCATGAGGACTCCTGTAGACATCGATAAGATCAGAAGCAGACCTTTGCGGAAAAAAATCCTCAGTGCGAGACAAACGCCTGCCTTCCGATTTTTGGGTTTATTGTTAGGCTTAATACTGTCATGTCAATATCAGAAGCACCTCAAGTTATGTTTTTATAAAGAAGGCAAATTACATAGGCCATCAAGGGCTCTATACAATGGCCTTGTGGTTTTTCGACTCAAAAAATCTGCGGTGTGGCATTTTCGTTTAGTAATTGCTATGCTTAAAATTTTTGGGAAGAGGGGTTAATAGAAGTTCTAAGGCTTACAGCTTCTTCAGAATTTTTAATGGAATAGGCGATTATGCTTTTTTGTTATTATATTGTCACTGAAATTGCCTAGCTTTTTTCACGTAGTAAATGAGCACCTACAGCGAGTGGGTATTAATCGGGAAAAATGTGTCAGTTTTATCATGCTCTTCTGATCCTGCGGATGTGAGCCTAAAAATAGCTCATACAATTCCAACGAGGCTCCACGTACCGGGTTCATTTCCATTAAAAAAACGCCGGCCTCTTTTGGGACGAATAAGCAGTGATAACTCCCTAGTTGACACTTACATTTATGAAATGATCCAGAAGCAAAAAGAGGAGCTTCCTGAGATAATCCCTACGAAATATTCGGCAGCAGGTATCCACAGCGAATGTAAATCATTCCTACGAAAATTAAATCTTCTAGGGAGCACTAACCAATCCACCAGTAGCGTAGCAAGTATGGGGTGTAGCATTCAGAAGCAACTTTTCTTTATTGTGTGCCAGCTCTTGTGCAAGAGTGTGGCGACGTTCATTGGCGAAACAGCGCCGCTGCACAGTTTTTCTTCAGCAGCTCTTTGTCTAACGAATGCCAGCAAAATTCGACTCATTTGCTCGTTCATCTGACCTTAGCCGGGGCTTTGTTCATCGACAAGTCATAAAATCGTCTTTTCAACGAACTCTGGAGGCCGAATCGACTCGCATGGACACGGAATTGCTGGGCGCGTTTACGGGCAGATAATTGCCCACACATACCGTCGCGGGTTACGGTAGGAGAGGGTTCGGGGCGGGACGGCGCGACCACGGCGAGGGAGGAGGATGAGGAGGCGGTGCTCGCGCGCCTTCACACGGAAATTTACGGCCGACCTCACGTCGTCCGCGAACGCTTTCCATAAACAAACGGGCGCTTCTGAAACGGGCCCGCGTGGCCTCACCCTCCACACACACACACACCCGCGGACAGACAACGACGACACCACGACGTCTGGGCCAGAAGGCGAGACCCGTCGTAAAACCGCACACGACGGCCAGATGCCGCTCAGTGAGCGGCTGGGAGAGTGGTGCGGGAGGACGCAAAACTGCGTAGTCGAGGGTTCGCCCTGAAAGTGGAGTTTGAGGCTGAAGAAACAGGGCTGAGTGCAGCTACAATGTTTCGGCAGACAACTGGAGGGAGAGATAACGGAAATAAAAGGTGCAATGCTTCGTCTACTGGTACAGCGCATTTGGGTTGGGCCACGTATTCCAACTGTTGGCTTCGCAGGTACATCCAGTGCACCTTAGCCAGCAGAGTCATGTAGCTAAATTTTGGACTGATTGGACCGATTTTCGTGAACCATAGGCAATTACATCAATGCTGCCTCGGAGCGTAAGGATAAAGAATAAGTGACGACGTTAGTCAAGCTGTTCGCGGAATGCGCCACGCATTCGCTTCTATGGGTTTCCGTGGAGACAGTTTCCTTTGAAGAAAGGTCTAGTAGCAGTTCACCAAGCCCCGAGGAATGAAAGGCCTGGTTGGTCTACCTGGAAACCACCGAACCTTGAATAGATTTCGGGTCCATACCGTAAGAGGCGTCCCCTCTGACTGCGCTACACCCACCCACACTGGAAAGTCATCAGCTCTGGAAAATACTACGTAGAATTCAGTCCGTTTCCCTAGGAACATAGGAGTTGTTCAATAATCGATGTGGTTCTTTTCGAAATTCTCAAAATGGATTTATTCATATTAACAACAAACATTAATCAATGACATGTTGATCATTTCGTTGGATGACATTTTGCCATGTTTCGAAAAGTTGAAAATTCGAAGAAGCCACGACTTTTAGAAGCGAAAAATGGTGCAACTCATTTTTAGCAGCTTGATCGAAATCAAAAGTTCTACTTTCAAATGGTTTAGAAGGAAGCGAGGCAAATAGTAATCTGATGGTGTTTCAGTCAACGCGTTTATTTTGTCGTCTTCAGTAGTGATTGTGCGACCAGTCTTGCACATTAAAATTTCCAGAGGGAAAAAGGCAATGCTGACACGGGCGTTTAGTAAGGTAGATCTCACCACAAACATCACATAATTTCTTCCTTGTTTTCACTGTATTTTTGCCCTTGCCGACAAGGCTCTCTTTAATTGTCCATTTTCAACCTAATTTTTTACAATTTGTTTTTACCGATGATAGTCTAAAGTGATAGTATACAATAATAAGCCGCGCAATCAATACTGCATAAAAGATACAGTTCACGCCATCTAAGAGAAAGACGACATTAATTATCGAACACCCCAATAGATTGCCCGAATAGTCTGTTTTTGGGAAAGGCGACCAGTGAAACGGCTGCTCTGTAGTGCCCTATTCTTTCCTAACATGGTATAAAGGGTAAAGGATAAAGGATAAAGGACGGCGTTACATAATCCCTTCTGGAATGCGCCTCGATTTCTACCTCTACAGGATGACTGTTAGGCCTATACCCAATGACTTGCGGTATCCAACCGACGAAGAAGTCAGCGCTTAATCCTTCCCAAATAAGTCTGGTACCAATTCACCGACCCCGGAGGGATGGAAGGACTGGTTGGCGGGGGCGGGAAATCCGAACCAGAAACCTGCACCTCCTCCGACAGCGCTACATGCGCTCATTCTAATGTGGTATATGGAAACAAACTTCATATGGAAGATCAAGTGAAAGAGATTTAATGCTGTGTAAAGTAGACTGTCCAAATGATTTCGACGAGAGGAAGCAATCTTATCAAAGTCCATCCCTCCACACAGGAATGAATTTTCAGGAAGGAATTCACATTTATGAAAACAAACGAGAAGCTACACATCGAAATGTCACATTTTCACCACCGCTTTCCCTTTCTACAAAGCATCTCGCTGCGTTGGGCCTTGTATAATATGTTAAACTTACACATGACTACAGAACGAGCACATCGCAAACAAGCAGCACCAAACCTACATATGCTGGCCTTCCATGATTTATTCTGACGTCTAATTTACATTACCCTATTTGGTCATTACTGCTCATTATCCAAATAACTTTGTCTCAATTATCTGTTACCTGACAAGGCATTGATAACAAAGTAAATTTCAGACGAGCCAAGGATCGCCGCGACAAACACAAGAAGTCCTAATCGAGCATTCCTTCTATATATAGTATGCCTTGAATGCATACGTCTTCATCTTGTCATATTTCGTTTATTTCTTTATATAAGAGGTTGTAAAAAATGAATGAGACAGAGAACGAAATACCAAATTTGAGGGTGAGTCATTGTGCTTGAAACGAGGTGTAGGCTCCCTTATCTTCCAAGCCCGTGCCGAACGAGATGTTTTCTTTTAAAGAGATGATTGCAACTACCAGCATTCTGGCGCTGGGCGTTGAGTAGCGTACAAATTCCGAGGTCAATAACGATAGTGAAAGGGTAGAGCTATCTCTCTCAGAATGCGCCACGCGTTCTACCTGTACGGAATATCGTGGAGACAAATTGAATGCGTACCTTCAACACACATCGACTTGCGGTGGCTAGCTACCAAATATGTGAGTGCATAAACTCTCCCACTATCAGATAGGTCTAAAGCTCGTAGGTATGGAAGTTTGATTGACCTGAGTGTGACCCGAAACTTTGGACTTCGTTGAAGTGGACGCAGGAGTCGGCGGCTCCTCCAACTGCGCTACCCATGTCACAAAAAAGGAATGCACAAACTGCTGTCTCATTTATGATGTTACAACCTTTTACATAATTGCACTGTTACAAAGTATACCACGTCGACACCGAGCGTCCCGCAAACATGTTTTGTTACTACTTTGGAGGATGGAGATTCCACCTATAGCATTCGCTCGTTCCGCCGAACCGTTGAGACAGTACCCTTGTAGGCAAATAAGAATTCGCAGCTGGTTTTAGCATAGATCAGTCGTAACGTGGCGTCTTTAATTAATAAGCTATCTGATGGATTGCGAAGGCTTCTGCTGGGACAGCTCTTTGCCTGCTTTTGAGCCACAGCAGGCGCCGCCGGTGTTGACATGGTATTGCTGCCTTTCCAGTGAGTCGAGAGGATTCACCTCTTTTGATCGCTCCCTATTCGAGTCTGTCTATTGCCTGTATGTTGGTCGTTATAACAGTTAAGTGATCGTAAGTCATGTATGGAATAGATTCAACTAGACGTTGTCGAATAATGTGCCGACTGATTCGCTTGCCTTCGCAATATATCGATTCATTTCAGATTCTGTGTATATACTGCTGCTATTCGATTGTATTTTTGATATTTTGTTTCTAAGTTGCCGACTATTGCATTGAAGATGGCACGGTTTTGTTTGGAAAATACCATTTTAATAGGTTGAGGAGAATAAACGGTTTAAAATTTGGTGTAGTCCATTGGTATCATACCTTGTTTGAAGCAGCAATAGGAAGATGTGACTGTGGCTCACATATGATCGCAATACAGTCATTTTATATTCCGTTGTAGACACGCTTACGGGCTACGGAAAGGATGATCCTCACAGCAACGAAACCACGACTGCCCCCCTTGTGCGCAGCCGAAAGACGAAAGAAAATGAACACCAAAGCAGCGCAGCTGACTGCAGCAGTAAACGCGATTCGGCAAGATCAGTCAGAGATTTTTGAAGTGTAAACCGCGAAGAGCAGGAGGTTGGCTATGAAAAGCTATGAGTAACCATGTCTACAAGAGATCCCATTCATAGTAAACTTTTTATATGGTAAGCATGGTACCGCTTTTGTATGTTTTAATTCTGCAAAAATTTCAGAGCTATAAATGATGAAATAATTCGATGAAACAATTTATTTCTCTCTCTTAACTAATTGCTAGAGTAGTAGAAAATTCGGCTACTTCTAATGCAGTGACAAAACCTAAGTTTGAGCCAAATTGGTATAACTCAAGAAATCGTGAACAGAAACAAACACTACTTTCCGCTCAAGCTAATCAGCTCTGCTGGGGACAAGCCTTGCTCTAATACAGTCGATTTCGTAAAGATCGAGGTTGGCAGCGGGCAGAACGTTCGGGAGTGCATGCGTTTATGTTTATGTTCTTTGGCAGCATTTTAGAAAGGGTTAATTTACTTGGTGATGGTATCAGCGATGTGTCAATACAAAATTGTTGGTCGAATTTCGCTTGTAACATTTTTTAACCAATTTTTTTACCAGGCAAAGTTGTATGGGTATTTTTGGGGACTATCTACAATTGGTGTATGCCTAAAGGTGTCAAAGATTCTCCAATCGGGGGAGGGATATGCAGTCGAAGGGCGTGGAAACGAACTGCAACTGGCTCATGTGTTTTTTTGTTGTTGGGAGATGCAACACTTTTTTGAGTCTTCTTAACAAACTTTTCCAAAAGGAGTTGCAATTTAGAGCGTGAGAGGCCTAGAAAACGCTTTTGCCTAATATTCAAAATTACATATTTCAGCTGCAGCTGATTGGAAAAATACAAATTGATGATTATCCTTTTTTGAGTGACCTATCAAGGATGGCAACGAATTTATCATCTGAGAGAAAAATATATGCGTAAGTCCGAGGATAAAAGAAAATGTTGAGCATCATTATTGGGTGGTACCCATTCTATTTCTATGGGAAGGACATTTTGAATTTCAGTTTACGCAACAATTCTGAAACCCTTCATAGGTTTAATGTCTAGTCTCACAGACTGATCTGCTGCAAAGCCTTTTTGGAGACGGCGGTGCGATGGTTCGTTGATCTCTATGAGTGGATACCTTGCAGCCATTGTTGAACATAAATTGGAGGAGAAAAGAAGAAGCGATGTAAAAAAAAGTCTCTCAAAACATACGGAGCGATTTTTTCTGTCTGGCTTTTTTGGGTTAGCCAAAGACGAATAAGAGGCGCTGCTAATGAAATTCTCTGAAATGCGCAATTATTCGCCCAAACGTCTTTTGTTCTTATGTGACCCTTTTTTCCTATAACACCTGTATAAAGCTGAATTCCGCAACTAACCGTTCTTCAGAACGACTCATTTTTTTTATCATCAAGTATCGATGACAGACGGAAAGGCATGACTCACGATCAGATTCCATGTTAGCTAGTCGCTCACTCGTCCAGTCGCGATAATTGATAACTGTTGACAGATGGGTGCATTTGATTGTGCCGACTCGGCTGACAGCCAAACTCGCGCTATCAAGGAAGAATATCGAAAATAGCATCTGCCCGGTTCAATCCTCCTTACTGAAACCTGCGTTCGCCACTCATAAGTTACTGGCTGTGGATGGAGAGATCCTATCCGTTGGCTGTCAATACGTTGATAATCATTCACTGGTGCTCCAGGTGTAGCAGAGCTCACTAGAGAAAACGGACAACTATGTTTGGCTGCCATCAAAACTCCAGCACCAGGCGGGACTCGAGCCCGCACCTTCTGCTGAACGGGCGAGGACGCTCTACGCCATTACAGGGTGCGTAAAAAGTATTAACGCACCTACTTTTTGTTTCAGCTCCAGCTTTCTCTTCCTACCCCTCTAGGTTTTTGTGTGTTATTTTTGTTGTCTGTGTTGTGCTCAAAAAACAATCACGAAAAAACTGAAGAAACATGATCGTCATCGCTACGGTGGCCCTTTTTTTGTATGTTACCCAGACGGCTGAATACTTCCTTAACAAGAGAATTAGGAGCTGTTGGAAACGGTTGGCGAGGAAAAAGGCCAGCAACCCAAGCGTCAGCCACGGCTCTGTCATAACAGATGATGATTACAATATGTTCAAGCACGATAACGTTCAAATCCAAATTTATCAATCTTTGTCCGATAACGGCAAACGGATAAGGCGCGCAGGTGTGGACAGCTTCTCAGACGAGCACAGCTTAAACGTGAATCCGCTAGATTACTCTTTTTAGGCGATTTTATTTATTTATTTATTTATTTATAACTGCACCTTAAGTGCGCTCAAACTAGGAGATAACGAACAAGTAATCTTTTACAACTGCAACAATCTAACGCGGAACAACAGTGAGAAACGTAGTATCACTATGCGCTGCATTCTGTAATTTTTTAGTGTTGTCCGGCCATTCAAAAGCTCAAGTACAAGGAGCCTGAACCAATGGGTAGTCGTAGCGTGAGAATATAGTAATAAGTAATTTAATCACTCAAAGTTACGTAATTGTTTTATAATTATCTTTGTTCTGGTATAACGGTGCAGAGGTTGGTAAGGCAACCAGTATAGCTATGGCATGATTCCGATTGAATAGGGAAATCACTTTCGAGCAGCTTATAAGAAGGAAGCACCTGGGAGTCCGGTCTTAATTCCGGTCATACCCAGGCCTTCATTACGCTTCCATTCGAAGCTGCTTCCATAGGAACTGAGTTAGCCTAACCAACTTGCAATAAAGCATATCTAATGTAGCAACCTATAGATTATATCTGTATATGAAACAGTATCAAAAATATGTGACTAAGAGTAGAAGCATCTGGGTCTTAATAGGTTCCTCTGTACCTAAGCTCTGGCAGCCGCAACAGAATCAGAAAAGGAAGGAGATAAAAAAGAAGTTTAAGCAGGCATAATGATTTTGGAGAATGAGGTCTGGGCTACTTTCAACAGAAGTGACCAGTCGCAGAAGGATACCCTGTTAAAAGTACGGAACGAAATCCAAGCGAGTACTTGCGGCGCGTGCTCATGAATTTTTCCGTCGTTTTCGTTCCTGTACTCTCACTAAAGGAGCCAATGTCGATTACAAGTTATTCTATCGTGTTTGCAAGATCATTTTCCATATTTCCCAAGTGAATATTTGAAAACTTACTGCGCAATACTATTTCCACAGCCGTCATTTACTGCGTCAATACTTTTTACGCACCCTGTACACCACCGGCCTGTTTGATCGCACGCAACATCTACACCTCGTGAGACCAGTCAGCACTCACCCGTATATTGGAATGGTTTCAAACGGACGACGTTCTACCTTTTATAGCTTCGCAGCTGCTTCGAATTAAGATTGTAGCCCTATCTGTGTGACGCATTAGGATGGGATATTGTACTGGGAGGAAAAAATCTGCATACCATACCCTGCTGATAAGCTGCATAGAATCAGAGAGCAAGCTCATCAAAACATCAAGATATCTCATAGCTCCCGCTCTGCCTCATGTTCATTACCTTAAAGAAGGCGATTGACTCCGTCAACTGGGCTTAAACGGTCATCGGGGCGGTGCTTAAGCAGAGAGCTATGAATCGTTAATCTTAATGCTTCAACATTTGTGGTAAGTGTACACGACCAAGACTCCTCTGTTCCTGAAAGACGTCTCCACAGACGTGAAGAGGAACGCTTCATCAAGATGATACGATCTTCCTGAAACACCTTAATTCCATTAAAAATGTCATGCGAAGTATGCGAGTAAGAAGATATAGCAGTGAAGACGAGGAATGTTCAAACAAAGAACATCGACCAATTGAAGCGAATCGCGGCCATTTTCTACCGCGAGTGGATAGAAGGAGAGCAGAGCATGTTCGAGAGACCGAGCGACACTACCTAGTTGGAATTAATCTACCTGATGCTTTTCCTTTGAAGGACGTTGTTAGTCCCATATTTCGGCGATCCACTTTTTTGTCAAGTTATATCGTTGGTGCTTTGTTATTTCTTTCTAGATTCGAATAGCGTTGCTCGTCTTTTTTTCTAATTTTTTATTTTTTTTTGCATCCATTCAATTGGTCTCTCTTCACTTTGACTTGAGTCCATATCTTATCTTATCTGACGGTTACTGTAGAGCGGCTGGTAGCTGCATGTGCAGCCTGTTTCAAGTTTCATGTGATGCCTCGTTTTGCGTCAACTGCTCATGCATGCGTCAACAAATAAGTAAATGTTGAACAGTTTCCTTTTCCTTTCTCATTGCCAAGTAATAAACAAGCCGCAAGAATGTTACTCTTCCAAGCATAGAGCTGGAAAATGAACAGAAAACCCCTGTAGCCGGATTCATCAACGACTAACCCACGGTATAGGGGTAGAGATACCAACGATTAAGCCTGCGTCTCTGTCTCTTATCTCTAGCCCTTATACCCGCATATCCGCGGGTTTAATTGTTGATGAATCCGGCCCTGAAGTTCGTGTAGACGTCGAGACCGCTCAACTCTCAATAATCAGTTGAAATGTAGTAACACCAGGACGAGGAAGGACCCAACCCCGACCTCCCTCGCAGGAGGCAACGCCACTATCCAGTGCGCTCCAAGTCGCCTGTTTTGATCTGGCATCGCGGGCCTACAAGAGATCACCGCATTCGTGAGGGCACAGCGCCGCCGAGTGCACAGCAATTTCAACCTCCCCTACAGTTTGTGTTTAATGACTTGGTAAAAAAGAAACACTTTTATGCTGAAGGGTGGGGATTCTTCCTACATAACTCGCTCTCCCGTTCAGACATACGCTTCAGACCCTTACTTCGTTGGACTAACACCAAATTGCAGTGTATAGTGATGCCATGTTTCGTTTTTGTTCCATCAGCGTAAGTTAATTGAAATTGTGCAAGATTTCATTGTTCGTTGATATTTTGTTTCACGAGCGCACCAAAGGTACAGTTATAAATAAATAAGTAAATAAACAGAGTGAGCTGTTGAGCCAACTGATAGCCACGCTATACTTTTCACATATGTTGTAAGCTGTACGACGCCTGCCTACACTCCTGGGGCCGGATTCATCAAAGTCACTGCAGTAACTTTAACGGAGAATTGTAAGCAAGAAGCTCAGATAACGCGGCTTATCAAGCGAGATGGTGAGCGATAAGCCGCGTTATCTGAGCTTTTCGCTTACAATTCTCCGTTAAAGTTACTGCAGTAACTTTGATGAATCCGGCCCCTGGAAGGTCTGGCACAGGATTGTGATGTATGTCCACTGTAACAGTACACGTCAAGAGAAAAAAATACTTCGTTACAGAATACTTCACTTATCACAGCAGAAACTCACAACGAAGACGATGATTATGAGGGATGCGCATTACTGTGGTGAGTCATGATATTAAGTGAGCAGTAGTCATACGGATAAGATACCAAGTAGATCAAAATCTTAAACTGGAGCACTCACAATCAATATCTATCTATATACATAGTGTTGTACTTCAATCACAGAGACACAGCGGATACTGTCATGGAGTACTAATGACCAGAACACATCAATCACATCGGGGTGTCTAACAGTCGCCACACTCTGAACTGGAGTGCGGCTGGCGCAGTTGGTTACGTTTTAAGGCAGAACATGAGGTGGAGAATACTGTAGCACCTCTTCCATGCAGACACTTTAAATAAATGACATCTTGCCGCGAAACAATTGAAGCGCAGGACAAACAGTTGGAGAAGCACAGGACAGCCGTTGGGTGGATACGGTAGTGCCAGCTCGATGGCGTGGCTGTTACAGTATCCAAGCAACTCGGCAGGATGTGGACAAAGAAACACACTATACACAGCCTTCACAGCACATAATATGCTGGGATTATGACCGTGGTCTGCTTCCTAGACCTCAATCGAACCACAGTGAATTTGGCGGAATTCGGAGAAGAGGAAGACTGGAGGAAAACTCAGCAAAGCCGGAAGAAACCTGCACTAACTGGGCACCCTAATCAAGCTCTTTGAATAATAGCCAGCAATAAGACACCTTTTAGATACAAGGCTTTGTACATACAGACAGCACAAGTTCTACAAAACCTTCCTCCTCGTGAAGTGAAGCGAAAATCAGATTGATAAAATATGCCGAGATTATGAGCAAGGTACTTTTGAAATCAAACTAAACGGATTCCAGATCAAAAAGATCAAATTAAACTACACACAACCAATTTCAAAAAAAATAGATTTAAAAAAGTTATCATGATGAAATTCTTTGGAAATTTATAATAATTTGCCTCATAATTTTTACAAATTATTTTAATTTATAAATTATGAAATTTTCACCTGCCATTAAAAACTGAATAACGCGTTTCAAATTTCATACTTTTCCAGAAACAACACCGACTGCATGCTCGTTTTCAACTTCAGAAACCAGCAGTTTTTCTTCGTGTCGTAAGAAGTGATCGCGCCATGCACACATATACCTTCGCGGTTTTCGTTTGATTGATAGAGAAAACGTTGGCATGGAATTACACACCAATCAATTTGACAAGAAAAACGACTGCGCGGAAAACGCGCATGTCTCTGCTGAACAGCTTTAAGGACGCAGTTACACTACCAGTCGAACAAGCAGAGCTACGTGCGGACGAGTGCATGGCGTAATCTCTGCTTTGATACACCCCAAATTTCTGCTTTCTTGCTCATACAACAAACTTGAAACCAATCGCTTCTAAAATAATTATATGAAATTTCTAAGGAATTCGTAAAATAGCATAGCAGCTGCTTAAATCGAAATTTTATTTTTCCCTCTAGTAGAGTGCTTATCTAAACACGGACGACGTACGGTTTCGAACTGGCAGGTGTTGATTCCAAAAGGCCACAGTTTGCAGTTAAAATGTCCGTTCTTATTCACCTTGACGTAAAAAGGTAGGATGCTGCAGATCTTACTCACTTCTAAATATAGTATTTGGAGCGAGGAGGAGTCCCAAGAAATTTCAATGCGAATTCAGCCCCAATCGAGGGTGGCGATAACAGGGCGAAAAAGGAACGGTGCGAACTATGGAATTCTTAATTCCGCAACCCTTCACCGTTTGAACGCTATTCCATTGAACTATTCTTCATCTTTCTGTTCTCTCCTCACCAATCGTGAAAAAGGCAGCAAAAATCTGTGCAAGCAAGTAGAGAGCAATGCGCACGCCCACGTCAGACTTCGTACGCTAATCTAAAAGAAATAGCTCACGGTGGATGAACGAAATTTTCACGATGACCTTACAGGGACTGTCGAGTAGCAACGCTCATGTGCGCCGTGTTTAGTCCTTCCTCTCGAAGAACAGAAGATACGCTCCAGCTCGATCCACCTCTTCTTCGGTGACTTCCTTAAAGGAAAAGGAGGAAAAGTAATCAAGTATAAACCTTTTCGAAGTGAAGCGCCTACCCTCACTGAGCAGTCGTTCAAAAGAAGCCATTTCTCGTCATTGCCTCGAGCATACGCGACGAAGTGTCCAGAAGAAAGTTGACCGTAATGGTTCTAAATTAGATCTAGGCACGGTACTGAGCACATCTGACAGCACAAGAATCACAGACACAAACTTGTGTTTACCAAGTCGACCAATATGATGGAGCTGGACTCAAAACATGGTCTTGTTTCTCTTTTTGAAGTTATAGGACTCACCGCTATGGCAATGCACTCGTACTTGCTCTTCTCTCCGTTCCCATCCACGAACGGTGCCGGATCAAACTGCCTCAGAGGAAACGTGATCACGCGTTTGCATTTGCCCATCCGACCCTCCGACCTCAGAAATTCGAACCGCTTCAGGTGAATGATCTAAGAAGGCGACCCGTAGGTTAACGAAGGGCTGAATGCAGTGCAAAGAAAAAATGGCGCCTCAATCATTCCCAAGGAATGATCTGTGACGGCACTTCAAGTTTGGCTTCAAAAAAAAAAAATCTTGTGGGCTCAGCTCTGATTTATTCATTTCAAAACTCATTTCTGCGTTTCTCAAAATCATAAACAAACAACGCATAACCGAAAAGGCTGTGGTGATCACCTGGAGTAGGAGAAAACCATCGCAACTTACCAAATACCTCGGTAGTCTCCAGATGGTCATCACTTTGTCCCGTTTTGTCTTTTCGTTGCAGGTGTCGCAGTGTATCAACGCATCCAGCGTCTCCGGGCAACTAAACTTCTCCAAGCAGTGCTCCAATGATGAGGGGGCGAAATGCCTTGACCACGTCTCAGCCACCGATTCGTCATCCTCACATGCCTGAACCCAGCCGATGGATTTTGCAGAACATGTTGCTTTACTACACGGTGAAAACCAGTAACAAAACACGAAAACGCACCAACTCCTGCGAATGATTATACTTCAGATACAGCGCTATGGGCAACCAGTCAACAGCGATTCCACAGTTCTCCTGTATGTTCGCCTAAATATGGCTGCAATTAAAGGTGCATATACAGAACCGTTGGATAGACTTATGGTTAGATATGGAAGGCTGGGGTTGAAGAAACAAAAACCACTCCATTCCAACTTACTCTGGTCTTCGAATCAACAAGTTAGCCACACAGATTTCATAGTTTTAGATCTCATTCGATAAAGGCGACACATTCACTGGGTTGATTAGCTTCGCATGTCGGAACAGCTAGAAGACATAGGAGTGCTAAGATAGACGACTTCGAAGCAGCCAAACTGCTCCTTGAGATGCGGCTTCTACACTCAGCCTCGAGCTTCTACTTTACCACGTCCCAGCTTCATTGCGGCATTAATTTCGTCAGCCATCAACTTATCACTTCTCCAAAGAACATCTCCATAAACGAACGATGAGGTTGACAGGTAAAGAAAGAACAGGCTATAATGCCTGCGAGCGAGATGGTTGAAGGACGCCAGCCTCTAAAATAAGGACGGTTTGCCCTTTTTCATGAAGAATTCTCGCAGAGGATACGAACACCGGCATTTCTCAGATTCTCCACCTACTTCGCATACATAGACGATGTAAGGCAGCGCGCAGAACACATAAGGACGTCGAAGAAGAGTACTCAGACGCTGCGCTCTTGCAGAGGCTTCAGGTGGTTCGATAATAAAGATAACACTACACAAAACGTTTAGCACTTACTAGAACCTCCCCTTAAGGCATATAGAAGGAAAATGAAGCTATAAATTACTTCGCTTATATTGATCGTTCGGCAGGCAGGGGTTTCGGAGTACTGTTGATTATTTCTGTCCGAATTTTTACGCCCAGTAGTTTTGAATAAATGAAGCTAATGTCGAAATAAGATAGATAAGTGTTGACTGCAATCGCAAACTCAAGAGAAGCAACAGTAACTCTTGACACATAGCTCTACCTAGCCTGAAGAATTTGATGATACGTACCAAGGTTGAGTCTGGACGTATGGCACATCCACGGCAGAACCGAAGTGCAGCACACTGCCCACACCACTCCCACGTTTTGTCCACCAGACAAAGGGAGAACGGATATCCAAACGAAATGTCCTCCGACCTGCAACACAGCTTCTATAGGAAACCGAAGGATGCACACTGGGCGAGCATCACGCGAAACGAAACACCCACGGATCGTGCGCTCTACTCGATATCGAAGGAGACGACACGTCCATGAAGCGTCGCATCTAAGCAGCACAACCATTTCAACTTCGAGAAAACTTTGCAGTCCCCTTGAAGCGGTGTAAGAGCCTACCTGACTCATTACGTCCTCGTACAACTCCTTCCCCGTGATATTGGGAGGGCAAGGCACAATCAAAGGCAAACCAAACTGCGTGACCACGAATCCGCCAGTGGATCCAAGGAAGTACGGCTCATAGTTGTACTGCTAAAAGGAGAAGGGCTATTCGACGCAGATTTGGAGCCACCAAAGAACCTACCAGCTTTCGATGAATAGCCACCCGCCATTCAGGCGTGTCTTCAGGCAGATGAAGAGCATAGAGACGAGCACCTGCCGGCACTGAGCTGAGAGCCACGTCGTCCTCCGTGTTAGAGGGGTTCTGAGCAAATTTGTGCATACAGCAGGAGCAGCCCCGTACTCCAGCGAAAACGTACCATGAAATATCCCCTCTTGCTGAGGCACTGAATAGTGAGCGTATTGCGGTTTACACCGCTGGCTTCTGCTACGAGACCTTTGAACGTTCCCACTGTGCATTCCCTCGGCAACCTGAACCCATAGCGCCGAGGAACGCTACCGTCACGGCGGACCACTGAAAATTGGGTTTCTCAAACATGAAACCCTGATTTTTTATAAAACCGCGTTAAGCCTGGCTTAGAAATTTATACCCTTAGTGCCACGTGTTTCTAGTAGTAGGTGCTCTATTTGCTACCATCATCATTTTCATTAGAGTTTGTCACGCTTGGTGGCGGAATCCCCTAATAAATGTCCCTCTGTTACGCAGTATTTACTGAGAGCACTCTTGCTTTCAATAATTTAAATGATCTCTACACGGCTAGGATGAACGTGAATAATTTGATGCCCCTGAAACCTCGCAGTCCGCTGTTCCCTAAATTGGTTAAGCACCAGTGTCAGCCACTCACCAATGATCTGATACAACTCCACATTCTCGAAACCAATTGGCAGACTGAGCGAAGTGAAAGCTTCGAACACTGACGACGAGGATCTGCACTTACGACAGATCAGGCGCGACCGTAGCTGACCTGAGCGACACTGTTCGATAAGCAACAAGCAAAGTAGAAACTACTGTAGAAACTCTCGATAGTGACAAGAGCAGGTCAAGCAAAAGGACGAAGTCATCATCAACTGTTCGAACCTGAGAAAAGCGACGTCACGAGGGATTGATTGTCACGGATGTACCGCTCCCATGACTGAAATAAGGTAGTTAAGTCTTCTAGCGCAAAGGATGTGAGAACTACACGACTGTGAAGGAAACTCTCAAGCAATGACTCTGGGATAAAACACTGGGTTGTCCATCTGTTCGGATCACCAAAGCGCTCTACGGACCGAACACATTCTAGATTGCGTTCGGGATTTATAGTGGAAGTGATCTGTGTGGTTCACACCAAAAGGGATCCACCAACGCTCTATCCCTCATTTAGTACTCCAGCACGCAAATGTTATGCATAAGTAATCAACTCTACGAAATCCATCGGTGCCTTTTTGTTTTGCGTGATGGAGACGCCACGTTGGCTAAGTCTACCTGGTGACAAGATGACCATTCTCGCTGGCACTCGCACTCGCTGGACGGCCAGTTTTTGGGCGGCCTAGACCAGAGTTAGCTTCGCAAAATCGGGCCACGTCCTTCGGACTGCTCGATGGTCTACTATCAGCAAATTGATTGGGTATTAAGTGCGTGCTTTGGTAGACCAAACGCTGTTACTGATCAGAAAAATACCTTCGCAATTAAGGGTGCAGCGAACTATCAATCAAAACGGTCAATATTTATCTCAAACCCATTTGGTGTCTCACAAAAAACGCAGTATTTTAAGCCATACTGAGAAGACTTTTCACAAAACAAGCCTTTTAAAGAGAAATAGAAAAAATAAAAAAAATAGAATAGAATAAAATAGAATAGAAAAATAAAAATAGAATAGAAGGACAGAGTTGTTGCCACCTCAACCCTCTGTGACGTGTGTGCAAAGGTACCCATTCCTTTTTAGGATATACCACACTTTTGTTATCTTCTGCTTCCTTCGAGTGGATCTCAGGCCGAACTCTGTGTTTGTGAACAATAAGAGCAACCCCCCCCCCCCAGGTAGATACAGCTGTTAAGTTCCAACACTGCACCCCTGAAATAAAACTGCATTTAGCATCCACCTACATGCTCTGCCTTCTCCTCGTCTGTCACGTCTTCATCGCTGCATTCTTCTTGTTCACACGAAGCGGTCTCGCTGTCTTCTGCAGTCTCCTCTGAACCGTCGCTGTCACCGACAGAGTTCTGGTGTTCTATGCGTGCAACGCAGGTGTGAAAGCGTTCGATTAGAAATGAGACGAACTCCTGGCAATCGTGCTGTTCGCCGTCGTCGAATTGATCAGCGAACCGAACGGCTTCCTAAACGCAACTTCTTCGAAACGTTCGGTAAAGCAAGTTGAGACTTGTTTCTACACCAAAATCAAAAGCAATTAATACTGAATGAATGTTAAGCGTACGTTGAAGCTATTCGGAGAGATGTTCTTCTTCTTTGCGGCCCACATCTCCTTCAGCAATTTCGAGTATTCCAACGTCGTCGTGAATGATTCGTTATTATTAGTATCTCCTCTATAAAGACAATTGCAAATGCAGACTAGCATCACTGGAGCAAGCATTCTAGCTAAGCTCGCAAACTGAACCGACTTTTTCAGAGCGTTCAAACTCGCTTCATTTAGCAAGTACTCTGTCAGAGGAGAAACTCGTGCCAGACATTGTATTGCTGCATTACGATAGCAGAAGTTACCAGAGTTCACAAGACCGACCGCACCTGGACGACCTAAAGTATTTTATTCAGCCTTTTTAATTTAATTCAGGAGACATATTTTTATGAGAAACCGTGTTAGCAGTAAAAGCAAAGAAAGCTCTGGTGGAACTTTAGCTTTAAAATGAAAAAAAAACGCAAATTTTCGTTCCAATTTCGCGCAGTGAGGACGGAGAACTCATTCAGATGATGTTCGCTTTACCTTTCTCATCCCAATCAGCTTACAAGTGGACTGTGCTCTATCCCAGCTCTTACCTGTAGTAGATGCTAACGACGAAATCTGGGTTCCTGTGAGTGACGCCCGCAATTCTTCAGGCCATACCCCATTCGCATCCCTTAGTTCAAGCAGAAACTGAAACAAAAGGAATAGTTAAAGAAAGCAAAAAACTCAAAGTTCAGCAAGGCGAACAACGGATGCTTCCCAAATTCATACTCTGAGATATGGTGGCTTCAAATTTCTTACATTGATGGGTTTCGTTTTCACAAAGGGGATTCCAGCAACTGATTTGGGTAAGTGAACGAAAAGAACGTGGAGCGTAATGCTCAGCTCCGCAAGTCGAAAAATAGGGATATTCAAGAAACGAGACACTCGCTGCAGAATAGAGTGGATTCCTAGTGACGACTGAACTACCCATTAAGACTAACTGCCAGCTGCATGTCTACGAAGTCTCACCAACTGGGAATACGCCGGACCTCACACCGCAACTCAAGAGGAGTACCTTCTCTTACTACTTGTCCTAACCTCTTAGCTCGAGCTACACAGCTTCAATAAAGAAGGTTATCAGACGAGGAACTGTAGGTTATAATGCAAAGCAAGCTGCACCCTTTCGACTCTCAATTACTGTAGCCCAAGGCGCCCAAGAGCTTTACCTTGTTCACTCTCCGTCCTTTCACCGTTAGCTGATGAAGTGTCCTTCCGCCGTCGTCTAACAGGGTGTTTCCATCATCGCCGACAAGCCATAACCTGAGGAATTTCACAGCTTTTTAGTTGAGATCAATGGGCCAGGAACTCGAGTTTCACCTTGCATCTCCGTCTCCGAGCCTAAGCTCACTTCTGCACAGCTGCAGCAACTCGTCCACAGTGCAGCTTCGGGAAACCTGGAGCTCGGGCCAGCAGATAGCGCTGATATTCAGTGAAAGTAGATACAGTGTTTACCTGAGCGCAGGCCCAAGGTGACGTCTGCTGAATCCCATCCATATCCTTGACCTTCTTCTTGTCGTGGCCCAACAGGAGGATGTCCATTGGATATAGCTCCAGCGCTTCTTTTCCATCCGGAAAGAACTCACCGCTCAGCCACTTACGAGTGAATTGACCATCTACCTGAACATAAAAACAAATTCGTAAGCCAAATAGGATTTATATGAAAAAAGAAGTTGAAACCGAATGCGTAACTAAAGCATAAAGAATAAAGGATGGAGCTAATCAACCCTCATTTGGGAACAGCCATTTGACTTCTAAACTTCGTGGAGACCAATTGAGTGGCATTTAGCCTATATAACTGGCCTGCGGTGAGCCGATATACAAGTCAGTGTTTTATCGTCCCCATGCAGGTCTTGTACAAATTCACCGACCGTAGAGGGAGGGAGGGCATGAGTGGCTTCTACGGGACACGAACCAAGAATTTCAGGACGCTGTGCCACTTTCGGCCAGTCTGCTACGCGCATTGCCGCTACTCAAACGGAAATACCAAGGTATTCCTATAGTATAATAATACGATATATAACAGTATATAGTAGATATATACTAGGTATAATGTATAATAGCAGGACAGGTGGAAGGGCACGCCATGAATTGATACGCTTTTTGTTTTACTTTGACGTTCGGTCGCGGCGATAGTACATAAGTGAACCTACCGACTGTGCACTTCCATGCCATCGCAGCCACGCTCTCCATAGCGCCGAAGGCACGGCTATGTAGTCTTTGGAGGAAAGATCAGCACGAAGGTTCGCAGATTCCAAAGACAAACAGGCCACCTGAAAGCAGCTCTAGAAACCTATAACTGCAACAAAAAGAGAAACAAAAAATAAATTCAATTCAATTAAAAATGAAAAATAAAAACAGTAGAAATAACTTATGAGAAAGTTATCGGAACCTTTCCACTCCATCCGTCGTCCGCTTTGTTACCTTTGATGTCGGAGTTGTCCACTGGTGGTGGCGCTTTTCCCTCTGACGCTGCCTTTGCCCACTCATTATGCCAAGCAGAAGATACTATATTCCATTCCGGAAGCGAAAGGCGTTTCGAGCGCTGTTCGAAAGAGCTGTAATGAGCTCCTGTTACACTTGCCCAAACCCGCTTCCCAGCAATACGTACTACGTAGATATAAACAAATAAATAATAAAGGATAAAAGGATAAAGGACGGCGTTACTCAATCCCTTTTGGAATGTGCCACGCATTCTTCTTCTACGGGATGTCGTGGAGGCGACTTGAATGCGTATTTGGCCATACAATGAGTTGCGGTGGCCAGCCGATGAACAAGTCAGCGCTTCATCCTTCCCAGACAAGTCTGGTACCAATTCACCGACCCCGGAGGGATGGAAGGCTCGGTTGGCCTGGGCGGGAAATCCGAACGAGCAACCTGATATCGGGTGCTAAACCAGTTTTAAGATTTTTTGAATCAAGTCTAACTCTTCCAAATCGAAATGATCTTCAGGCAGGTTAAATGAGCGCTTTAGGCGAAAAAATAGCGAAAAATACTGGGACGTCTTCTCCGTGCCTAGGAACTTCAGCCCTGGGGCAATCGAGGTCGCTGAACACGAATCTCTGAAGTCCGCTTTTGAAGTATCGATCGCCATCAATCGATGTTGACCAAATAATCGATTTTTGTGAATATCGTTCAGGCGGTCCGACACTTCAGCCCTGTGGGTTTACGGGGCGCAAATTAAGGGGCACGAAAATAGCGGAAAAAATCTGGACGTCTTCTAGGTGCCAGGGGATTCAGAAGACATGCCGCCGAAGACGTCGCTCAACGTGATTGAGGATTTGGAAGACGTGCCGAAGACGTCGTCCGCTAAGAGTGACCATTGGGGGGGGGGGGGGGGGGGGGAGGGAAACCAGTAGCAGCAAAGGAGAGTTGTTACGGTAAGATGTCACAGATAGATCAGGCAGTGAATATTGATAGATAATATCGATTTTCTCTCAGACTTAACCGATCAGTGGGAGTTAAGTGATTATGATCGTCAACGGAAAGCCTTCAAAGCAGGTAAGAAGTTTCTATGAGGAGGCCAATATCGGTCGAATCCGTCGATTTCCTCACCGATAATTTCGGTTTGGGAGACACGCGGATATAATAGCCGACGGAAGTGCTTCACAGCAGGTGGAAAGTTTCGAACGGAAGGCAAATATCGAGCTAAATTGTTAATTGTAGCTTGAAAGTGACGTTCCTTTGCCTGTCTGTGGATGACGGTTAGGCAATTCGTCACTGCTCTAGCGGTCCAGCGTTGAGAAAATATCTGTCAACATAGAAGCAGAGGGATTCTTCTGGTAAAAATACTTTTCGACGTGTGACCAAAATCGATCAGACGCTCAGTATCGAAAATGCCAATTTCTGCCTGAGTTTGACCGCTTGAGAGGTGGAGTGAAGGTGATTGGAGTCAAGTTGGTGCTAGAGTGAAGTGGGGACGTGCTGAGTGCATCAGGAGGGTTGTCGTAGAACTTAGGGGATGAAGGCACTGATTAGCACAAACAATAACATTTTGAACCGTCTGGAGGTGATGCCGATATTAAGCGTGGTGGTGGTGGGGCGAGGGAGTCTGGATGACTTCATGCGGCAAAACTACTCGTTTGGGGCGAGATTCATCAATGATACTGCTGGTATCATTTTACAGCGGACTCACCATAACGGCCTGCATAACAAGTGATACAGAGAGATACAGGGATACAGATACGATAATCGATATAAAGTGTGCTGACGCACCATGGCCGGGGTCACCGGAGTCGATCTACAGATCATCGATTCGATCGCGCGCCAACGACGGGATATAAGGAGCCTGCGATGCCGACGAGCCAGTTCGCCGACGTCTACGCGCCCTCGTCCCTCCATCCCTTGCCCCCTGGCCCCCCTCTCTGTCTCTGATCTCTGTAGGTTAGGGGACCCTCAGTAACTTTTACTAACTCATTGTTGTGTTCGTTATTAACCATTTGTATTGTTCGTTTGTTACGTTGTTAACTAACGTTAAGTAAAGGTTTAATTACCCAAGTTTGAGGTTCTGTTCGACCGGTTCCAGCCGGAAGTATCTGTCCAATTTGTGGTATTCGCTAAGTTCGTCTAGCTTCTCATCATTGAAGCCCAGGACGCTCCGCCACGCCGACGACAAGCCCGAAACCACCAGCCAGGACCGGAGGAATTTTCTGTGTGCCTAGTACCGACGTCCACGAGGAACCCGAGGTCAGCCGATTGCAGCAGATAAAATCCACTGAACCACCGCCCCCCTCTCACCCGGGTCCCTTCACACACTAGGACGGGAGGGTATTCAGCACATGGAAAAGTGGTGCATCGGCCGATTTTTCACTCAGGCCGTCTTCTTTCAGTCACTCCCACACATCACAAAACCTACTTGGGCCCGTTTCGTCGACCCGGGCCAAGTCAACAAACAAACAAAAAAGCTTTGCTTTACTTTTTCCATTTTACTTTTTGCTTTTTTTCGTTGCTTCACACAAACACATCAACACATCAACACACCAACACAATATACAGTCACAAACCACAAACACATTAACACCACAGCAACAGACCTAGTTCAGGAACAGCATCACTTGGGTACACCTACGAGGGAGTTCACGCAGCAACAAGCAGACTGCGAGCCCGGCGAAGCGTCTAGCATAGTAGCCGAGGTAAACTGCAGTAAACCCACAGACACACAAGTTAAGCTACATCCACTCACTTCAGGGGATCATTTTCGACTTGTCACACAGCCAGCCCTACTAGTGAAGAAGATAAGACACTAGTTGAGGTAAACCACAGTAAGGCATACACACACAAGCCTGGGGTACACTTACTCACTTCAGGGCATCACAGTCAGCCAGCACCACTCAGTCCCACGCTATTGGCGAAGTGATTAAGAGAGTAGCCAAGGGACCACCTTACAAGCCTCACTTACTTGAGCAGCCACGGTGAAGCGAAAGAAGCAGTAGCCAAGGTACATCATTTATTGTTTAAGTCACAAACTACGTACTCCTTCTCGCTGTAGGACAAAGGGAACACAAATCACGTACACACATGGCACCGCTACGACCGTGGAAAACGCGCATCACAAAAACGGCCAAGTCCGTAGAAGACCTAGTTGAGTCATCAAAGCCCTTAGTCACCTTCAACATCCCAAACCTAGGGTCCGAAGAAGAGACATTAGACCATATAAAGGGCAGGTTAGCAACAATAGACACAAGAATTACAAACCTGCAAAAGGCACTGGAAGCACTCAAGCAAGCCCAGTCAAGTTTCGAGGAGCAGTTCCAAGGACTTAGTCCGGAGGAACGGCAGACCGAACGCGACGCATATGAAGAATACACAGAGGCAGCCTTTGTAAGCACGGCTAACGGGGAAGATACCCTAGCTAAGCTGTTCGAAAAACAAACAGAGTTAACAACCCTGATCGAAAGAAGGCAAGAGCTAGAAAACAGAAGACAACAAGTACAACTTGCTGATAATCTTCCACGTAGCCCAGGACAACAGACTCCTCTGTCTGTCACGCCGTCACTGCAAGTACAGGCCTTGCTTCCCAGGTTACAGCTACCGAGATTCTCGGGCTCAAAGCGAGACTGGGATGCATTTTGGGCAATTTTCAAAAGCAACATCGACGAACAGCCCATCTCTACCATGATGAAATTCAACTACCTACTACAGGCACTTACGGGCGAGGCCAAACAAGTGGCCAGCCGTTACCAACTCATCGAAGACAATTACGAAACAGTCCTACAAGCACTCAAGCGCAAATATGGGAAAGACAGCTCCATTGTAGAAGAGCTTCTTTCTCAGCTTGAGAACCTCACAGCAGAAGGACCCTCGACATCACAACAGATTTCCATGTTGGATCAGCTTGCTGCTCTAATGACACAGCTCTCCAACAAGGGCCAAGACACAAATCACCGAATGATCCTTAACACAGTTTTAAGGAAATTCGAAGTCAATATACAGTTGAAAGCTCTCGAAAAGAGAGAACAACTGGACAGCCTCACAGAATGGACATGGGACGTACTCTACGACCACTTGTCCAGCATCTTAGATTTAAGAGAGAAAGTCGAGCAGTCCCAAAAACGATTAGCAAACGACAAGAAAACTAGTTCACCTCCACCTAAGACAACCGCGTTAGCCAAACAGCCACGCCTTACCTGCATATACTGCAAACAAAACAATCATCGATCATACGAATGCAGGACTGTTCCGATGTGGGAACGCG
Source organism: Heligmosomoides polygyrus bakeri (assembly GCA_947359475.1). NCBI lineage: Eukaryota > Metazoa > Nematoda > Chromadorea > Rhabditida > Heligmosomidae > Heligmosomoides > Heligmosomoides polygyrus. Next base: position 34,296,299 of record OX375867.1, read on the forward strand.
AAGCGTTCCTGGCAAGGAATCAGTTATGTCGAAACTGTGGAAGACCCAACCACAAAGAAACAGACTGTAGGAGCCAGGCATGCTTCAGGTGTGGAAGAAAACACCACTCATCATATCCCTGCCGAACCTCACAACCGATACCAACGCAGCAAAATAGGATCCTTGTCCCTCAAGAGGGGCCAAGACGCCCTGTACAAGCGCCAAGACGCCCCATACAAACTAACCAGCCACAAACACAGTACCAAGCACACAACAGAGGTCAAGCTCAACAAGCACCTCGCACAGTAAATCAAAATGTCGTCACTTCCGAGGAAGAAGAACGACAACAAGACCTGGAGAACATCGTCAACCACGTCGCCGGTCAACAAGATCCACAGAAGACGGGGACCTTGCTACTCACAGGCACAACTACAATCCTAGGACCAAATGGTTCCAAGCAAGTCAAGGTTCTAATGGACACAGGATCACAACTCTCATTCATCAACACACAACTGGTTGATGAAATGCAACTAGAAGTCACACAAGCAACACCCCTACGGCTACGAACGTTCGGCTCGGATACAATACAAGAAAAAGAACACCGCTTGGTCAAGCTGACCTTGATGGATCAAAAAGGCAAAGCCTACAAACTGGACGTATTCGACAGTGAGGTAATCACAAGCAGATCCAGATCACCACTCCTTACACAGAGTGACCTGGACTTTGTCAACAGCTTAAATCTACCACTGTCATTACCAGCAGACGACAACACAGAGACACAGATTCTGATTGGATGTGATCATTTATGGGAATTCGTAGAAGGCAAGACATGCAAGCTTCCATCTGGTCTACATCTAATCGAAACAAAATTTGGCCACATGATCTCCGGGAAACCTTCACCACAGACAATTGACACTCAAGTCGCCAGTCTCACACAGCACGACATGAATTCGTATGACCGATACTGGGCAATCGAGTCCTCAGGAACGAACGAATTCTCAGGGCCAGAGAAAAAAGAAAGAGAGCTCCTTGATGAAATAATTATAAGGAACTTCAAGGAGACGGTGGTCAGGAGAGCTGACGGATATTATGTAAGATTGCCTTGGAAAGACAATTACACCACATTACCCGAAAACAAAAACATGGCAGTGGCACGTCTTCGGCACCTTCTTCAGCAATATAGCCCAGAAGAATTGCTAGAGATAGCAAACATTTTTGCCGAGCAACAAAAACAAGGAATCATAGAAGAAGTAAAGCAGCCAGACAGCCTACACCCAAGGACAGGAAAAGTACATTACTTACCATTTCAGGTAGTGTACACACCAGAAAAGAAAACCACACCCAAACGAATTGTGTTCGATGCTTCGGCACACCCAAAAGGACAACCGGCATTGAACGACGTCCTCTATCAAGGACCCCTAATGCTGCCAAACATATGGGGTGTCCTGATGAGGTTTCGAATTGGAAGCATAGCCACAATCGCAGACATAGAGAAAGCCTTTCTACAAGTCAGACTCCACGAAGACGACAGGGACGTAACACGATTCCTGTGGATACGCGACACAGCAAAGCCACTTAGTAAGGACAACACGATCGTGTTCCGGTTTACACGAGTCACCTTCGGATTGAATTCTTCTCCGTTCCTACTGGCCGCGACGATAAATTTCCACCTAGAGTCGCAGTCCTTCAACAGCAATATCACGGATCAGATCAAGGACAACCTCTATGTGGACAACCTGCTAATGACAGCAGAAACACGAGAAGAGGCCATTCAGCATTACAAAGAGACAAAACGAATATTCAACTCGCTGGAAATGAACATGAGAGAATTCACATCAAGCGATCCCGTTGTTCGAGATCAAATCCAGGAGAAAGACCGCACAAACTCACTGCAGACAAAGGTTCTTGGAATCCAATGGGACGCAAACAACGACATGTTCAACGTCAAATGCACAACAAATCCAACGCCGAACGTTACTAAAAGGCACGTGTTACACACTAACGCGTCAATCTTCGATCCGTTAGGATGGTTAGCGCCTCTAACAATTAAAAACAAAATCTTCTTCCAATCCCTCTGGAAGAAGTCGTACGGTTGGGACGATACCCTAAATGAGGAAGACACAAGATCATGGGAAACACTTTGCAAAAACATGTCGGGATTCCAAACAAATATCCCAAGAAGAATCTCTAAGAAACACGTGAATCAAGATCTCCACGTGTTCAGCGACGCAAGCATATCGGCAATGGCAGCGTGCGCCTACTTAGTCAACTCCAACGGGCAGCACTTGCTTACAGCCAAAACAAAACTACCGTCCATCAACGCAGCCCACACAATACCAAAACTGGAAACCAATGCTATAACGATTGCTACAAGGCTAGCATCATCAAAACACTCCGAGTTAAAGAAGATCGTAACTATCAAAAGGATCTTCATATTCTCTGACTCAGAAATCGCACTCAACTGGATTAAAGTTAACGAAGGAGCCAAAGAACGAGGAGTCCTAGTCTCCAATCGTGTCAAAGAAGTCCACAGTATCGTCAAACAGCTAGGAGGACAAAATGTTCAAGTCTTCTTCGGATACATTAACACAAAGTCGAATCCAGCTGATTGTGCCACGAGAGGCCTAACGGCAAAGGAACTACAGACCCACTTTTGGTGGAAAGGTCCAAAATTCATTAAAGATCCAAAGGAAGCATGGCCAGAAGAAACCCGACCTTTCCGACTGAAAGTCGAAGATTATGACCAACAACAGGTGACACTAATAGAACAGTCGGACCAAATACTCGACAAGTTCAGCACACTCAAGAAAACGCAACGCGTCATGGCCTGGATTCTAAGATTCATACACAAAGCCCAAACCAGCCTATCACAAGAGAGCAAGCAAAGAATAAACAAGAAGATAGCCAAGTACGGAGAGCCATCAGGACGCCACATCTAAGCAACGGAAATGCGCAATGCTTTACACGTCCTCGTAGTACAGCATCAAAATCAGTACAAAGAAGCATTAACGGCATCGATGTGCAAAAACTTAAACGTTGCGATGGATGATCAAGGCATATATAGATGCTGGGGACGATTGGGAAAAAAGCAATTTACCAGTCGGAACCAAAAATCCCATTTTCATTGCCCCAAATTCTCAGTTGGCATCTCTCATTATCAAGCAAGCTCACGGGAACCTACACAGATCGACAGCGAACACGATGGCAGAGGTACGCACCAAGTTCTGGATACCAAAGCTAAGACAACAAGTCAAGGTACTCCTAAGAAAATGCATTCCGTGCCAACGTCTCAACAATCTACCGTATAGATATCCACCCATGGCAGACCTGCCTAGCACGAGGGTAGTAAAAACAAGGCCATTTGCCAATTGCGGTCTCGATCTGTTCGGGCCCTTGAAAACAAAGAAAGAAGATCGCACCCAGCAAAAAACATACGGGTGCATATTCACTTGTATGGTAACAAGAATGGTCCATATCGAGCTGATGAAAGATGCATCAACAATGTCCTTTCTGAACGCTATCCGCAGATTTATAGCTCGAAGGGGTATACCAACATCTATAACGTGCGACAATGCCCCGACATTCATTCTCGCGGAATACATACTAGACGAAAGCGGAAAGGACCCAGATGACCAAATAGAATCCTTCATGGCCAATACGAACATCAACTGGAAAAGGATAACTCCATTCGCTCCATGGCAGGGAGGATTTTATGAGAGATTAATTGAAGACATCAAACATTCCCTACAAAGAGCACTTGGTAGGAAAGTGGTCGGCGAAGACTCTCTCACTACCATCCTCACCGAGATTGAGAGTTGTCTGAATTCCAGACCTCTAACCTATCAGGAAAGTGACATTGAAGACATTCGGCCAATACGGCCTATCGATTTCCTGCAAAATCACCTCACAATAACACACGACTTTGCAACAAACGAAGGAGATTTGCAAGATCCTGACTACCACACGGCGGTAGAACAAGCACAGCTCAGAACAAGACAAGAGGCTGTAACAATGCTGAAAAAATCGTGTGAAATTGTCAACAAGTTCTGGGACGCATGGAGTAGTACGTACCTAACATCCTTGAGAGAGCAACACAAAAAACTCCTGCATCAAGGCAAAAGCACTCCAAGGAAACCACAAACAGGAGAAGTAGTCCTGGTGAGAGACCCGTTTCAAGCAAGGAATAACTGGAAAATCGGAAGAATAATTGCTCTTGGCAACTCACAGGACGGCGAAACAAGAGAAGTGGAGCTTATGCTCCCATCAAGAAACATAATCAAAAGACCGATAAACGTACTCATCCCACTAGAGCTTCCTCAAGACAACGTGAGGCAACCTAGACAGGAACAAGCAGCGGAAAGCAGGGAACACACTACTCACACCACCCACCGTAACCAACAAACACCATGGGAACAGTCCTCGAGGCATTCAGATGGCAATGCACGATACAACCTAAGAAAAAAACCAGCAGTTCCCTACTGTCCGTATAACGAGCAGGAGTACGAAGTCAACTGTATTACAAGTCAAGATTCACTACACAAATGTCCGTGTTTCAGCATGAATGCAACAGGGGCAGCCGTACAACTCATACGATCACTATGCAAAGAGTCAAGCTTCCCGCTCAACGAGAAGGAACTCCAAAGACGACTCGAGATCGTTTACGATGACATCACTACGAATACGGCTGACATCGAGACCATGAAGTCCAGAATCCGCGCGCTCGAACTCCAAAATCAAGCCGACTCAGATAGTCCCAAGCTCGTATACGACGCCATTACCGAAGTCATCTCTGCCCTCCAAGTGACAAAACAGAAGATGGAGGCCGACTATCACCTGGGGAATATTCTCTGGGAGATCTACCGTCTCATGATCGAAGCGGGTGTCGCGACTGACTCAAGCAAGGAGAGCTTCGAGGAGAAACCACGCAAAGCTGAGCGGATAAACGACCTCACCACCAACAACACCATTCTGCTCAAGGAAATCGAACACGCAGAGGAACTCATAAGCCGTCCAGCAGCCGTCAAGCGCAACAGCTATGTCGATTTTCCTGATGAGAAGTCGATCGCCGAAAGGTTGAGCAGAATCGAGAACATGCTCCGATCGCCCAGGCCCACCCTCGACTACGTCGAGAACGTCGACCAGCGACTCCAAAGGCTGGAGGACAGAATCTCGAAAATTGAGGAACTACTGCAGTCACTAGGCAAAGCTCAAGAAGAGAAGGCGGAAATCCTGCTAAACGCGCAAATAAACGCCATGGTCCAGATAACGAAGGCCGTTCAGGAGAAGCAGGAGCAGAAGACCGAGGACCTAGTCACGATTCCCACGTACGACGACGACGAGAGCTCGAAACCGATTCAGGTCGACCCACCCGAAATAATCGAGGCACGACGACGTCTGAAGGAGCTCGAATTTATCAAGGACCGCACGTATGGAAGGTCAAGGACGCTGTTGACTAAAGCTGTTGAGCAAGAAGTTGTCTGCGGATTCTGCAGGTTGAAGGACGACCACGAACCAGATCGCTGCTACAAGTTCGTCAGAACGTCGGATCGTCTACAAATCGTCCGTGATGCCACACTATGCGAGAAATGTTTGAGGATTTGCAAACAGCCGTGCACAAAGTCAACCAAATGCATCTACTGCGGGCACACTAACCACCATAAAGCGCTATGCACTGTCCCGGAGGAGAAGAGGAAACTCACCGAGAAGATTCGCCAATGGATGCTCACCAGGGAGGCCCCAGTGTGCTGACGCACCATGGCCGGGGTCACCGGAGTCGATCTACAGATCATCGATTCGATCGCGCGCCAACGACGGGATATAAGGAGCCTGCGATGCCGACGAGCCAGTTCGCCGACGTCTACGCGCCCTCGTCCCTCCATCCCTTGCCCCCTGGCCCCCCTCTCTGTCTCTGATCTCTGTAGGTTAGGGGACCCTCAGTAACTTTTACTAACTCATTGTTGTGTTCGTTATTAACCATTTGTATTGTTCGTTTGTTACGTTGTTAACTAACGTTAAGTAAAGGTTTAATTACCCAAGTTTGAGGTTCTGTTCGACCGGTTCCAGCCGGAAGTATCTGTCCAATTTGTGGTATTCGCTAAGTTCGTCTAGCTTCTCATCATTGAAGCCCAGGACGCTCCGCCACGCCGACGACAAGCCCGAAACCACCAGCCAGGACCGGAGGAATTTTCTGTGTGCCTAGTACCGACGTCCACGAGGAACCCGAGGTCAGCCGATTGCAGCAGATAAAATCCACTGAACCACCGCCCCCCTCTCACCCGGGTCCCTTCACACACTAGGACGGGAGGGTATTCAGCACATACCGTTATCGGCCGGTAATGGGTCGATGAATCTGGCCCCTGATCTTAATGAAGGTAGAGCAAGAAACGTAATAGTTCATTCCTGAACATATACTCACGACCTCACCATCGTGAACACCAGATTCCGAAAACGTGAATCCCACCTTATCTCATTCTACAGCGGGATTTCTAAAACGCAGATCGACTTTGTCCTTGTGCGAAATCATGACCAAGGGCTTGTCACGGACGCGAAGGTCGTGCCGTACGAAACGGTCGCCACACAACACCGCCCACTGATCTGCACTATGAGGATCACACCACCGATGTTTAAGCAGGTCGAACGGAGCGGTCCGTCAAGAATTAAGTGGTGGCGACTGAAGGAGAATGAAGCAGCTGTTACTTCGCGCATTCGGTTGCCGACGGTCACGACCGTCGACGAGACATGGCAAATAGCAACCGACGCGATTCTCAATGCTGCGCGTTCCGAACTCGGCACTACGAAACCGGGACGGCGTAAGGTCGATAAGCAGACATGGCTGTGGACTAACGAAGTTAAGGAAAAAGTCCGAGAGAAGAAGAGATTGTACCACGCATTCCTCGGCGATAAGACAGCCGATAAATGGCGTCTGTATCAGGAAGCCAAGAAAGCCGCTAAGAAGGCGGTAGCCGTTGCAAGAGCCACTCATTACGATGATGTCAACGGGAAGCTTGAGTCGCGCGATGGCGAGCGATTTCTTTATCGACTCGCGAAGGTACGCCATCGCCAGACTGAGGATGTTGAGAAGTTCTTTGGCATCAACGATGAGAACGGTCATCTACTCATGGACCGCAAGATGGTTTTGAACCGATGGCGCACCTACTTCGAGGAAGTCTCGACAGTAGAGTTTGCTCATCCAAGCATTCCATCTTCTCCTCCTGTATACGGTCCCGTTCAGAAAATCACCGTAGAGGAGGTAGAAGCGGCTTTGAAGAAGATGAAGCCGGGCAAGGCAACGAGCCCCGATGATTTGGCGGCCGACTTATGGAAGTCGAAATCCTGGTACCCAACGAAGTGGCTGGCGACGTTCTTCAATCAGGTTATTGCGGAGAAGAAAGTGCCCGATATCTGGCAGAGAAGCACGACGATTCCGATTTGGAAAAAGAAGGGCAGTCCAGCAGACTGCACAAACTACCGTCCAATCCGATTGCTTTCGCATAGCATGAAGATCTTCGAGCGGATTGTCGACGGGCGCATTCGTGATACCGTCCAGCTCTCTACCAACCAGTGCGGCTTCGTAGCTGGTTGTGGGACAGTCGATGCCATACACGCCGTTCGTCTTCTGATAGAAAAACACCGCGAGAAACAGAAGCCGGTGCATCTTGCCTTCCTGGATTTGGAGAAGGCCTTTGATCGCGTTCCGCGTGAAGTGATATGGTATGCCTTACGGAAACATGGAGTCCCCGAAGAGCTCATAGAGTGGGTACGAATACTGTACTCTTGTCCAAAGAGTCGAGTGCAAGCTGCAGCAGGCACGTCGATGGAGTTTCCCATCTCTATCGGAGTACATCAAGGGTCTGCGCTCTCCCCACTACTCTTCGTCGTCGTTATGGATGCCATATCGCGTGATCTTCAGCAGCCAGTCCCTTGGACGTTGCTTTATGCTGATGATGTAATGCTTGCTAGCGAAGACAAGATTGAACTCCAGCGGCAGGTACAAGCTTGGTGCGATCGCTTGGAGAGATTTGGACTCAAACTGAATGTCAAGAAGACCGAGTATATGACGACTGATGAAGACGAGTCCAGCTCCATTAAGGTAAATGGCATTGAGCTGCCACGTACTTCGGTATTCAAGTACTTGGGATCAGCAATCGCGTCCGATGGCGGTTTACTCGTTGAAGCCAACTCACGCGTGAGTGCAGCGTGGTCCAAATGGCGCTCTCTGACGGGAGTGCTCTGCGACAAGAAGATACCAGAGCGCCTCAAGTCGAAGATCTACAGAGCAGTCGTCCGGCCTGTAGCTATTTACGGAGCTGAGTGCTGGCCCGTTACCAAAGAAATTGAAAGGCGCCTCAGCGTATTGGAAACGAAGATGCTGCGGTGGACGGCCGGAGTTACGCGTTTGGATCGAGTACGCAACGACTCCATACGGCAGAGGTTCGGTGTCACCCCGATATTTGAGAAGATGCGCGAAGCTCGTCTGCGATGGTACGGCCACGTCCTTCGCGCAAAATGTGACACTGTCCGGAAGACTGGTCTTAACCTTGATGTGCCCGGTAGGCGGCCACGAGGGCGACCAAAACAGCGGTGGCTTGATACGCTGCATCAGGACTTGAAGATGGCTGGGTTGCACCCTGATCAGGCATTTGATCGGGAGAAATGGCGCCAACATTCCAGGAAAGCGGACCCCGCAACTAAGTGGGACAAACGCTGAAGAAGAAGAAGAAGAAGAAGAAGAAGAAGAAGATGATGAGCAAGAAACGTAATAAGCTAACAGCTTCGAACAGAATAAGCTGCATAAGCACAAGAGCTAACCGGTTTGATTGTCTTTAGCTATACGATACTATAACATCGCGTCAGGCGCGTGAGTGCGAGGCACGCCGATAGACGTGACGTAGCACTTGTTAAAATAAGACTTGTCTTGAAGCACAGCAAAGAAGTAAGCGCATTAAAAGATCAGATCACGCTCTGTACTCAAAAAGCTTACCGCAACTTTCGCTTGATTAATAGTATAAATGCCACTTACAAGAACTATCAAAGTTAGGATATGTGTGTTCTTTACAGATGTTAACAGGTGCCAAACACTGTATGCAAAAATTCTCTCTTAATCGAATAGAAATCGCAACGTCGAGTAAGAGGGTCTGGCGCAATCTCTTTTTGACATTAAAAATGGACGCATTCTGCTCTTTAGCTTCGAGATTTAATCCATTATTTTTCCTCGAAAATAAGAATTTTATAAAATTTAGAACATGTTCACATCGGGTAGATGAATTAAAGCTTCAAAGAAAGTTATACTGAATTTTTCCATAAACAAAAACTATCAAGCCTTTTCGGAGAGTCTCTAATTTAATGCTGAACCTCATTTCAATTTTGAAGAGTTCGCTTTGATTTCCAAAGTCTTAGGCTAGCTCAGAAGAGTGTCCCTATTGATTTGAAAAGTGTTCAGTTGGACGTAAAAAGTGTCCAATTTGATTTGAAGATGTCCAATTCGACGTGAAAATGGTCCATCTGAGCGTGTTATCGCGAGCGCGTATGGTGCAGCCGTACAAACTGGCCCTCACGTGCGCCCCAAAAGGGTTTGTGGAAGAAAAGACGCTGACTTGTTCATCGGCTGGGCAGCACATGCTGCGATACAGGCAAAATATGAACTTGGTGTACCACCACGCATTTCTTAAAATCAGAATGCGTAGCGCGTCCAAAAATAGGACTGATTAAGACCGACAATTATCTTTCGCCTTCCCGTCTTACTAATAGGGAACTTTCTAACTAAAAACGCATTTTTTTGGTGAGAATCCCCCATATATAAAAGAGGAAGGGTTTTTTGTCCGATGTTAGCCACCCGCAATTCGTACACTGGCTAGCTAGCCGGTTTAATCACCCAAGTTTGCGGTGCGGTTGCCAGTTGTCCAAGCGAAGACGCTTGACAGTTGTCCACCAATGTTGTTTACCATCGACTGCCTGACGTAAGGTGATTTCGAAAGAGGTCTCCTCCCAACCACCACTGTTGTTTACCATCGACTACCATCGACTGCCTGACGTAGCGTGATTTCGAAAGAGGTCTCTTCCCAATGCGTGTCTAGTGGTCACACCTCAGTGTTATTTCCCAGAGCTCCTGTGTGGTGCAACCTTCCACTATTTTTGCTGCCATACTTTTACCACTACCCCACTACCAGCGTTGCTGCTACCACAGAAATTGAATCCTCTTCCACTGTTCAGTATGACAACGGGTTGCTCCGTTCTGTATTGTTTTTTTGCTATTTTGCCTCACATAAGCCGTTTTTTGTTTAACTTTACCTCTATGTTTGCCGCCATACTTTTACCACTACCCCACTACCAGGGAAGCTACGACTCCATAATAAATTGAATCCTTTTCCACTGTGCAGTATGACAACCGGCTGCTCTTTTTTGCACATTTTTACTATTATTTTGCATCGCAGATGGCATTTTATCCGTTCAATTTTCCTCTATGTCTGCAGCCCTACCTTGACCATTACCCCACTCTGTTGACGAATCTGTCCTCAAATACCGCATCTCTCTCCATTGTGCACAATGACGGCCGGTTACTCTTTTCTGCACTTTTTCGCTATCAACGCTAGGGATGCTTCCTTACTCAGCGTCGGTTGCCGGCGAAGCCGGCAGCCGTCGCTGGGTAAGGAAGCATTCCTAGCGGGCTCGAGGTTGGGTTGGGTTTCTGACCCCACATGGCTCACCACCCACGACGCCGGCGAAGCCGGCTAGCCTAGCGTGGCCCGCCCGGCCAGAGTCGGGTGCGGGCGAAGCCCGCAACCGACGCTGGGTTGTGGGAACCCTAGCGGGCTCGAGGTTAAGTTGGGTTTCTGACCCCACATGGCTCACCACACACGACGCCGGCGAAGCCGGCTAGCCTAGCGTGGCCCGCCCGGCCAGAGTCGGGTGCGGGCGAAGCCCGCAACCGACGCTGGGTTGTGGGGACCCTAGCGGGCTCGAGGTTGGGTTGGGTTTCTGACCCCCACATGGCTCACCACACACGACGCCGGCGAAGCCGGCTAGCCTAGCGTGGCCCGCCCGGCCAGAGTCGGGTGCGGGCGAAGCCCGCAACCGACGCTGGGTTGTGGGGACCCTAGCGGGCTCGAGGTTGGGTTGGGTTTCTGACCCCACATGGCTCACCACCCACGACGCCGGCGAAGCCGGCTAGCCTAGCGTGGCCCGCCCGGCCAGAGTCGGGTGCGGGCGAAGCCCGCAACCGACGCTGGTGGGTAATACACTGCAGAGATAACGGACAGTATTACGCTGGCGCTTGCTTGCTCAATAATGCATTGACGGAATAGGCTGGAGAAAACTGTCAAAATTCTAAGATTTCAAACTGAAATGTAGTCGTCCCTCACAACCCCTGCCTAGAACTGCGTAAATTATGAAAATATGGAATCTCACTAAACTCACTTGACAAGCGCCAGTCCCACCCGATGTGACTCCGGCCGTAGGCCTAAGCAGATGTGGCCGACTTCCATGGCCATGGCGTAGTGCTCCTTGGCGTACTCGTTCTCATTCGCCCACGTGGCAAAGTCGACCGCTGCCGCCTTCTCGCCAGCGCTTTTCACCACTGTGCGATCGTGCGGCGGCTGAAATTCGAACGATTTTCGACGACGAATGAACCCCATCTAACGTCTCTGTTCCTTTATTTGATTAGCGATACCTCTGGACGGTTCAATAGATTTCACCTAAAAATGTATGAATGTAGAAGAAAGAAATGGATTTTTCCTAAGGAATCTGGATGAGGTCGAGAAACGCTACATTTGTCAATTTGCTATATTTTTGTACTTTTCCTTTTCATGGGAAGACGGTGGCATGTAAGGTAAAAACGTTTACAACTTGCACAATACCCTTACACATGCGAACAAACCAAACCTCGTCCACTTGTTTTCCTTCATTCCACCATTCAATCTTATTGTAATTGTATTAATCTAATTGTAATCTTATTGTAAATGTGTAATTTTATTCACTACGCTTTGAATTTTCTTTATTATTGGATTGCAAGATCAAAGCCCATTTGCAGTTGACTATTCCTACACGTCTAACAATGGTGAACCCTAGTTAAGGACAAGATATGTTGCCACTCTACACAATACTTGTAAGAGCGGAGAACAATTAAATGACCACCGAATAGGAGAACCATCGTATGTGGATAAGAACGAGGGCTATCGTGGTAGGATGCATTCATATCGACATGTACGGATGAGCAACAGAAATTAGGATGGAAGGAAGCCCAGAGCGGGAGCCATTAACCTTCTTCATAAATACAGCGAGTTTGTCCAATAACTTTTAAAAATAAGTAAAAATAGCACGTTGAGCATAGCAGCATAAACATTTTATCCATGGGACGGCATCCACGTGTGCTCTGTTGGAAAGGAAAACTTCCAGCTGTGGAAGGGAAAAAGAGCGGACCCTCCTCTGTAGACAGTAGTCAACCAATTTCACAATGAGACCATTTCAGAATGGATGAAGCTAACCAATATGAAAGTAGCGGAAGCTAAAGCGAAATGTAAATAAAAAGTAACTGATAGTGTGAGCAAATAATATTTCCCGAGAAAGACAAATTAAAAATCTTAATGTCCTTGCCGAAGCTGGAGAAATGCAACATGTCTACAGTAGCAGCCTTACCACATGCAAATCTTCGTACATACACTGAAGCTCGGAGTCGGACAGCCTCGCATCGCAGTCTTCATCCCAGAGCTTCGCAAGGACTACAATGGAAATGTGAAGCACCTGGGCAAATGAGGAAATGCCTTGAAATATTCCTCACATGAAAGGCGACTGGGAAACGGTCCACGACACATCGCTGACAGTCCGCAAACCAACTCGCGAAAATCAATCTGATTGTCGCCGTTCTCATCGAATACTCGGAACAACCTTAGAAAATCTTATCTCCTAATCAGAGATCCAGTATGAGCCAGGAAGAACTCACTGATCGATGAATTTCATTGGGAAACAACCACACAGAGCAGCATCCCAGCGGTCCTTCGACAGCTTACAAACAGATCGATCGCTGATAGTGGCAAATACTTTCTCCAGCTCCATAACCTCCTCCACCGACACTGAAGATCACCCATGAGTCGGCATCTAGCAGGACTAGCACAAGTTAATTCCCTCGGGGACTCACAGTGTGTAACGTAGGACATCACTTCGTAGAATGAGATGTAGGAGTCGCTCATTGGTATTGTCAGCAGAGGAGGCCTTAGTCCCCATGATGCAAATTCCTTGCATTCTTCAATGAAATCTAAACGAAACGGTCATCAGCGACATCCCTGTATCGTTCGCGCTGCCTAGTATAAGCGTCCCCGACAATATGTTAATGAAGATCTGCCTTTGCATCGCCGCGCACGTGCTCTTCACGAAAATGAAGTACACATTTTGAACGAACGATATGAGATACAGATCAATATTCTATCGCAAACAAAGAAGAATGGGGAGGTGACTGGTGAGACATTTGCTCCGTTGAAGTGTTAGTTTTGGACATTCTGGATAGTACAGTTTGGACCACCAGCACTTGGACGAATGTGGAAAACAGAACGCCACTTCCTTCTCTTCGCTCATAGGAAGCTACGTCATAGAATGTTGGCCACCATGTCTTTATTGAGAAGTAACCTTCAAGCTCTTCAGGCCCCCTCTATAGTTCGCAAGCAACAAGAATCGACCTAACGTCAAATGATGTAAATTTCTAACGGTCGTGGCGCAAAGCTGTTCGTAGCTAGATGCTATAGCTGAATAGCTCGTACCAGTCTTTTGAACAGCTGAGCTGGCACACAGTCCTCACCGAACCACACACACATCGAGGATGACAGAGGAGTCAGAAGACGCCCTTAGAATAGTATACTCACAAGGGAAGTACATGAAATTCTCCCGATTATGCTCAGCGAGACTTATGTGATATTGTAGTGCATGAGAGCAGGAGCACAGAAGTGTTTTTCGTTTTTGCTACCGGCCACGGGAGGTCCGAAAAGGGCGAAAAATTGTCGAAATTCAAACCTATGTGGCTGCCGGGATGCCGTCAACCAACGCCCACGAGTTGACGGAGTGGGTGGTGTTAAGGACTTGTGAGCTCGAGGTTGAAGTTCGGATCCACACCGTGCAAACTGCTGCAGTGCTTTTGAATCTTCTGCCACTGGCATGAAATCATACAAGTTTTTTCTTCATTTTCACACTATTGAGGACCATTCTCTCTTGCACACCTTTCTTTTCATTCGTATGAAAAAAATGCAGAATGCAGAAAACATTTTTCAATATAAGACTGTTAGAAAACTCTACCGCGATCTCAGCAGAAAGTGCTCGCATATTAATTGGCAGGTCATGAGGTATCTGTGTTCCAACATGGTTTTCGCGTGCAATATATAAAGTTTTCTCTCTCATACTTGTTTGTGGGTTTGGATTCGAATTATTGCCATGACTGTCATCAAGTGTTCGTTGTTGTCTATGTTAAACATAGAATATTTGACAGTAGTTTTACTGGCAAATGAATCGTGTCTGTGCTGACCCGTCTTTACCCAAGACCTTCGCAAAAAAACATGTGGTAGTAGTATATCAGTTATAAACACATTGTAGAAGACCGTAAGTGCATATCGAGCGCAGACACTTTGGAGGAAAATATGTGTGAAAACGAAGTCAATCGAAACCGTTGATCGCGGTTTCTGCGAAATCACACCTCCCCGTAACATACTAATGCATGGAGTGTGCGAGAGAGAATGAACCTCCATAGTGTGAAAATAAAAAAACTCATATGATTTCATGACAGAGCCAGAAAATGCAAAACCACTGTCGCTGCAGTGGTTTTGCATTTTCTGCCACTGTCATGAAATCATATGAGTTTTTTCATTCTCACACTGTTTTGCACAGGTCTGGATCCGAACCTTAACCTCGAGCTCACAAGTCCCCAACACCACCCACTCCGTCAACTCGGCGGCGCTGGATGACGGCATTCTGGCAGTCACATGGGGGTGCCTCGCGACAGTTTTCGTCATTTTCTCCGGGAATCTCCCCCCCCCCTCCCGGAAGAGTTCGGCCTTTTCTCGAGCACAAAAAAAAGGCCGGACTCTTCCGTCTGAAATCTAACCTACCACGCTCGGAACCGCGCCTGCGTGGGCGAGTGGCCCCGCAACCGTCATTTTCGGACTACTCAGCGGCGCGTAGCAAAAACGAAAAACATTTCTGTGCTCCTCGACTCATGCCCTACAACATCACGTAGGTCTCGTTGAGAGTCTTTGGGGGAAGTTCATGGGTTTCCCTTGTCAGTATAGGTATAGCCGTCCGGCTCACATCAGGTAATAGAGTAACAATATGTTGAAACAAATATAGAGATTTTCAGGGAGCTTGCCTTGTTAGAGAAACCGCGGTCGTAGCCAATAAGCAAGTGAGTCAGCCTACAGCCGAGGCTTCTTCAAGGCTAAGTATTCGCGAGGCACGTTGAATGGTGCAGTTCAAGTCATATGGGGCGAACTTGTATGCACGTTCGTCACAGACGACCTGGCGCATCTCATACTTTTGCTCCGGCCCTACGATGCTACTTTGTTACGTTAGAAGGTGCATGCTTGCCCCGTATAGCGTAATGTGAGGCGTTGAACCCCACTGCGTCCAGGGTGGACGTTCAAAACAAACGTAAAAGTTTTGCTATAAGGTGTCATTCTCCATCAAATATGTACTTAAAATACAAAGATAACCAACCAGCTTCCGTTCAGCTCCGACATGAACATTATTTTTGCCGATGGTAATGTGGGTGTTTGCGCTACTGCGCTACATAATCGAGCTCCATTCCCTCAACGCTCAGCATTGAAGGTAATATGAAAGCTTGACTATTAGGCGTTATTAGCTCTACTTCTATGAGCAACTGGCAAGGGGAACCAATGTCCTCTTTACTAGAAAACGCTTTCTTTTATTCCTCCTGTGCTTCTGAGTTCAGACCAGTCAAACATTCCGTATCTATTCCGAACATAGCGAACGGCGCGGAAAGGATGAATCTGTCAGCACCTACAAGCGGTTTTATACACCAAATGCACGTCCAAAAAGCTTCCGCGATATCAGATGAATCAGAGCGCTCCTTGCATCCCAAAAATTCATTGTTGAACGCCGCTCTTTTCCTTGATCCTCCCACTTTTAGGAATCTGAAGCTTGCAAACCGCTAAAAATTTGAATCTCGACCTAAGTTAACAAAAACTATGAACCTATATAAACAACAAACACGTCTTACGTTCTTGGACCTGTTCGATGCGGCAGAGGCCAACAAGCGCTGTCAGGAGATTCTCGAATGAGAGCGTGTCGGAGTTCCGCGAGCAAAACTTGAATAGTTCCCTCTGTTTATCTTCCGGAATAGGCGCTCCTCCAAGGACATGATAGCAGAACTCCTGAATAAATGTGGTCACGATCAGGAACGAAGGGAGCGAAAAACTCGTGCAGTACTCTTAAACAGAAGTACCTACATCAAAGGTTATGAACGGCTTCTTGAAACCGGAGAATGCCGTATGAAGTCTTCGGTACTCCTCGTCGGAAACTGCAACGACGGAGTGAAGAGGTGAGCGTTGAAAACGTGCTTCAGCTTCAAGCTAACTTGAGAATTAAGATAGATTTTTCGTGAAGGAAAAAAGGCCAGGGGCCAGGGCGCGAAGTTGTGCGCTTCTTGAACAGCCCTTTTGTTGTACGACCTCTGCGACTCTTGTGGCAGGGTGAACATATTTTGCGAATCGTAAGTGGGCTTGATGAGGATCAACAATCCGTGTCGCATGAAGTGCATAACCAACTTCGGTGTGCAATGGGACTCGTATTCCTCACCAGTGCCTCGACACCAAGTATGCGGTATCTTTCTTTTTTCTAGACATATCAACGCCGTACGCTGAAAGAGTATAGACATTAAGATCACTGTTGGTGTCAACAGTAGTATAGCATCACAATCCCCAGTCAAGGCTCATCGCCTGAAAAATTCCTCTCTTCATTAAGCACTAACACCGCAGAGCTCTATCCTACCAACTTCTCAGGAGAAGTTTTAATCTTTAAAAAGAAAGCTGAATCAACAATCAAGCCAGAAGCAGCGCGGGACCATAACTACGCTTAAACTGCCACTAAACTTCTTCGCCAAACAAGACCGAAAGGACCTCAACTTACTGTGGGCCCTTGCGTCCTCAACACTGATTATCGGTCCGTTTGCTGTTGATCCGAGCGAGTTGCCCATTCCTGCTAACACGGGACAGCGCACATTTGTCTGAAAAGTGCGTATGCAAAGAAAGCTCAGCATCAGCAAATAAACTGGACCGACGGCTGCCGAATACTAACAAGCAGACGAGCCGTCTGCGTTGTGTAGTTTTGCGTGCAGTACGCCAACGTAATATTGCGGCCCATTTTTTTCGGAGATGCTGAATTTTTTGAACATGCTTCTAATTGCTGAGTAGCCAGGACTTCGTTAACTGTTTTAGCAGGCGCTTTATTGATCTACGGGTGCCCAGTTAGATAGCTTGAGAGAATTCACCTGGTGAGGTGACCATTTTCTCGTTGGAGGATGTTGTAATGGCGAATGAAGAGCAAGTCGTAGTAGCAACTTGTACACCACGAAATGGACGGGTTCTACTACAGTTATCTCGCACTCCCCTCGGTTGGTGAACAAGCTATTCAGAGCTAAGAATATTGTTTGAACTGAATTCAGAAAACGTTCGCGAATCATACCATAGGAACCCTGATATTTGGTGTGCTTTGAGCAATTATTCCATCAACAGGGGAGGAATGAGCGACCATAGCGCGATATCCTGTTTCCCCACACTACCTTAACACAAAAAATATCAGCTTGTGAGACGCAGTTACCACTTCAGACGGAATGTGCTTTGGTCGCTGCAAGCAATACTTTATCTTTATCTTTATCTATAGGCATCCACTCATGGGTGGACGCAAAATAAAATAACAACACTAACACTAGCACTAGTAATAACCGAACAAAAAAACCAAAGAAGAAGAAGAAGAAAACGAAACAAAACAACCAGCACGACGAGAAATGAACGGGGGACAAGGGGAAGCACGATAAAAGAATTTTAAAGAACAATAATCAAAAGCCACAGAAATCAGGCCAGCAAACTATGAGCAACGTTGGACAAGAAGAAGGCAGTTGAAATCGAGAAAAATTGAGTCTTACCGAGGTATAACCAATTTCTTAAGGAGATTTTTAAAAGTGCTGAGTTTGAGCCCTAGACAACCTTGTGCGATTAAGAAGTTGAAGGCGGAAACCACTCTTACTGAGAAGAATTTTGACCTGACATTAGTACGAGAAGCCCGAGTCGCGAGTTTGAGCGCGCCTCCTCTAGTTCTGGACTGAGCTAAGGTGAAGAACATCTTTGAAGGGTACTATTGTACTTTTGGTACCCCACTTAATCTTGTTCAAAATAGGTCTACTAGGGGTAATCTGGCATGGGAAGAACGAATATCGTAGTCGTTTTTTGCGGAAATGTCTTATAAGCCCGCTATATTAAGTTGGAATCGCCCAAGGCCTTGCGAAATAGTGCGCGCTGGTAAGAGACGCAGAGACTCCGCCCCCTACCAGCAGGCATTCTCGGCCGTCTCCGGGGGGTGGGGGGGGGGGGTTACCATAGCATGCCGTGGCGCGCAGGCGTAGCGACCAGATACTCGCAGCGAATTAAATGCAGTCTTATCTCCTCGTTTCGATTACAGATTCGGATCTTATTTTCTTCCGAATAGGGCAAGAGAGACCTCTAGGATGAATGCGATTTTAACACGGGTGTCCTAGGGGCCCACACCCCGGAGTCCCTTCCCCTGTCCAATTATGTGCTCTCCTCCGCGTGAGCGAAAGGGAGCACACAACAGAGCTTTCAAGCCTTTTCGAGATTTCAAGGCTTATGCCCTGGCTAACCTCTGCTGCAGGCTAGGGGCGACGAAGTAGTGCGCATGGATAGGAGGCGGAGTCTCTGCGTCTCTTACCAGTGCGTGCTATTTCGCAAGGCCTTAGGCAAATAGAACTTAATATAACGGGCTTATAAAGCATTTCCGCAAAAAACGACAATGATATTCGTTCTTCCCATGGCAGACTACCCCTAGTAGACCTATTTTAAACATGATTAAGTGGGGTACCAAAAGTACAATAGTACCCTTTGAAGAAACAGATGTGATCCCGTGAAGGATTTTGAAAGCTAGTAGGAGGTCGTACTTATCACGTCTGCTTTTCAGGCTGGGCAAGTCCAGCCGTTGACGCCTCTCCACCCCATTGGGGATGTCACTATACGGCAGGCCGCTACAGCGAAGAACTAGTTTTCTAGTAAAATTGTTTTGGACATTTTCTAACCGTGCAATGTCCTTTTTAAGGAAAGGATTAAATACAGCGGTGCCATTTTCTACTACAGGACGGACATATGTTTTGTACGCTTTGACGAGCACCTGAGGGTCTTTAGTCCTAAGAGCTTTGAATAAATTGTAGATGCGAGCGTGGGCCTTGGTGGCTATTGAAGTGCAGTGATTCGAGAAACTGAGTTTGTCATTGATAATGAAACCCAGGTCCCGGATTTCGTTGACCTGATTAAGGACCTCGCCATTAATCATGTACTTAGAGTCCGTTTGACCAGAGCCCAACGATAGAACCGCAGTTTTTTGTACAGCTAGAGGAAGGCCATGAGCGCGCGACCACGTCACCACCCCATCAATAGCGGATTGCAGGACCTCCTTATCGAGAACGGAGTTTACCACCCTGTATATTTTCAGATCGTCGGCATACATGATACAGGAGACGGAGGGAGGAACTGAAGCGGGGAGGTCAGAAGTGAATACAGAAAAAAGGACGGGGGAGAGAACACTGCCCTGAGGGACGCCACAAGGGACATCATAGACTGTTGATGTATCTTTGCCTATACGTACCTGAAAAGTACGATCTGTAAGGAAATCCTGAATCCATTGAACAAATCGGGGGTGAATCCCGACAGAGATGAGCTTGCGTATGAGTAGGTCGTGGGGGACCTTGTCGAATGCTTTGGCAAAGTCAAAGTAAATGACATGAACCTGTTGTCTGAGGTCTAAGGCAAAGGTCCAATCGTTGACGGAAGAAAGAAGGGCAGTTTCAGTAGATTTACCATGGCTAAAACCGTGCTGACAATGAGGAACGATGTGGTTATCATCCAAGTATTGAAGTAACTGCTTCTTGAGAATTTTTTCAAAGATCCTGGCGAAAATGGAAGTAATACTGATTGGTCGAAAGTTTTGAGGCAGATTAAAGGGAGGTTTCTTAGGGACAGGAACAATAAAAGAGTGCTTCCACCGCTTGGGAACCTCACCCCTACAGTAAGAGAGGTTAAACAGGAACTCCAAGGGATAGGCGATTTGGAAAAGAACCCTTTTAAGGAAGAATAAGGGGATCATGTCTGGAGTTTCAGTAAACGAATTGGGGCAAGCGGAAAGCAATTTGATGATATCCTCTTTGTAGAACCAAGCTCCGTTAGACATAGCTGATTGAGCAGGACCGATAGAGCACTCAGACATGTCCTGAGGACTGTGGTCGAAGTTTTTACTAAATTCATGGGCGAGTGCTTCAGCTTTATCAATATCCGTGTGCGCGAACATATGATCTCCAACAACTAGACTAGGTATTTTAGGCCTTGCTTTTAACCGAGATCTAATCAACCTATGGAATTTGGAGATGGAATTAGAAGCTAAAGTCTTACGTTCAACGTATTCAAAGTATTTGCCCAGCTTCTTATTGACAAGGTTGTTGAACCTGTAAAAATCAGTGGTAGTAGTACCCCCCTGTTGGAGAGTAGCCAGCCACATTCTGTCTCGCCTTAATAGCATTTTTTGCAAGTATCCTGGCAGTTTGGAGGGACGCACATCAACATTAACGACAGGTACGTACATTTCAATAGCGTGATGTAAAATGGCAATGAACATTTCATACATATCATCAACGGATTTAAGGGGGGTGAATGACCCAAGCCAATCGATGGAATCCAGATACTCTCGTATAACATGGTAATCCGCTGAGGGAAAGTCTTTCCTGGTAACAAAATTGGGACGTGATTTAAATAAGTTGAGTTGAAACACCACCCTGGCGTGGTCTGAGTTACCTAAAGGGCTACCAACTACCAAGTTCCTGACCAAGTTGGGAGCGTTGCAAAACAATAGGTCGAGGAACGATTTTTGCCGAGTAGGTTTAGAAATCAATTGAAGCAGACCGTGAGCTTCTAAGAAGCTAACAAAGTCTTTGGAGACCGAAGGGAATGAGGAATGTGGCTTTTCCGTCCTGTTTCTAGAAGACTGGCAGTTTAGTGCTCAGTTCGAATTCAGTTCGGAGTAAGAGAGATTTACTTCTCGGTGCATTCAGCGCCAATGGAATACCAGGGAAGGAATGCCTATGGCTGCCAGAGATTTCACAGAAGCGATAGGAAACTGAGATCCTCTTGCAAATGGAGCATTGCTTTGTCATACATTCGGATCAACGAAGCCAAACAAGGTTCAGTTAGGACCTTCTTTTCGTGTGGCCTAACTTTTGGCCGCTTCGGAGCCGGTTCTCGTAGTAGCCATTGGTTCTCGCGGCTGTTGTTCGCGCAGCGAAATCAGCTATCGTCACCCGCATTAATGTCCTAGAGAATGCCCATTCGGTGAGGGCGAAGAAGCAACTCGGCACTACTGAATCGGTTATCTTGTCCGAGTTCCACCGCTCATCTGTATCCAAGGATCTGTGGCTGTCTCACGACAGTTCTTTGAATAGATCAATATATAGCCTCCAATTCACGAATGGTTGAATTGGGCTTGGCTTCGAGGGCTCCTCGCAGGTTGTTTTCTTCCATCGACGTCGACCTTCGAGAGAGATTTCTGGACTCCCGGTTCTGATACTAACAGGTCATAGTGAAATAGTGAAGCACATCCTCCTTCAATGCTGCGTAGCTATGGGATGGAAATCTCCAAGAATGTGCTATGACGTCACCTTACAAGATCCCGAGAGTACAGGATTTAACAACCTTAAAAGGCAACACTGTAAAGTCCTGCAGGACTTTTCGATCAACCTAACGATAAGGCCTATGTCATACCACCGCTCATCCCGAGCGAAGCCTAATGATAGGCACCCATATCGAGTCATCGCTTCGCGCGATCGATATGGGAGCTTATCATTAGGCTTCGTTTGGAGTGAGCGGTGGTATGACATAGGCCTAAGACATGCATAGATTTAAAAATTTGCCATCTATTCGTCGCTATATATTTTTTGATAGTGGGTTCTGCCAATGGTAAACGGCTAGTCTTTATCTTCCATCGCTCCCCCATAACGTCTTTTTTCTATTGTTGTGTATTCAGCCCACGCTCAAAACGCTGCGGGACGCAAGGCTAACCACCGCAACCGACGCAGGACCAATAACATGCTGCTCTGCACCCACTTTTTCGTCCTCGTCAATGTTCCTGTTCAGGTACAGGTTTCCCAGCGAGGAATCGGTAGTGCGGTGTTCGGAGAAACGGGTCTGTAGACGAGAGTCCACACAGAGTTCCGAGATCAGACTCGCTGTCGCTTGAGCGAGTCGTCAAGAATTGGATGCGCTGGCCACGTGATGCGTTTCGGTGATATTCGCTGGGCTTCGAGCTGTAAAAATGACTCAGAATTTGCTGCCATCGTAAGCGCTTCCTCTCTTCTTTAGCAGCAGATCGTCAGCTGACTGTTCAGATTCTTCTTCGCCGTTCACTTGCTCCTCTTATTTCTTTCACTCTCCTTACTTGTTTGCCTTCTTCAATTCCTCCTAATCTTATTATTGCTTGAAGTCTATCATTATATATTTTGATCGCTCTTGACGTCTTTCTCGTCTTTTCCCACGCGCACAGTTTGCAGGAGAGAAACCTGGAGCTTCTCAATGCCTTTGTCTCGCTCATCGATTGACGGACACGGACAATGAGGATTTTCTGCCGGAATGTGAGGGATTAGCGCGTGTCCTCCATCTCTCTGCGAGAACCGTTTCACTGTACTGTACAGCGCCACATGAAATTGAGTGAATTGCTAAGCATTGCTCACTGTTTTCTTGGTTCTAACCAATCTTTTCTATTACTGCGAAGCATAAAGTCGTCAAATCATTTTTAAACGGGACTCAGGTAATGGTAGTCATTGCCCAACAGTAGCTGTTACCTGTTGTAGCAGCCGTTTATTGTATACTCGTGCTACTGAAATCAGTACTTGATAGTATAATTTCGTATTACTAATTATAGGTAATTTCTCCTCGCTGGCTCCGAGATGACATTCTTTCACTTCATTAATTGCGTGGCCTTGGCATACGCTCCGTACTTTATCGCCTACAAGTATTCCGGTAAGTCATAAGATCCGTATTCTGCTATTTAAAGCAGATATTTTTGCTTCCGTTGATAAAAATAGATGCTGAAGATGATCATTAGTCAGGGCTGAATCTGTGTAGACTCCTCTGTAGATCTGATCACTTCTCTGTCGCGTAATTGAAGAGGGGTTAGAGATCAGACGCGTCACGTCACGCCACTTGCAAAGTTAAAGTCGTCAATGACGTTGCATGGGCATAATCCGGGGAATGGACGGGACATGCCAAATATGGCCACGCCATCCCCGGGGGGCGATCTTCCCCTAACCCCCTGGCTACCCGCCCCAACCTCCCCTAGACTTCACCGAGAGTCTATTAGCTAAATTTTCCGGTCCGTTGATGCGCTGGAATTTAAACTGATTCCATCCCTGGTCAACTCCGTCGTTCGTCCTGTACCGCTGCTCATTACATCGTTATGCCAGTCACTCACTTCACGCTCGCAGAGGGGTATGCTAGGCGTGAATCCATCATTTCAGAAATCGTCAGGCCGACAGGGGTGTCTAAGCGGATTTAGCTGAAATTAATCGGTCCCTTTGGAGCAGACCACGTTCATGTTCCAGTTCTTGATGTTGAATTCGCGTCTTGCCTACAACAATAACTTACTGCGGCGAATCGATACGTGAGCCTGTGCAGTGGTCCGCTGTTGCGAACGAGTGTGCTCGGTTGATTTCGTGTTTTCCGCCTCCATGGAGAAACAACAGGATGATCCTGAAAATATGGATGGCTTCATTAATTGGGCCAGAAACCATTTCGTTGTCTACACGATACCCGACTATAGTGTCTGTTGTCGATTCTGTCAGGATTTACTGCCAATTGCGCGTTATTGATAGGAGCTGTTTTTGTTATGCGCGGTGGATATATGGATCGTAG
Source organism: Heligmosomoides polygyrus bakeri (assembly GCA_947359475.1). Taxonomy (NCBI): domain Eukaryota; kingdom Metazoa; phylum Nematoda; class Chromadorea; order Rhabditida; family Heligmosomidae; genus Heligmosomoides; species Heligmosomoides polygyrus. The sequence continues at coordinate 34,320,442 of OX375867.1, forward strand.
CCCATACATTCTTAAGGCGCGCCAAGATAAGCTGACGGCTTTTACATGCGCTTACGGAAAAGTTCAGGTGATCAGTTTTCACCTTGCTTAATGGATATTATTGGGGTTAAAGAGCAATTTTTCTTCTCAGAAACTTTGTCTTCACTTTTTCTTCTTAGAAAGTTCTGCAGTTGAGTATTAGGCCGGGGCATACTTCCATCGCCGCGATGCCATCGCGGCGCTCAGTTCATGGCCATTCCGCCGCACGCCGCCGAATAGTCAAGCGGGTATGGCATACTTTTTCGCGCCGCGCGCGGTGTTTAGCGTTGCTCCTGGACGGATCGCCGTCGCGCTTCCTTGCAGAGCGATGGGCGATGCGACGAGCGCTGAGAAATTCAAATTCTTTCGCGTCGCTCTGCAAAACTCATCGCCGCGATTCCATCGCGGCGATGGGAAGTATGCACGAGGCCTTATGAATTGATCTCAGTGAAGGTTATCCTTGGTAAAACCTATGCAGCTAGCTAGGCTAGAACTGCTGTTCTGCGCGTCGCCCTTAAATAAACACACCAACCAGCTGAAGGTGGCCATCAGGCAACCCATATCTTTCGTTTTTCTTTGCTCCGTCCCTCCGTGGGTGAATTGGTGCCAGACTTATCTGCGAAGGATAAGCTTCTGCAAGTCATTGTATAGGCCAAATACGCATTCAGATAGCCTTCTCCACATTCCGTAGAAGTAGAATGTGTGTATCCCAAAGAGGTTTGAATAACGCCGTCCTTTCCTTTATCTTTTTTTTATCCCATAGATGTAAAACATGTCGAGCTGCAGAGGAATTGAATAATGCAGTCCTTTGAATTTCACATCAACCTGTTCTGATATAGGACTAAACGAGTACAGCTCGTTCTGGCGATGTGCTCAAGCGAGTGGCGGCTATTTTCTGACCCAGCTGATAAAGCTGCTTCTTTTGGCAACGTTTTTCCCTGCTACGGATGCTGAAGAGTTCACTGTCTTACCGGTAGGCTTCCTTTCATCGGCGTTCTTGTGTTTACTTTATTGTTTATCCCTCAACGAAGTGACTTAAGGAGCTACTGAAAAGCAGCGCGGACGTTGTTGACGTCATCGGCATGCACATAGTTATGACTCATCTCCTGAATGGTAAAGGAGAGGTAAGTAAATCTATGTATATGTCAGTTGTCTTCTGCAGGATATCGCATGTTATTGTTAAGGTTCGATTTCTGGTCGGTGGACTTGGATGGGGTGCAGCTCACTCAGTGGCAAGCAGCTTTATTCTCTTCTGGGTAGGAGCCAGGTAGATTTTTCTTCGAATGACGCATTTGCATATTTATTATTTGCATATTTTGAGAGCCATAATCAAACAAGACCGCCTTTGGGTCTTGAAATTTGGGTTTAGATCTCTCTAGTACAATCTCATTGTGCAGGCCATAAGCGTTAAAATGTTGCTTTACACGTCAGTCGTTGGGAACTATTTTATCCTTGTCAAACAGACATTTTCTTTCAAACAGAAAAGGACTGTTCAGGAAGGATAAACAATCAACTTGTGCAGTACTTCTGGGAATATAATGAATGGCGCATCGTAAATCGTTGCAGTGATCAAAAGGCTCCGGTGATGTAATGGTGAAGAGCATTTCTGCCCGGTAAGCAGGTGCTGCAGATTGGAGTCCCGCCTGGCGCTAGAGTTTTGATAGCAACACCACATCGTTAAACCAGTTTCCAATGATATTTGCCGTTTATTAAACGCTGTAGTTTCGATGTTGTAATAAGACCCAATTTTGAATAACCAATGTGAACTTTGGGTTACCCCATCGGCAATGCGAAACAATTAAGTACAACAGTAGCGTAACCGGAAGAAGGTGTTGGGAGGGGTGTTATGGTTCGTTTGCACATTCAAACCAAAGAAGAATGTGAACACTTGGTCATTGGATTTTCGCTGTAACTTTGAAATATTGATAATATTTTTGCCTAAGCGTCGGTTCGCTTGCAAGTTCTTTCACAGAAATTGCAGTGTTGCGTGGAAACACAATTATTCGTTTTCTCTACAGAAAGGGTAAAGGGACTGTTAATCAATCCCTGCATGTGATGCCCTTCACGTTCTAATTCTACAGGATATTGTGGAGGCGACCGAATTACGTATTTGACCGGAATAATGAAATGTGATGTGCGCTCGAACGAGCCAATGTTTTCCCTTCCCAGACAATTCTGGTACCAACTCATCGTCCCCGGATTGATAGACGTCCATTCTTGGCCTGAACGGACCCGAAATTTTGAACCGTGTTTCGTAGTACGCTGAGGGTCGGCGCCTTGTTCGACTGCCCTACTACGGGTCAATGTTTTTGGTACCACCCGAGAACTTGTAACTTTCGCAGAAGTTGAGCGCTATTTTTCAATTATTTCGGAAGACTTGCGGTCCATGGCAGTGTACATTGAGCTGCAATGAAGTTTAAACAGGGTCTTGTGCAAAAAATGAAGGGAAGGGCTACAAATGCGCTTTATCCTCTGGAAACATAATGTATCCGTAAATTCTACGATTGGTCAGTTAGTTGCTAAACCCTCTCTTTGGTAGGAGTTGTGCTTACATTATTTGCGAGCAATCGCGTTAATTTGCGGTGCAAAAGGTGAAGTTGAGATCCATTATTCAGGGCCTCGGCTTTCTCGTGGCGATGGGTTCAGATGGCGCTCGAATCGTCGTCTGATTTGATTCTGTTCGTCGCGATGGCAGCACTTACATGGATGGCTGTTCGAGCAGCGAGCAGGCATTTGGTGTTCATGCTCCTCACCGCATGCGTCTTCCACACATTCTTCTACCAGTGAGTTCACTTTGACCATGTTCTATAAACTTAGCGTTAGCATTTCCTTCGTTAAAGCGATTAACGTTGTTGTTTCTAGTCCTCTTACCATTAGGCCTCGTGCATACTTCCCGTCGCCGCGATGGAATCGCGGCGATGAGTTTTGCAGAGCGACGCGAAAGGATTTGAATTTCTCAGCGCTCGTCGCATCGCCCATCGCTCTGCAAGGGAGCGCGACGGCGATCCGTCCAGGACCAACGCTAAACACCGCGCGCGACGCGAAAAAGTATGCCATGCCTGCGATGAGCGCGGGAAGCCATCGCACATACCGGCCGCCACCGTTGCGGTGGCCGCAGCGAAGTTTCCTTTGACTATTCGGCCGCACGCGGCGGAATGGCCATGAACTGGCCAACGCGATGGCATCGCGACGATGGAAGTATGCCCCCGGCCTTAAGCAGGCTGTTGAAAGTTCCTTCATTCTATAGGTGTCCGGTTAATGCCGGAATTGGAGTCTATCCGAAAAGAATGGAGCTATATCCATTGTTAGTCTTCTCTCCTTTTTGTATTTTCCATGAAGAAATTGTTTAGAGTGCTGTTCTCCGTGTTCCATGTCAAAGGATGGCCAATGGTGGTGGCGCGATTCGCGTTCTCGTCGGCTATAGCAACTGGAGCATTTGTGTCCTACTCCGTAGCTGGAAGCGTATCTCAGAAGAGAGACTGATAGCATGGAATCTGTACGATATTTCCGAGAAATGTTACTGTTGTACCTTGTTGCTTCGTGATTGAGTAATTATTAATAAGCTTGTCTAATAAATGTGCAGCTGAATAGTCTGTTATCGTTCTAGAGTGGGTTTTGAGGCCCTATCGAAGGAATTATCTTTTACTTAGGTGGTCGTCAACGTACCAACTCGAATAACGCTCTTGTGTTTCCCTAACTCCGTGATAGATGAAACGCTGTATGCAATTACTTATCAGGCCACGGTGAAGTTGTAGTTTGGACATTCCCATAATGGAGCCTGATCTCGGACCGATGCCGCAGACGGTGGACGACTTCGTCATACCAGATGAGTCGTTGCTGGGGCCGTGCGAAGGCGTTCAGATCGTGCCTTCAAGTGAATTCGTAACACCACTGTCACCGACGAAGCGATTTGGGTGCGTCCGTTCTTAGGCTTTAGCAAAAAAGGTACATTTGACAAGTGGGTGTTAATGTGTGTAGCAGGGATGTGCGAAATTTCCGTTTCCGTGCTCCGAACTTCGGTTTCCGGCCGTTTCTAGACCTTCTGTTTCCGCGTTCCGCTCTCGTTTGAACCGAAAGACGGAACGGAAATGGTGACTCATCCCTCACTGATTGCTTTGCACTGCTATCATTCACCTCTTAAACATAAACGGAAGGCTGGAGAAATAGGTCAACTATGCGTTTGTGATTATGTTGTTTTCAAACCGGTGGTGCATCCTAATGTCGAAAAAGTAATGAAATTGGGTTCTTGTTTATTTTCTTGAAACGACGTACTTCCTAGTAGTATAAGGCAACAAAGGTTTCATGAGTGTTTGAGTCAAGAATCTTAGGGTTGGCCTGGAGCACCAATTCTAGGTCAGAGCTCTATAAGCACTCCTAGGTTGCTAACAATGTGCTCCATAGGGGACATTGCATCTGTCCTAGTTGGAGGAGGGCATGCGGTGTCTTGCCTTTCCAACCCCCTCCTCTGAGTTTGTTTCAGAGCTTCAGTTACTGCGAAATGATACAATGGTACCCAGGCGAACTCAGAGTGGGTGTCGTGTCGTGGGTGCTGAACGAAACTGTACCCTTAACTCTGCCTTTTCCTAATTAGGATAGATCTGGGACATCAATAAGAGCGGTTAAGTGCCTAGTATTGTTTGAAAATTCACCTTAGCAATAATACGAATACGAGGATTTTTTTTTTATTGTTATGTGCTGCTGAAAAAGTCGCTGATGCCTTTCCCGCTATCTGAACTCGTTAACGGCAATTCAGTTATTACTACCATGATGGATATATATTTATTTATTTATGAAAAATTATACGAAGTAATGAGTTTCGAATCATGTTCCGTGTTTCGTATTGCGGTGTCCGCCCATTTTAAGCTCTTCCGTCCCGTTTTCCGTCTTCCGCCTTTCTCGAAAAAATTTACGCACATCCCTGGTCTGTAGGTTGTGCAAGGGGAGGAGATACGAATTTGCTTCTGCTCACACAAATCTCAAGTGCGGGATCTACGCTTATATTATCTGTCTATACTACACCTATTCGGGATGGTTCTAACGTGCTTCAACTAACCATGTTCTCCCCTGAATTTATCGGAGAGCTGTGTCACGAGAAGGGTGAAAAGAACCCTGCCGCCTCATCGAGTTGTCCCTCCTCTGCTATGATAGAATCCAACTGCGCACTCAAAACACTCAATCAACGATGTAGCATAGAGGTGTTGTTGAAGCGTTTGAAAAGTGACTCATCGTCAGTCGCGATACGAAGAAGGCGAGATGAAAACTGGACTAAAGGGCGGTAGTTCCCGGGAGAACGACTTAGCGCCGCTCCGCCGCGAAGCTGTGCATGCCATTTGGCCAGGGAGGGGAACCAGATAACCAGAGTGAGATGTACAGGGCAACCCTGCACATTTAGGGCTACTTTCAATGTCTGCCCTAAAGACTGATTAATGATTACTGGACTGGTGTTATTGAGTTCAGACGGCGTCAGCGTAGGAGAGCAGAGGGAAAAATAGAATCGCAGCGGTGCGACGCTGTGATTTGCCCGGAATGTACCAAAATGGGCCTGTTGTCGACCTGCAAAACCTTCCCAGGCCTCTAAAATGGTTTTGCAAGTCGCCGGAACGGTCGTCGGGACGGAAGTCCCCTAAGGTAGTGCAGACCTCAGATTTTTGTCAACTTCTAAAGCTATGATGCTGTGGGCAGGTGTTCGATGTTGAAATGCTGTGCTAACATTCTTACGGAGTAAGAGAAGGAGCTGAATTTATTCAGTGCAAAGTTTAAATGGTGACGAATCGCTAGCACAAGCTGACGTCCAAACTATGGCGGGTCTTTTATTGATTGTCGATTCGCGCGCGAATTTTGGCTTGTATTCGTTGGGCGGGATCATTGTTTGAAAACCCAGCTGAGTAGGAGACTGTTGTGCTCGTGCTATGCAGTCTTCCAAAAAACGTTTCCTACCCAGGTGATTCTTTAATTCAGTCTTAGCAGTTTTTTTTTTGTACATCAATAGTTTTCACTGAATCAAGGCGATATTAAGGAAGGTTGGGCACTATCAAATCTGGCTGGCGAAACTCATTGTTTTTACTCAGCGATAGAACCTACAGATACAAGTGGGCTCGGGGGGGGGGGGGGTCACCTGGTGTAGAACACTCTAGTGCTGCATAAGTTTTCAGTTTCGCAAAACACAAGGCGCTGCGTAGAGCTGTTCTAATGGTGACTCCTCATCACTATCTCCACCCTATTTGCCTCTACCTGAATCATTTTCATTTCTTGATTTTGCGACTGGTACATGCAATTCCAGCCGATAATTTGGTAGCGGCGATTGTTCATGAATTTAGTCACCTTTGACACTTCTATCTCCTGTTTTCCTCATATTCGAAGTAACCCTCCTAGGCGAAGTTTAAGCTGAATCGGTGGTGCTGATCCTGCTACCTGCCGTACTTCGTGCCTACCGTAACCTATCGTAACTGGCGGAACTTTCAAGAACTGATTTCAAATTTGTCGTCAGCACCAAAGTAACGCTCGAAGTTTTGTCCATTTTTTAAATCACCTCTGGATTCCTGAAAGGCGGAAATAACTGCCACTAGAACTTTCGAATTTAGGGCTCTAACAGCCTCTCAGAGAGTCGTTTTGTATTGTCCGAATGGCTTCACTTCAGAGCCCGAATCGCCGAGGACTCGATGATTCCGCCGGAGTCCCCGGATATGAAGTTTGCAAGGGATCGTCTTGGAACACTTCTGACGTCCATTCGACAAGGCGAAGCTCCATGGCTGAACTCTACCGACAAAAAGACAAAGTTCTTATATCGCATTCTCGAGAATAGACGCTATGTTATCTAAGCACTTGTCCCGATGTTCACTTATTGCAGTGCCGAAACAAACGAGTTCCGACGAGGTCCTGGTCGACCGAGAAAAGCGCAACATAAGGACAAGCGTGGGATGGATATATTTTTGCCTTTTTTAATAGACGGCCTTGGTTCCGTTCTCCGGCGAGTGGTTTATTGTCTCGTTTCCAGAAGTTGTGTTCGAGCTGCGAGGAAAGCCGTTTGGGCTACGTGACGGTCAGAAGGACTCGATGTATCAGCTGTGCAGAGCTTGGATGCGTGGAAAGGCCACTGATCCGGTCGAACCAGCACAGCCTCCACCGCCACCCGGAGATACATCACTGGTACGTGCTTGGGTCCAACCATGGCTGAGTGTCTCTAAACGACTGGTTTAGGATCTTCTCGCGATGCGAGAGATTGTCGCTCTACCCCGAGCGCGCTCCCCGTACCCCGAACCGACGGAATGGCCCGATAGGAAGCAGATAGATAGGTTCGATGCTGACGTGGATCCTGAGAATATGGACGCGCTGCGTGGCGAATACGCAAGACATTGGAAGCAAGTGAAGAACGGGTTTGTTCTACCCCATCATACAGGATCATTGGAGAAGTTACTTGAAGGTATTAGGGTACCATGGCGAACTGGTACGCATACATTTTTTCTTAATAGCCGGCGCTATTAGCAACCACTAGGACAAAAACTGCTGGTTTTCATATTTTCAGTTCTGAGGGTCCCTTCTATCGCGCTGAACCTGGTCCCGCCTGTTTTCATAGTTTTTCGTTTTTTTTTATCTTCCGTCTTCTGCTCCCCTGTATTTCCACGCATTTTGGCACTTTATGGCGCACTCAATGTAGTGTACAAAATAAATAAAACAAAGTTCTATACGCTTTTGCGTTGGACATAAAATCACTCTATCGCGCAGTAACGTGTCTTGGACATATTTGAAAGCGTGAAAAGCGACAATTTTACGATCTGCTCTATGTAAAGGTAGAGGAAGCGCATGCGAAAGCAGTCGGAAGAGGTTTAGCCTGCCGCATGCACCACGAATTGGGGTTTTCTTTCGGGTCTGGCTCATCCAAGCTCTCCGCCACTTTGGCGTCGCTGAATTGGTATCGGACTTACCTAAGAAAGATGCAGTACTGTCCTGCCTATTGGCTGCAGATCACAGAGTATTGTATGGATCAAATGCGCATTCGCCACTATTGTACTTTCACGGCTCCGGAATTCGAAGAGAGGTCGAAAAATATTTTCGCCCCATCTTCGTCTACCTGTTTTTTTTTTGGTGCGGATCACGAATTTGACATCCGTTTTGAAATTTCGGCCAATTAGGGTAGGTTAGGGTAGGTACGGGTGACTAAGGCTGTCGAGGTCATGTACACCGATTTTGCTCAAACTTTGGCTATGAGGGTTGTTCGCGATGCGGATCACAAATCTGACATCCGTTTTGGGTATTACCTTTTTGGGTGTTGGAGTACAGTAGGATGCAGTAGGTGATCATGACCTCAACAACCTTACTCACCCGCAGCTTCCGTAACCTACCGTAATCGGCCGAAATTTCAAAAACGGATTCGGATTCGTAATTAGCACCCCAAATAACCCGAAATTTGACGATTTTTCTTTACTTCTCCTCTACCTCTGCAGTCGTGAAGGTACAATAGTGACGCGCATTCAAATTGCCTTTACGACATCCCGCAGGATTCGGATGTTCCGAATCCCGAACAATGGTTGATTCACGCCTTCCTTCATGCATTTCATGTATGCGTAGGTTGCGCCTTGGACTCTCCCAGTGTATTACGGTAGCAGCTTCAGCGATAGTGTAAATGAACATCATGTTGGGCCATAGAGCACTGTAGGCATTTGTGTTTCGCTTTACTGGATCTTCAGTTCACAATTAAAGGTTAAAGTCAACACTAGAGGCAGGGGAAATACGTCGTGATTTGTTCGATATTAGATAGAAATCGAGGAACTAAACAAAGGATACCCGAGATGTTGCGACAATTCGAAGCTGGTGATCTTAACGAATCCGGAAATGGTGGGTTGTATAGGACCGGCTACGGAAAGTTGATGTTGTGGATGTAACTTGGGTTTCAGTTCTAGGTTACTGCAGTTTGATGAGGTCTTCGCTGGAAGACAGGAAGTCTTTTGTGCAAAATTGGTTTCATGATGTTGTGAAACTCGCTGTGGTCCATTCGTGGCTATAACCGAAGCACTACGTGTATCGTTTATCTTATGTTCATCTTCGAAGACCTTCAGCCTAGTCGGTTCCATGCTGATATCAGCGGCCTGCTCATCCCCTTATCACGGGTGATTGCTAATAGGCGATTGCGATTGATATCGTGGATGTTCTGTTCGGTCAAACGGCGCTGGTGGTGTAAGGTGTAGCATCGTTGCCCGGAAAGCAAAAGGTGCATGTGCCGCAACTAGAGATCCTTCTAACATTACGTTTACGCTGTAATTTCATTTAACAAAGGTCACTTGCAGGACACTGAGATGGGGGAAACGCTTCAGTGCTTCAAAATGACACCTAAAGAGTATAAAAACATTGTGGTTACGAAGAAATGGGGTTTTTTGCTCGTATACTCAAATTTTATTTTCAGTTTTCAATTTTATTTTAGAAATTAAGGAATATTTTATAAGTCTTGGTCGCCTAATTGTTATCCTTTTCATAGTCAATTCTTGTTAATTTTTCTAAAAGATTTGTGCTGCGGGAGGAAGTTCATACCGAGACATTGATACAATTCGGTTTGGACACGTCGTGAATATCTAATATGGAATGCCTTTCGCTATGATTTTGCCCCTATTCCAGGTGGCGAGCGCATACCCGACGGCGAGCTCAGCGATACCACAGAAGCATTCACTTGCTGGAAACAGTGTACCACGTCAATCAAGAAAGCGCCACCTAGGGCGCAAATCACGGTACGTGTCTCTAGCATTAGTGTTAGCTTGGCAGCGCAGTGATAGGGGCTTGGAAGGTTTGCTATTTGCAGGAACTCGGTTAGCGGCCAGATCACACCTCCTAAGTAGAACTTCTTCATTGTCGCCACTCCGGGATGGTCTTGGACGCGAGCGAGACGTAACTGAACTCCGCCCACCTCGATGTTCTTGAGGTCTTTCCAAACATGAAACGGAACTGCTACAGATATTCAGAAGCACTTCTATATGTACATACTTATTGTCTCTTTTCCTAGGTTGACTCATTGCTCTCCTCTTGAATACGATCTTTTTACCTTTCGTGCCTCCACTGTCTTGTATTGTTTTGCTTCACTCATTTTCACTTAACTTTCTTGTATGTAGAATTGTCGGTATAAATCTTTCCAACCGAAGTATAGTCACTACTTAATTTCTTGTGATAAGGATAGTGAGAAGTAATAAGCGAAATGTACCACTAGATATGCCAAAGCTGGACATTTTTCAAATCAATTTGCAACCCTTTAGGATCAGACTACACTGGCCGAGTTTGACTTTCAATAAATCTTGGCACAACGCAGTCAATCTGTAGATGACATCGCTCAGTTGTTAAGCAAGATTGTGATCAACTGTATTACGGTTTCCATTTCTTCCTACAGAATACTCTTCCTAAGGGAAATAGAGGCAGGATCCGACATCTGAGGTACAACTGACCTTCGAGGTGGACGTTGGACCATCAGACACTCTTAGCCGTGAGCAATCGTTGGTGAATGAGCTTCGGTCCTAGGGACCACCGGACTTAAGTACGCCGGAGGTCAGATCGAGCAGATCAGAACCCGCGGAGCTCTACAAAGGGTGCCAGTTCCTAGGTAATCGTGATGACCCTGGCGATTGACCTGTGCGGTCTTCACTGCAATCCAAAGTGCCTCTAGTGCTCTGCCTGCCAAAATGTCACTTTCGCGCGCCAGGATCGAGACGGACGGCTGGTTGAACCCCCATGGCACGGGACCCTGTGTTCTCCCCAAGGAGTGCGTTCACTGGCTTCCCAAGGCCGTGCAGACGCTCCCTGACCCTGACGCAAAGGAGTCTGGCCGTTTCCGGGCTCTGAAGAAGGCGACGACGGCGAAGCATCAGCCTGAATAAAGTTGATGGCATTTTTAGTCAACAGCTGATCGATGTCGTCTAGAGATCAAAATACACTCTCCAAGCAAGCTTGACGCTTTTGAAATCAAAATAAGCATCTTCGAAACCAATCATGCTTTTGCCACATTAAAATAAAGACCTCGAAACAGCGAGAATTTTTCGTTAAGGCAAAGTTGAGTATGACTTCGAATTTTTTAAACCTAAGTGCCTGAATCAGGGTCAAGCGTGGGGTTCGATTTTTGCCGAAAATTTGCGACCCCCCCTCCCAGAGTGGGTGTGGTACGACCACCCCCCCTATGTAAACCACCGTTTTATTTCCTATCCGCATCGAATTTTTTAAATTTTTATGCGGTTTTTGTACCGTTTAATAGGTCTTTCTTTCCAGGTGCAGCATCGACTGTGTCAGATTAGTTCAAGAAAGAGTGTTACTAAGTAACTGTTTAATTTAGTAATTTGTTAGAAAAAACGCTGATAAAGGTTTTGTGTATGTAATCTTTTGATGATAACATTTTGTTTGTTTACAGTTGAAAGTAAAGCACTTTTGAGAGCAGTTGTCAAATTAATCACAACGAGTTCAACTTTTCAGGCTTTCCGAGCATCTCGTGGACACGGCACATTTTTGTACGTGAAGAAGCAACATCTGCATTCGAAATTGTACTCTGTACAATGCCGAGTGTGAATTTCTAAAGCTGACTTGAGTGCTTTGTCAACAAATTTTTTTTAGTCACTCTCGGAAGCGATGACGGAACGGCAACCGTAGGATGGATTTTCCAGGAATGCCTACGAAGGCGTGGAGTCTCTCATTCGTCCCTCAAATTTGTAAAAATTAATATAAAAATGTTTCAAATAAAGATTGTATTACTTGTTAAAAATAAAGATTTTCTGCACCCAGATTTGGAGTCAGTGAGAAGTTTCCATTTTTCAGTTTTTTTTTCAGGAAGTCACGGACGCGACAGTTTTCTGCCTGGACGAGCGACATCTACGTCCTAAATTGCCGTCTATAAAATTTGAATTGTCAATTGCTAAGGAAAATTAAGTGCTTTTCCTACAAGATTTTTGGAAGCACTCTTCGAAGCGATGACCGAATGGCAACCGGAGGATGGACTTGTCACGGAACTAATTTTCTCTCTCCTGCAGGAAACAGCATCAGAAAGTGGAGTTGTACGCAATAAAGTTTTAATCCACAGTGTGACAACGGTAATAAAACCTGTTTTTCTGAAAGGATCCACTGTATGAACAGACGCTCCGATTTGTATGATTTGCCGAAATTTTTCGACACCGTTAATTACATGGAGGCCGCTGTTTTTACAGCCTGCTTTTTAAAGCGTAAAACCCACACTTCTTATTGTTTTAAAAGCTTTGTGAATTTTTCAGAGATGTCGCACAAACTCTGAAATATGGTAGGTTACGCGGAGCCATTGCGTTATCCGATATCACCGATCGCCACTGAAGGATGGACTTCTTGCGGCAAAAAATTTCTACCTTCTGGAGGAAGAGCATCAGAGAGTGAAAACTGTGCCATCTTAGAGTTCAAAATGTGATTAATATACAATCAAAAACTAAGCTTCTTCGCAGTGATCTCCGATATGATCAGGGAAGATCGATTTGCAAATTCTCATGTTTCATGAAAAATAATTTTTTACCTGAAGCAGATCGCGCACACAGTTGAAATCTTGCCACAAAAATTAACAGGTCTTGCTCAATGCACAGTGTAAAAATCATGGTTTTCTGAAACGAATAGATTGGATCGACCACTGGTCGATATGCACCGACGTCATGGGAGCGACGAAATTCGACGTTCACAAAAATGACTATAACTCGGTAAGTTTCCACAATTTGAAAAAGCCAAAAGATTTTTCGAAACCAGAAGATAAGAGCCTTTACATAGTATAAAAATCTGTTTTCAAGAACTAGATCTTCATACGGGGCGGAGGCCTTCGATTTTTGAGCGCAAAAAATTGAAGTGATTTTGTATATCCCGGTAGGTTTTCGAATTTTAAAAGATCTAATAGTTTTTTGAAAACTAGAGGAAAAGCGCTTTCGAACCATGTAGAAACTAGTTTTCAACAGGGAGGTCTTCATAGGAGGCGGGTGGGGTTCGATTTTTGGCACGTATTTTTGCAACAATGGACCAGAAATCGAACCCCACCCGCCTCCTATGAAGACCTCCCATGAAGACTTTATTACCGTTGTCACACTGTGGATTAAAACTTTATTGCGTACAACTCCACTTTCTGATGCTGTTTCCTGCAGGAGAGAGAAAATTAGTTCCGTGACAAGTCCATCCTCCGGTTGCCATTCGGTCATCGCTTCGAAGAGTGCTTCCAAAAATCTTGTAGGAAAAGCACTTAATTTTCCTTAGCAATTGACAATTCAAATTTTATATTTAATTTAATTTAGGACGTAGATGTCGCTCGTCCAGGCAGAAAGCTGTCGCGTCCGTGACTTCCTGAAAAAAAAACTGAAAAATGGAAACTTCTCATTGACTCCAAATCTGGGTGCAGAAAATCTTTATTTTTAATAAGTAATACAATCTTTATTTGAAACATTTTTATATTAATTTTTACAACTTTGAGGGACGAATGAGAGACTCCACGCCTCCGTAGGCATTCCTGGAAAAACAATACAAAAAATAATAAGAATTAAAAACATCACCTAAAAACCTGAAGGATAAGAGAGAATCCTCTGCCAAAACCGGAAGAGTACGACCCCCCCCCCCCTTCGATTCGCGAACCTCAAGCTTGACCCTGTACGGTATATGGCGAACAATAGGAAAAGCGGTGCATTTTTGGGCAGAAAAGCTCCATTTTCAGTGTCGCCCGCCTCGCGCCCGACGCAAAACGCCTTAGATCACAGCTTCCTCAACTTTTGGACGTTAGCTTACTTGCTATTTGCCCACTTATTTTTTGTGTAGAAGAGCCGGGAAGGCTCGGCCTAGAGCAACCTCGTCCTCGATGCGAAATTGTCGAACAACGGAATTTTCCGAGATTGGTTGAGATTAACACCATTCGATAGAGCTTTTCGTGCTTCACAGAACAGCGTCATCGCGAGTGTCGACACACTTCAAATATGAGCGAGTAGGAGCACAGGAAACTTCAACCGCTATGTTCGCCACCCTAAACTGGCAGCTCGAGCTAAGGCAGTGCAGACAGCTGGTGAATTCTGAACGGGTCATCGTCATGTAACTTATGTCTTCTGCTAGCCTACGGATTTATAGGCCGTTATCTCTCTGCGTCTTCTCGGTCGGCTGAAGTCGGAAAAAATCTGATACTTGCTACATAAAGTTGGGCTCCTCGCACGCGCATATCGGGAAGCTATTCATTATCAAACATGAGCAACCTCCAGAGAAAGCGGAGAGTTGTGAACTTGCTTTCAAAAAACTCGATAAGGTCTAATGAAAAAGTGGGCTAATTTGAACGTTTTTAAACTCTTTCAACAAAACGTCCCAGGGAAAGGCCAATGGCGTTTGGAAGGGTCGTAAAACAATTAACGGACCCTCGAACGAAAAAGCTTCATAGCTAGTCAAAACGTAAGTATACTGTAAATGGTTCTGACTATGTGATTCGGAATGATGAGAGGAATCATTCGGTCTCGACTTCTTCTGCGGTCAACATGGACAGAGTTATTGAGTTGCGATTGTTTGAGAAGGGAAAATATGTCGCAATGCTCGATTGTACACGAATTAGGGGTGGCATTGTACACCAATTTCCAAGTGTACAAATTGTTTCTACTCTTTTCTCTTATATGTACATATTTCCATGAGATGCTTACTAGTTAACGGTGGATTGCTTCTCAGTTCTTGAGCCATAATTTTGTATCTATCTATGCTACGAATTGCTACAGAGTATTTTGGTTTGTGCATTTCTATTTACAATTTGCTTTTTTTGTTATGGTAGAAAGCAGTGATATGATTCCTTTGGAATCATCTTTGAGTAAAATTGTGACCCGGGCAGTTTGTACAAAGGTTTTATAGCTCTATACACTCAACCATGTAGAAAAACAACGCGCTTTGTAAGATCTGTGATACTTTCCGTCTTTTTGGTGCAATCCTGGTTGATGGTAGCCACTCTTAAACGAGTTCGTAAGAACTGAATTTGGTTTGTATTGAAATATATTGAACTCACTAATTTCTTAAGCGGCTTTCAGGCTGCCGTTGCTGCTGTCACAGCGACGAGCAACGATAAAGGGGTGGATTTCGATGCTTGCTGCAGCTGCAACGCGTGAGATAAGATAATGAGATAAGACCTGTGATATGCCTCGGTTGACGAGCATCAGCAACAAGAAATGATGGCGATCATTCCTTGTTGCTGAGCCCGAGCAACTGTTGCGTAACCGATGCCAGTGTTGCTGATGCGGGGTTGCGGCAACGGAAAGTGAAAGCCCCTCGTTGCTGTTGTTGCTGATATGTGTCTCTACGGTACCCTTCATCATTACGGCATCGGTTACGCAACAGCAGCAACGGCAGTGTCAAGCCGCTTTAGAAAACAACTGCACTAACGAAATCAAAATGATGAGAAAAACATGAGAATGTATAACATTGCTGAGCTAGGTCGGGGCGTTTGTACATGATAAGGACATGATATACGTTGTCTTGCTTGCGTTCAAAACGTGGATTGGTGGAGTCTTAACCTATTTTCGTTTTATGTTGCCCATTTATTGTGTTTCGTTATTTCGGGAAATCGTTTAAGAGCGGCTACCACCAACTGTGATTGCACCTAGCTCTTTACTGGAGAAAAGACAACTTATTTTATCTCGCCAGCTCTAATCTGGCCATACTCTGACTGCAGTCGTGTGCAAGGATTAATTTCGTAGGCGTTTCCTAGCCTATTGTTAGTGTTGTTTTCTTTTTTACATTTTTACCTCTAGTACTAACCTGGTTCTCTCCTGGATGTATGCTCCCAATTGGTTTAGCACAATAATCATCGAAGTATTCACCTGTAGAAAAGGAGCAGAATTTTAACGCAACGCAGCAGTAGCGGACAATGAAGAATGGAAAATAGTCAACGAACACCGACCTGAAACCATGCGCAGAAGAGCGCAAATCATCACTACGAAAGTACTCTTCATTTTAGCGGCTTTTGCTATTCACTCTTTTCACTGAAAAACAATGCGCTGGTTTTTCGAAAGTAACGGAATAGCTGGCGGTTAGGCATGTAACACTGCAGTAAAACGGCAAAGAGTGAGCCACTTATTTTCTTCCGGAGCAGAAAAGGCAATGTAGTGGCGTTTCGATTCAGGTATCTATCGCAGTTGCGGTATGTACCAAGACTTATCAAAGGCAGCCAGAAATATAGAGGCTAGAAAAGCGCTTGAGGAATGTAAAGTCAATTGGCTGACACGATTCTACAAGAGCGTCAAAATATGGGATGCCGAATTACCCGAGGATAACCGATGGGGGGTTAACGAGTGGATAACCCCAGGCTAATAGAGATGGTCCCTTGGAGCAGTGGGGCTTCATGCTTGAGGGTTCCAACACAGCCACCATCTTTGTTGCGTCGGGAAATGGAGAAATATCGGGAGAAAATAAAGCCCTGCTTACCTGGCATTCCTTGATTTGGAGATGTCCTACGACAGGCTACCTCGTAACCGTGCTCTGGGAATCCCTTCGAGGCAGGGGTGTCCCGGAACGTCTGATCTCGGTCATGAAGAACATGTACGAGGGCTCGAAAGCGGCGGTACGAACTCCACACGGTATGACAAAGGCTATGGATATTACAGTGGGGGGTACATCAACGGTTGGCTCTGAGTCCGTTCTCCCTCGTACTGACGCTTCCTTGAAGAAGACCCTCTCAGAACCATCCTCCGGACGTCATCGCCATAGTAGTCGACAGCAAGGAGAAACTAAATGAGAATGTGTCGTTGTGTCAGGGAGCCCTCACAGACAAAGGTCTGCGGCAGAATGGGAAAAATACGTTTATTAGCTCTGAGAAGTCCACTCGACCAATTTTAGACTACCAAGGGGATGTGATCGAAAAGGTGGAAGAATTCCGCTACATCGGAGGGGCGGATAAATGCAGGCTGTATCGAGTGGAGAGAGTCCACAGGTATCCTCTGTGACCGAAGATGCTCCAGGACACCTAAAGGCAAGCCCTATAGAAACCTGCAGCAGTGAGTGCTGGGCCCTGATAATCCGCAGGAGGGGCAACTGCACGCTAAAGAAATAAGAATGTCATGCTATGGATATAAGCGGCGAGACCGGGAACGAAACAAGGATGTCAAGATAGCCGAAATCCTGCTGAACGCGAGGAAGCAGCGCCTGAGGTGGTACGGACACATCCTCAAAAGACTAGAGAAACACTCCATAGACCTATGGTATACCCCGCGGGGCAGTCCGCGGATGGCCGGGAAGCGTGCCGGAATCCCTCACCTGGGCAATCGTTGCGCGCCGTCATGCTCTACTAGCTTTCTGAACCCCTCCGCACTGCACCGCAGAAGGCTGTCGTTTCGAGGAGTCCGACGACAAAAACGCGCTCCAATGCGGCGCTAACCGCCACGGGTCAACGACGAACGTCCGCGGACGTGCCGCGGACACTCGCGGCGGTGAATACCATAGGCCTTATGGTTGGCCCTAGGAGCTCCAATGAAACGGTGGAGGGACGTTATTAAGAGAGATCTCGCCTAACCCGGCGTCACAGTAGATGAATCCCGGGATAAGCAACAGCGGATTCTGCACCTGGACGGCAAGGTGGCACGTTCATTCATTTCATAGCGCAAAGGGCCGTGTGCGCGACGTTGCCAGCTATGTGTCGGCTATGCGGAAAGATTTACCCACATGTAAGTACAGTGTAGACGTATCCAACGAGGACGATGGAAGTACACAGAAATATCGAGGAAAGGACGACGGAAGTAATATCCTGCTATGGACGTAAACACCTATTCATGCACTCGCGATTCAAGCGCACGCTGACCCTTCATCACACGGAAAACCAATTAAGTCTGCCAAGGGATCACAACTGCCATTCACAAATGCTGGGACGACGGAATATCACTTCAAACCGCTGGGAACCGTCGCGATGAATGGAGGACAGGTGACAACACCGCGGATCGTCGACATATGAGAGAAAAATCAGCATAAAAGGACCCTCGGAAGCCGAGATGACAACGACGGGGAGCGAGGCTCCCGACCTCTGCCGCCACTCCGTTTCCTCCTTTCTATTCGCCATGGCTTCTTTTCTTCCTCCTCTGCCCTCGCATCGTTCTCCTCATGCAATCTTGTTTTCTTATCATAAACGCTCGGCCTCTTCTCTTCTTATCTTTTTCCCTTTGGTTAACCCAATGTTTACCTAGAATTTTGAATGCCGGTTTCTCTATAGTGCTTTAAGGCGTCAATGTTGTTGGGAATAAATAGATTGGAAAAGGTTCTTGAATAATTCTATAAAGATTGTGTTAACCCCAGTTTATTAGACTCCTTGAGGAAACTTGGATGCCACGACTGTAGCTCTCCGATCGGCGCTAAAGAACTAAGGAACGTCGCCTGAGCCAGGAAACTCAACCCGCGTTTGCCTCTCAATCACCAAATTGACGCCTCCCAGTGAGCCCCATCTTAAGAACGGCCCTTTAATAACATCACTGATAGGGGTCCCAGGGTTAAGGGCGTTACACACTCTTCTTTTTTTACTTCACATTACCTTTCTTTTGAGAGGCAGATAGTTATTAACGCGTACTTCTGTGCCACTTCTATTATTAGTTTCATTGCTCTCTCGTCATCAACTTCTAAGCGTCGAATTTAAGTTTTTTACAATCATGTTGCTTCTTTCCCAGGAGGAATGCACTGCTGAAGTTGCTTGCTGCCTTTAGAGGTTCTGTTGTCGAGTAGGTAATTATTTTTGCAGCCTTCCACTGCTCTGTGGAAGGCTTTCGCTCCACGAGCGGGCAGTATACCGCCCCTCTCATCTCCGTCGGCGGCGATCCACAGACAGCAGGCGTGGCGGGCCACGACGAGTGGGCAGATGAGGAGTCCCAGCGCTCCCGCAGGGATATACCGTGTACCTTAGACGGATCACATCCCGAAGTTCCTTCCATTTCCTGATCCAAAACCCAACTGTACACTTCCTGATTGAGCGAAGTGAGTAGTTTTGGCACGAGCTAGGTAGTCCGCATCGCGGAGTTCTTTCCCTTGCCTAGTCCTGAAAAACCCCCTCCCAAGCCGCATTGTCACACTTTCACCGCACTTTCATCAATGGATCTATACCATTGAGGGGAGAGGTGGTAGCGGCAGCAGGTGTAATCCCAAGGAGGGGAGTCCACCTTATACACACATTTAAAGAAAGTGGAAATGGGAACACATGTAGCATAATTTACCACGTGAGACAGCCACTAGACTCCTGAGGAAGCTTAGGAGGTTGGGGGTGGATACGCCAATAGGACGAGAGATAGAATGACGTCACCTTGGATCCCCTCTTTGGGATTGCACTCGGCAGCAAAATTGTGTTATGCACACTAATCAACGTGAATACAGCATTGTGAGGATTTGTCCTAGTCCTAGAGGATGGGGGAAGGGCATGCGGTGTTTTGCACCTTCATCTTCTCCCTTAAGTTTCTCCCAAAGCTGCATGTACTGCCAAACGACGGTAAAAAACGTGGTACTCATGGAATAAGATTACACGTCGTGATATGCTGGCCGTAACTGTCATTCTCCCCTCTCGACTAGGATCCCGTTTTGAAATGTGAAGGAACTCCGGGTTGTAGGCCATTTCAACACGTGTAGCTTGTGTGGACCACGTGGCGGAGCTTGTTGAGCTTCTCAGGTGAACCCAGACGTTATCCACTGTGGGAGAAGTTATCCACTGTGGGTTCAATCCGCGGATTTATCACATGTATCGTATGCTTACATGTAGCGCGCGTGGGTGGCAGCTGGATATGTGGACACGCATCCGGGGCACTTCTCAACACTGGTGGACTACGCCTTCGATGAAGTGCTTTTCGACACGCCCTGCCAGGAAGCTTCCGGCTGCTCTTCCTTGGCATTTATCCGTTGCTGCTAGTGTCAGAAGCTGCTTTGCTTCGCGTGTTTCATAGAACGTTACTACAACTGTTGAACAGTTTATTGCATATTCATTAGCGTGACTTCTGTTTTGGAGTAAAATCGCGTCACAGAAGGTTGAAATCAGGGTTGGAAATCGAATATGACACCTAGTCGTAACAGAAAAGCACTTTTCAGTGGCAAAAACGCAAGATGTGCGCCTCGGCCCGCACTGAAGCGCTACAGTTTTTTGCCATTTTTGACCTACCCAGAGGTCAGCAGGAAATTTGGAAACCACTGTGGTGCTTCCCAGACAACACCCTACTACCCTGTATAGGTCGCTTTGAGAAACTCCACGGTGACCTCTTTGACCTTCCTCGTTAGCTTGATGTAGTTCTTGGCTTGGATAAGAGATAATCATAGTCGTTGAGGAGATATGCTGCATAGTTCTTGGTTTGTGATAAGAGATCCAATTATATATATATATATATATATATATATATATATATATATATATATATATATAAGCATGTCGATCTTCAACCATTTGAACATGGAGACATATCAGAAGCCGTGCAGGGAAACCTCAATGTTATGATTACAATAACTAGCACTTCGATATAACAAAATGATACAATAAAATTCTTAAATTATAGTTGTGAAAGCATGTGACTTAGAAATTGTTTATGACACTGGTTGTGAAGAAGATTGCTATATTAACTAGAAAAATTTATTTTAATATCTTTTAATATCTTTAGTAAGGTGTGCACTGTTGTTACGTCGACTTGGAAAGCTTCCGCACACCTTTGTAGCGAAGCAGCACTCGCCAAGCGGGAAGGTCGTTGAGATCACGCACCTCATCAGTTTAGCCGCGGTGTTCTTTCATCCACGAGAGATAAAGATGTGTCAACTGTTTAAACGAGACCTATATCCGTTAGTTGACCATGAAAGGAAACACCCCAGCGAGATACGGACCCCCAATCGTTATCTCTGAAGCGCTTCCCGTTCGCTTCGAATGGCTGTAGATCACCTCACTTCTTCCCCACTAAAACAATGTATGCCATCATAATCTAGTGAGTTAAACAGTGTCTCCTCAGACAATGTCACAGGTGTAACCTGAACCACCATCTCGGTCATCGAGGAAGGGTCGAGGTTGATGAAGAAAGACAAGGACATTTTTGAATGGAATAAAACGAAGAAAATACCTACGTCATCAAGGCGACAAATAACAGTTTCTACCGCGAAACACATTAAACCCATTTGAAACCTGTCAGGAGGCGCACAAAGAAACCGCGGAGGATGAAAAACAATCGCAGATTATAGAGTTTGAAGGAGGCTTCCGTTTCCATTCTAGATCGCTGATCGGCAAAAGCATATTAGGGTGGGGCAAAAGTAATGTAACTCTCCATGGCGTGTCCATGAAGTCCATTTCGTGCTTCTCGTATTTGTACGTTTGTACTTACTGAACTGAAGGCCACCTGAGAAGTTACCAATTCCGCCCTTTCCAGAAGCATGCCAAAACCCCCTTCTGCATCATGCCGCAACCCCAATTGACGAGTCGACCTTTGTCGTCGCCGCGAAAAAAATCTCGCCCAATTTCCAAACCCGAGCAGCCTGGGATCAATAGTCACGCAAGATGAGAAGCACGTCTTCTACCTTAACCCTTCCAAGCAGCCAGTCTTGGTGAGGCCTGTAACATGCTACCGACCTTGGTTCGGCGAGATGTTCATGGCGAGAAGCACCTTCAGAGCTTTTGGGTCTGCGCCCATGAACCGGTATACTGGAAGCTGTTTACCAAAAGCACGACGATGGACTCCAATGTCATGGTGAACGAAATAGAAAAGACGGACCTGCGACTCGAACTTATTCAGTCGCAGCGCGTCAAGAGGGTCCTCCTCTTCGACAACGCCGCACCCCATCGGGACAAGTGACCACGGATAAACTTGCCCAGCTGGGCTACCTTCACATGCCTCACCCACCGTATTCGCCGGATATCTCTCCATGCGACTACCACTACTTCTTGAGCCTACAGGACTTCTTGGTCGGAAGGGACACAAGAACCCCAGCAGTCCTTGACAACCATATCGAGCAATTGATCAACACCAGGCCCAAGCAGTTCTGGAAGGATGGGATGAGGAAGTTGGCTGAGCGATGGAAGCAAAGTCATTGCCCTTAATGGCATACACATTCCTCAGCATCGTTGAGTTGTAATCCTACTATATATAAAAGAGTAAGCGGTTGTCCGTCCGTCTGTCCGTCCGTCCGTCTGTCCGTCCGTCTGCCTATCCGTCTGGCCTTTCCTATCCTAGACGTCGAGTAACAGGCGTCCGGGTTCAGACCATGTGTCACCCATGTCAGGTCGAGAGGGTCAGAAGGCGTGTCACCGATGTCGCGCAAAGGGCTTTCGTACTCACCATCAGAAGACATGTCACCGACGTCGTTCTACAGGCGTCCGAATTCAGAAAAGGTGTCACCGACGTCGTTCAACAGGCGAACGGGTTCGGAAGAGCGTCGCCGAAGTCGCGCAAAGGGGGAAGGGGGGGGGGGGGGCAGGTACAGAAGACATGTTAGCGATGTCCTTCAAAAGACGTCCGGCTTTAGAAGACGAGTCAACGATGTCGATTAAACGATGTCCGGGTTCAGGCATGTCACCGATGTCACGCCGTGAGCGTGGGAGGACAAGTTTGGGGGGGGGGGGAAAATATCTTGAAAAGTGAAATTCTTGAAATTCGTGAATGTGACCTGGAAGGGGGAGGGGGGCTGGAGGTGACACGGAGACGGGGAACCAGTAATACGGGATCTCTAAAATGGGGTCAGTAGACGGGACCAAGGGAATGGGGAAACCAATAATGGTGTTCAGTAGACGGTTACCAATAAGGGAGCAAGAAAGGAGGAGTTAATTAAGGATGGTTACCAATAAGGGTAATCAAAAAGAAGGGGTCCAGCAGCTGAAGCGGGCAAGAGGGGACCACTAAAGGATGACCTGTTCGAGAGAACCAGTAAGGTGGGGTGGGGAGGGGGGGGGGGGTGGCGTCCGGATTCAAAAATGTGTCAGTGTTGTGGGGCAACGGGCTTCCGCGTTCAGAAGACGTGTCTCCGATGTCGGTCAAAGGCCGCTTGGGATTACAAGACGTGTCACCGACGTACAGAGGCAGGCGCGTTCGCTTATCCGTTTAGTATCTCTTATTATTGACAGTTTTGAGGAAAACATTTTTCCAAAACATAGGAGAGAGGTTATCTCCTCAATGGATGATATCTGTGTGATTCTTTCCATCTTCTAACAGTGATGACTTTATTGGGAACTTCATTTCAAGAGAGCAGTTATATGAAACAGCTGTATCACAATCGCAGAAGGTTTCGGACATGAGCAAACCGAATCAGCATGGTATGCGTCTGTGTAAAGAAGTTTTTCAGGGTTTCAGGGTTTGGGGGCGAAGCCCCCAACCAGACGTTTGGCGGCCGCTAGGCCGTTGAACGTCTGGTTGAGTTATAAAGAGATAAAGAATTTTTTCAATTTGTCTCATTACTTTTGCCCCCCCCCCTAATAGACATAACCCTCTCGCTGCGGCAATAAAGCCTTGACCAATTATTGTCGGATGAGGAATTTGAGGCGCCGCTCTAGCACAATTGCAGCGAATCTGCTGCTAGGTCGACGCGGCAAGGTTTCCCGTTGGTAGCGTCGTCTGCGTCCTTGCCATACGGTTAAAAATGGCTCCAGGACGTAACTCAAGCGCGACGTCGCGGCGCTGAAACGTGGACGTGCGCTCGATGACGCGTGGTTAGCCGCGGAGCACGAAATTTTACCAGTGATTACTCCATCAAACACCTTAGTTACCCTTGCAGGTTCAACCCCCTCCTAGGGCCACCATAGGAAGCCTCAAATGAAATGAAAGAGAAGATCTCCCTCAGAGGAGGCGTTTAGAAGAAAAAGGTAGCAGTAAAATGCCTCTGCCTTGCGTATAGAATGGAGAAATACGAAGGTTCTTAGTGTTTACTAAATAGGGTCCTTGTCAGCGCCATTACATGTAAGCTATGACAATTGAGTTGGAGAAAGGTGACGGTCAAGTGTAGAACTAATTTAGAATCAAGGGAAAAGCTACGGATTAGAGAGCCCTTGACCTGTCTCCTAATCCTAGCAAATGTCTCACGTCTCACTAATCCCTGAAAACTTCAAATGCTTGATGACAAAACTAACTGTCAAAGAAAATCTGTTAACAATTTTGGGACTTACTGGCAAAATTCGAAACTTCTACTGGTACTTGTGAAGCAGAGGGCCCGTGGTGCCGGGGTTTGCCGGGAAACAAGTTAACGCAGCAACCTCACGGCACCACGGTGCAGCGTTAACATGTTTCCCAGCAACCCCACTGCGGCACGGGCCCTCTGCTTCATAAGCACCCTTCTACATAATAGTCCCGGCCCAGTTCTTGCTTCGAATTTTCATCACAGATCCTAGCCAACATCGTCAGGATTCTATGCAATCTAATTTGCTACCGGTTAACAATGCAGTAGTACGAGTGAGGTACGCATAGAACTGGGCATAGAATTCCCTACCAGAAGACATCAGACGTGTCTCACCCAACTACTTTCCTTCTTCTACCCGAGAAACGAGGTCACCAGTCGCCGGCACAAGCTTTTGCACTCTAGCGGTAGTCACTAGCCGTCCCTGTCGGAAGCAGTCGGGTCACGATAACTCGTCGAACTCCGTCGCGCACCATGCGCGATGCGAGGGGGTTCGCGCGGCGTTGAAGTTATGTCCGCCTCCGTTAAAAATAGGGCGACTAAATGCGAGGGGACAACCCACCAGCACTTAAGTACACGTACGATGTGACGTGGCATTTCCGAAGCGTAGGACGGGTTTCTACCCGAATAGTTCGCGCCCAACGTACAGTTTGACCCAGGCCACCCTCGTTGCAACTTGCATTGCACGTATGAACCCATCAGCTTGTGTACAATGAAGAATTCCTCATCACCGTATCCGACTGCTATGCTCACGGATGTCGAAGGACAGCGCTACCGCGCTGCCGCAAAGCGTGCGGAGGCCTTTACTTATTTTTCCTAGCACTTCCTAAGACTTGCAGCATGATGACAATGGAGGCGCCACAAGAAATCCAATAGGAGGAAGTGCACCTCAACGCGCATATCGCCCAGCTGTTTTCTATCTAACGAATATTGGTGCAATCCCAAGGAAGCGTCCACCATATAACGGGACGTGCGTTCTCCCCTCGTCCTCTTGGCGTAGTCATCTCCAACCCCTGGGTTCCCTCGACAGTCTATTGCCTTCCTATCGTTGTTCATTATGTTGCATGTGTTTCTATTTGAACTATTATTCAAATGTGTATATAAAGTGGACCCCTTACTGGGACTGCACCCGAATGGGCTCAATTCCAATCTGTATATTGAAAATATCCAAGCTTACAAGATACTGCACCGGCCATAGTCGAATAACGCCTAAGTGGATATGCACGTGCCTTCCTATCAAGACGATTACCCACTGAATACATGATGACCCCTCCCCATCCCAATATTTAGATCCTGAGCATCTAATGAAATGTGGTTTGTACAGTCGCGGTTATTCTTCCTTCGCTACGCCGCGAGCGCTCATCGCGCGCACGCACCCGCCGCAATATTCTCACGCATCTTCGCGACAGAGCGCGAAATCTTTCCTTCACAGCTGTGCGCGCTCAGGGGGAGTGCCCAGCTAGGGTCAGGGTCAAGCGTGGGGTTCGATTTTTGCTGGAAATTTACGATCCCCCCCTCTGAAGCGGAATTTGTACGACCCCCTCCCTCTCTCTTTCACTGTTCTATTTCTTGTATTTCTTGATTTTTCAAGGTTTCTTGTGCAGTTTGAACTCTTTAATAGATTCTTCTTTTCAGGTGCGGTTTCGGCACTGAAGAGGACAATGAAACGAGTTCCCTGATCAATAATGTTTTCAAAACACAATAAAATTCTTTAAAATTTTGAACGCTATTTTCGACACTTCAAAATAAAGATCTTCTGGTAGCAGTTTCCAATCATCACTGTTCAATTTATGGAGTTTTTTTTTTCAGGACACCATGGACCACGGAACATTCTTCTACCTGAAGTAGCGACATTTGCATCTGAAATTGTGCTCCGAAATTGTGTTATATAAAAATTTGAGTATTACTTTCTGACGACGACTTAAGTGCTTTCCTTATAAATTTTTTGAAGCGTTCCTCGAACCGATTATGGAGCGAAAAAGGAAGGGTGGACGATGGACTTCTCTCGGAAATAATGTTCTCCCATCCTAAGAAAACGTCATAAAAAACGAAAATGGAGCTAAAAAACCCAAGCTCTGTACATGATACAGCAAAAAAGCAAGATTCTCCGCAGCGATGACGGAACTGCGATGACGATATGATTAGGATGGATCGTAAGCAAAATTCTCGTTTTTCATGAAAAAAAAAATATTTTAGCCGAAGCAGACCACCCATACGAATAAAATTTTGCCACAAAAACTTCCAAGTCATGATCAATGCACAGTGAAAAAATCATGATTTTCTGGATCGAACAGGATGAATCGACCTCTGGTCGACTTTGCACCAACGTCATCGGAGCATAAAATTGAACGTTCACAAAAAGGTTCATAACTCGGTAAGTTTTTAGAATTTTGAAAATTCTTTTAGCTTTTCATAAAGTAGATAAAACGCCCTTTCTCATGGTGTAGAAACCGTTTTCCAGAAAAGGAGTCGTCACGCTTGCCTGCTGGTTCGATTTTTGAGCGAAAAAAAATTGAAGTGGCTTCGCAAAAATAGTCATAACTTGACCAATTCTTCGAAGTTTCAAAATCCCGCTAGCTTTTCAGAAACTAGAGGAAGAGCCCTTTCTTGTTATGTGAGAATTAATGTCCAAAAATTCGTTCTTCATGCGCGGTAGGGGAGGTTCAATTTCGGCTCCATGTCGCGAAAATACGTACCGAAAATCGAACCCCCCCGCCCCGCATGAAGACCCCTTTCTTGGAAAACGGTTCTTATATGGTTAGAAAGCATAT